>VDFB02271358.1:1210330062-1210654003 GCA_007258455.2 Sequoia sempervirens | reverse complement strand
ATTATATAGGAAGTATATGTATTTTTTTGTTAAAATACAAGGAAAGATAAGAAAGGAGAAACTTGAACTCATTGATTAATAAAATCAAGTGGTTCAAAATATAATGAAGTGTATAGTCATTTGTTGGAGGATGCACATACAGTTTTAAAAATATAACTAATCAAAGAAGAAAAAAAATAACTTTATATTATTAGTACTTGCCATTGGCATAGTACTATTGTAATGAGTTTGGCTTTTTTTAGTTAACTAGTTATTAATAATTTAGTTTTCAACCAATCAAAAACAATATTTAAAAATAAAAAATAAAAAAAATCAATTTTGTAATATCAACTTGTAAAATATTTACCTTTACAAATTATAAAAATTATTTCTTGTGTATATGATTGGTTAAAAAGTTGTGTGTGTTATTGACCCATTTGTAGGGAAAGCATGGTAGAAAAGCAAGGAAAACATTTTTTTAAAGAATGATTTTTCATTTTTTGCTTTATAAAGTCATTTCATTAAATCTTTCTAAAATGAATAAATGCTTATTTTGACTTTTTTTAAGAATGTAATTGTTATTTTTTTATTAAAGAAAATCTCACAAAAATCAATTAACCATTTTATAGATATTTGGATTCACACTATTAAAATAATAAAATAAAATAAAAATTGTATTATTTTTTCCATTAGACAATATCTTTGTTATCTATGTTTTTAATATTTTATGGTATAATTTAATTATTATATGCTCTCCTTCTTTTCTTTAATAAATTTTTTTCATCATGTATATTTTTATATTAATATATATATATATATAGAGGTTCTCCAAAAAAATTATAACCTATAATATATAGGTATATATGGTAATCTATATTATTTTAAATCTTTATTATATATAATATACAACCTATTTTAATATAGATAATATTAATTTATATATATAACCTATATTAATGTAGAATTTATATATATTATTTCTATTTGTATCTTATGTTATTGAAGGTGATATTTTGTAGGTAAATAAGTTAATATATATTAATTTATATTATACATTTATATTAATATATATTATAATCTATTGTATTTTAACCATTTATTTTTTGATTTAAATTGAATCATTTATTTAATTTTTCAATTTATATTTTATATATAATCTCATCTTTTTTTCTTTTTTCTTTGGTTAAATTATTATTGTTTTAAGTTTTAGTATATTTTCCTTTATATCTTACTTCATTTCTTTTAATAAATTTGGCAATTGTTCCTCAATCATTTTGTTATATAATTCATCTTTATAATTCTCTTAGAGTTATTTATTCACTGTTTGAGACATTTAATCTTTAACCTTTTTTGATCCATTTATTTGTGTTATATCATATTATTATATTATTCATTATTTTGCTATGTCTTCATCATTTTTTTCCTATTTTCACTTTTACTTCATTTTTCAATATTTTCCCTGCTGCCCTCTCCCACCACTTAACTCTTCTTAAGGTCATTTCTACAATCATATTCTTCATTATCCTCTTCATATGATGAATCATTGAGTTAGGGTTAGGGTAAGGTCATTAGAGTTATTTATTCATTGTTTGAGACATTTAACTTTAACATTTTTTGATCAATTTATTTTTTTATATCATATTACTATATTATTCATTCTTCTATTAGGCCTTCATCATTTTTTGCCTATTTTCACTTTTACTTCATTTTAATATATAGTAATTTTATATTAATAATAAGAGAAGAAACATTGCCAACATGTAATATCTAACTTTTAAAGATTTTTAGTATATATTATATTTATGTTATTTATAAAATTTATTTAATATATAATAATTTGTAATATAACATTTATTAAATATGTTATTTATTTAAAATTCAGTGATAAAAATTAGGTTTATAGTTTTGGATAGTTTTACAATCATAGTTAGGGTTAGAGATAGGTCTAGGATTAAGATAATGGTTTAAAATTTATTATTAGGGTTAGAGTTAGGGATAGGGATAGGGTTAGGGTTAGGGTTAGGGTTAGTGATAGAATTAAAGTTAGGGTATGAGTTAGGGTTAAGGTTAAGTCATTAAAATAACTAATTAACAATACTAAAACACTATAATTAACTAATGCAGGAGCATCTAGTGGTGTAAGGGCAATCTTGCATCACCCAAAAATATTTGCATTTCCTATTTGTTAGTTCTTAGATGTTTTTGTAGTTTTGGATACCCTTTTCGTCATAATGTAATTCTTAACTTTCAGTTTTATTTTTCTACTTTTTTTGGCCAGCTGCTATTTTTAGCAGGTATTAGAATTTAAAGGTATTGGGGACAAAAATTATATGGGAGGATTTAGAATGGAAAAATAAGAACATTGGTGAAAGAATCAGGCTGAGAACATTTCCAGTTTGAAAGATATTGTAGTTTCAATCTCCTAGAATTGCACCTGAAAACCTTCCATAATAGATTTGAGGCATTAAACGGCCTCAAAACTTGCCAAAATTGGCATAGTGGATTTTGAGCACATTCTTGACTCTGAGACCTTTCCAATGGTTCAAATGGTTCAAAAATTGGAGTCCCGGATCAAAAGTTATGGCTTTCGGAAGTTAGCACACTTTCAAAAACGTGCTAACTTCTAAATGTGGTTTTAAAATTTAAATTTCAAATTGTAATTTTTGGCACCAAACTGCCAAAAACTCATAATTCAAATGTTGTTTTGGCTCCAAAACTGAAAAGGAGCTATTTATGGGTGGGGTTTTTTATTTTTGGTAGCTTTTTGGGAAAAAAATGGTAGACTGTGAAAAGGGGAATTTTTGTAGTTTCTGTAATTTGCATGTGTTGCAGAACTCGAGGATTTGAGATCCTCTGCATGTAAGATTTCCATATTCTAAATAATAATAATAATCTCTAGTTGTGTCTGATTTTCTATGTCTCGAGTTTGCACCCTCGTTATTAACAAAACTTACATTTAATTTTTATCAAATCTAAAAAATAATAATTACAATACTATTAAAAGTACTAGCCACTATGTGGCACTTGTTAAATATTAAGTTATAGTGTATGCTAATAATATATAAAAATATAAACAGGCATCATATGTATTCTAGAAACTTTTTTTTAAAGTGATTTATAGCTGATTTATTTATTTCAGCTATTTTTTTTCTTTATTTGTATAGTATTAAATGAATATAAAATAAAATAGTAACAATAGCAAAAAAATATTACATTTGTTGTTCTATAACAACAGTATAACATTAAATAAAAATGGATTTGTTGTTTTGTGACAACAACCAAAAAAAATACATTCTTGATCTATAAGAATAATCAAATATAAAATAAATTTAAAGAAAGAAATACTACTTTGGTGGTTTTGTAATAGCAACATAAACTTAAATAAAAATACACTTTTGTTATAGTACAAATAATACATATTTTGTAACAAAGCATAAAAATTTAAATAAAAATATATTTTTGTTCTATAGCAACAACCACATACAAAATAATAAGGTATTTTGTTGTTCTGAAACAACATATTTTTCACTCCTTGTAAGTTGTTGAATGACAACGCAAACATTGGGTAATACGAAAAGTCTTTGCATTATGTAGATCTGGGAAAGAGAAAAAAATGAATAAATAAATAAAATAATGATTTATTAACAGAGGGAGAAACAACAAATTTGTTGCTGAGAATAATGGATTGTAGGCCTTTGTAATCTGCAACAATGAAAAATTCAAGTTTGAATATATATGCATTTTAGTAAATTGGAATGCCTATTCCATTTGTTAAACAATCTTTGCATGCCTGTAGCAAGAAACTAACACATCCATACCTATGATAAAATCAAATGGAATGAAATAACCCGTAGAGGAATCCTCTTGTCTTCGAATTTGCTGAGAAAGATATGGGTTGCAGTGCTGGAAAACACAATGAATAAAAACCTGCAAGTTTAACAATTGTTCTTAACAAAAATAAATAAATCTGCAATTAAATAAACTATTAAAACTTAAAGTAATGGTCATCTCTCTTCATCCAACGTCGCCTACTCAAGGGGCGTTTGCATCTTCCCTTTGTTGCAACAAAAATGAATAGCTCAAATACTTGGTCGTCATACCCTGTTTATGCGGGGGAAAACAAAGCGTAGAAATAGTCTGATATAATATGTTAGGTTAAAGTTTTTAGTGTCTCATATGCTGAATTAGAGCACCTGCATTATTTCTTTTTCTTTTAATAGAGTTGTGTTGGATAAAATGGGATTTAATATTCCATTTCTCCAAGTTATTAATGCTTGCAGTCATTAATGTAATGTTGTGTGGGAGCTAAAAAGAAATCATGTTGGTTTTAATGGTGTATTAATATAAGTGTTATTAATGATAAAGTTGTACTATTAGTAGTCAATGGGTTAAATTATAAAATTAATATCGTCATTAATAATAATATTACTATGTTTATAATGTTATTATTTCATGATAATATTATTATTTTAACAATAAATTACTATTGTAAAAGAAAAATTTGAGATCTATTAATATTATTATTAAGATGGCCATACAAGTAATAATGTATATCGGAGGCTTAAATATCAATAATGTTAGTTATTAAGTGATGACATCATTTTTATGGATTTAATAATATTATTAATATCTAAGTTAAAATTAGGGTTTAACCTATGATATATTGGATTGGTTGATCAAACAACAATGTCATTGTAATATGCAACAATGCTTAGAAAATATATTAAATGGAGTAACAAAGAAGGAAATTATAGAACAATTATTTGGAAGTTTATTCACCTTTAAATGGGATCCTTGTTCCATCAAAAATTTCTAAAGGACTACCCCGATAACGTTAACACCGATATGTAAGTGAATATGTTGAGGTTATTGTGTATATCAATTGGTTGATATAATATATTTGAAATTTCTATTACTACCCAATATCATAATATCCTAAGTAATGGTATGAATAAGTATATAACCACACTATAAATGAATTTTAATAGCTTAGGAAGATCAATTAAATTAATATGATAGGAAGTATGTACTAATATCAAAGCTCTCCCATCAAGCTTGTGTGGTTTGATTAAACTAAACCACTAGTCCAAATCAACTTTAAGGACCTTCGTTTCCTTAGAACTTAATGATTGCTTAACCTTCATTTAACCTAATGGAACCTAGTGGATGTTTAAACTTTAGCTGGTTGACTCTTGATCCTAGACCATAGTCTTTCAAGTCCCACCCTAATCAAACCAAGGCGTATGTTACCTAGACAACCCAAGGAGAGTATAAGGAAGCATGTTTCAGGCGTACCCTTGAAGTTATTGGCATACACATTTCATATAGATAAAAATTTCACTTGAGTTAAGGAGAAACATCTCAAGGGTGCTTGAAAACCCACATCATGTTAATTTACACTATAAATTTTTAAAGTGTTGATTTTCTTAGTAATTGAAAAAAACAATGTTGGTTTTTCTTGATGAAAATTTTGGGCATGATAGTAATCCAGTGGGCATTTGCAAGAAGGTTTGATCCGATGAAGATAGATGAAGAGAAATTTGGCTAAGTGTCAATACAAGTGATTCTTGTGTACATGGCATCCAATTTTTGGGTCTGCATTGGTCCACAAATGAAGATTTTTCTCTACACTTCTAAAACAATTGTTTTTGGTTGATAGAAGATCCTAAATCCAAAGTTTCATCTCATTTTGGTTATTGGTTTTAAATTTATGAGTAACAGAAGTTCAACTTGGTAGTTACAAGCGTTTTCCAGTACAATGCATATGTTTTAGTGAAACCACACTTCTCCATGGTTTGGTTTTTGGCTTTGTGGTTTTGTGGATTTGTTTATAGGTGTTAGTAGAGTGTTTATTCCAAATGGTATATAGTTTGGAGGTCCACATGTCCATATGTGGATGTACAGTTGGTAGATTTTGTAATTAGGTAACTACTAGTGTTGACCTAATGAGCTTAATGTGTTGCGGAGGTTAATTATGTGTTGATCCATTATGTGGGTGCTATTTTGGGTCCATTCCAACCTATTTCAAATAGTTATGAAGTTTGAATCTTGGTGCAAAGTGTGTGCATAAGGATTTTGCGCTAATAAGTTACATTTTTATTACATCTAATTAGGCCAACCTAATTGATGTTGTAAGTGTTTATGGATGAAGTGGGTATACATGTAAGATCTTTTTGATGTTTTGTGTAGTGTGACACGTGATAAGTGTTTTGTGGATGTAAATTGTGTGAACATAGAGAGAATGCAAAGCAGAGCAGAGTGTTAATTCAGATCAATATGAAGTGTGTAAATTATGTAATTTGAACTTTAATGGAACTACGTTCTAGTATGTTGTAGATACATTTACAATAGTTCAAATTCTTGGCTAAGTCAAAATCTCTTCTATCTCTTCTATCTATTTTTCTTTTAATTGGTAGTGAGTTGAATTGGACAGTGAATCCACCTACAATGAGCACTTCTATAATATACTATAATCGGTTATAATATATTGTGAGCTAATCCTCATTGTGGTTTTTCCCATTTTGGGTTTTCCACATAAAAAGTTAGTGTTTATGTGTTATGTGATGTTGTTGGTTGTTTTCATGATTTTCTTCATTACTACAAATTGAATATGCTACAAATATTGAATGTTTAAATATTTAAATGGTTTAAGGGAATACTAATTCACCCCCCCTTCTCAGTATTCTAGGTGTTCAACAATTGGTATAAGAGCCTAGTTCCTTGGAAGAATCTTAGTCACTTGGGGAAGATCCTGGAGGTTGAACACATGGCTACTAGAATATTTCCTACTCCTCTAGAAGAGATTCCTATTGTTGGGTTTACAAAAGAAGAATGCATGTTTGATATGAATGGAGAAATCAAATTAGCTCATGAAGATCTGGAAATAACTTAAGGTGAAAATAGAAATCTGAAAGAAAATTTCAAAGGAGTAGATGAATACATCGAAAAATTAAGAGGGAAAATCAAGAAGTTTAGAGAAAAACATAAGGAGGTTAGTGAGCAGCTAAAGCAAGCAAATGAGACAATAACTAGTCTGAAGGTGCAAGTTGAAGAAAGAAAAATAATTGAAGAATGCCTATATGCAAAGGTAAAAATAAAATCATAGGAATGGACAAAACTTGAAGAAGAAGTTGTGAATATAAGACTAGATCTTGAAAAAGCAAAGAGTCATTAAGAAAAAATCAAGATCTCATCAATGCTTGATGAAATGATTGCAAATAAGAAAGGATCTAAAGATAAATAAGGATTAGGGTTTTAAAAGGGTGAAAGTTCAAAGGAAAATTAGACACCTAATGTTGAAAAGAAGATCAATGAATAAAAGAAGATTGAAAACAAGAAGAACAATGGCAAGAGGATCTAAAATCAAAGAAATGACTTTAGAAAACCACCGATCAAACAACTAAATGCACAAAGGTGCCCATATTTTAATGTTTTATGTTATTCTATCAATAGATTTAGACATAAGGCTATGGAATATAGAAGTAGAATGAATCAGCTCCATCTTTTCTCAGCCAATGTTTTACATGCAAAATATTTGGTCATAGAGCTAGTGAATGTAGAAGTCAAATGATGAATGGTTATAACAATGGTAGAATGATTCACTCTTTCAATGGCTATTATTGTACATGTAATGGATTTGGACATAAATCTAATCATTGCAAATCTAGAATGAATGGAAGTAAGATTGGTCAAAAAAATGTCATATGTTACAATTGCAATAGACCTGGACACATTTCTAAGTTTTGCAAAAGCAAAAATGTGAAGAAGAATAATATGGTAAATAAGAATGATCCAATAGAAAAGATTGATCTGGTAGAGACAAAGAAGGAAATGAATAAGATTTGGAGAAAGAAGGATGAGACAAAATTTAAATATGAATTTGTGCCAGCATCCGGTGCATATGTTTCCTTTGGAAACTAAGAGATCTTTGGCTCAGGGTAAGCTTTAATGGAAAATATTTCATCCCCCACTAAAGGATTGGTGTTGATGCTTTAGCACGAGGATATGTGATGTGGTTCAATGTATCTAAAGTAATGGAAAAGATTTTGGTAGAAAATATCTTAATGCGGAAGTTTACATAGCAGTTGAAGGTGATTGTGCATACATTTAAGAGTTTGATAGCTTTATCAGATGAAGCATTTATGGTGAATTAGGTTAAATGGAAAGGGTTATAAGTGATTTTACTTGATCAAAATTCATTTGCAATCAATTTTTCAAGCGAAGGAAAGCAGACAAAGAGAAAAGCAATGTAATTGAAGTGATTGAGTTTTGGTATGTGCAAAACCTAGTTGAAAAAGTGAAGTGAAAGGTATTTACGGCTTTTGTTTCCCTAGTTGTTTGAAGATTACTTTGAAATTTGTTTAGAAACTTGTGAAATGGATACACCAAGGGTTTTGGATGTGTCTAAGGATATAAATTCACAACAAATTGGAAGAGTACGATCATTCCAAACTAGGAAATGTTTGGGAAAATGAGTTCATTGGTGATAACTTCGCATTAAAATCAGAATATCAAATTTTGGTTGCAAAGAGACTCAATGTGTGGCAAGGGTTTCCAAATGTTTTCCATTATAATGTTTGGGTGAAAATTGCATTGAATCACATCCATGATAATTTTGTATGGTTAGACATGCCCAGTTTGATTTCTAAGGAGGCAATTAGGGTTGTCACAGGTTTGTTTTCAATTGGACCAGTTTCAATGCTTAATTTAGTAAAGAATGAGGTTGTGATGGAACTCACCAATGCAACATATGACAAGAGGGCATTATTAGTAAACAACATTAGAAACCCTATTGTGAAGTACTCATCTATGATGATAGGTTACAAATTATATTTCACCAATAGAGAGAACTATGTATCTGCCACCACCATTAATACTACCTATGAAATGGTGGAGAAATGTGCTGACTATGACTTGTGTGAGCTCTTGAGGAAACAACTCATGGAAAACCTACAAAATATAAAGGATTCTAATTATCCTTTTAAATTTGGAACTTTAATCATATGCTTATTATTTTATTTCTTGAAAGAACTCCCTGGAACAAAGAGTGTGGTGTAGTTGAAAGGAATACTAGTTGCATAATAGATCAGATACTTTTTAAGAGGTCTTGGAAATGCTAAGGCACAGGACAATGCCCTTGTGGCATTCTTTGCAATATTTTAGAAGAGGATGCGAGAGAGGGAGAGAATTCCCTGAAAGATGGTTGAGAAGTATAAGAAGGATATCATCTTCTTGGTTTCTAATGATGAATGCATTATACAAGTAGTAGAGCCAAGGATGATATGGATCCCAAAAATGGGATATGAAATAACAGAGGAAGAAATTGTGAGGTCCATAAATTATATGTTAAGAAAACCTAAGGATACCTCTAAAGAAATATATGGAACTTATGAAGATAAATCAATGGAGGTCCATCTTGACCAGAGGAAAGAACAAGTAAAGAAGACTTTGAAGAAGATGACTACAACATTTGCAAAAGCAGTGGGGCTCACACCGGAACAAGTGGAGGAAGCAAACGCCAAGTCTAGAGCTCTGGGAAGCTCATCAAGTGTAAGAAGATCTAGTAGGATTGCTATCACTCCTCTAATTTCTTAGAAGTCCTTTGAGACTGTGCCCCTATCAAGTGGAACAAAGAGAAAGGAGACAAGTACTCCTACAAAACAAACAAGTACTCAGGTAAAAGAGAAAACTCCTCATGTCAAACAACAAAAGAGGCCTAAGAAGGAAAAGGTTACTATGGCAGCACAACAAATTGGAACTACAAAAACGAGAGTAAAGACTAAATCCAGAATGGATTAGTACTTGGGAGTGAACATTGAAGATGAAGAAGAAGAAGAAGAGGGACACCAATTGGTCCAAAAGAGAAAAGGTGAAGCTTCATAGAGTGAAGCAAGTTCAAAGAATCAGAAGGTGGATGTTGTGGATACCAATGAAGAAGAAGAAATAGAGAAACAAAAACAAGCTTTTGTAATGCATATGCAAGAAAATATGGATGAAGCCACCAAGAAAATGTCACTGAAAAAGAAGAAATAAGCTAGAAGAAGACATAGAAAGAGAAGAAGAAGCAAAAGAAGAAGAATCTGATAAGATTCCACATTCCAATGAAACTTGATGCACTTTTCAATGGTATTGTACAAAATGAGATGTTAGTAGAAACTATAGCATTGTATAACAAGGTTGATGAGGTGGACAAGGCCACCATAGTAGAAGCTATCATAAAATATATTGTTGTTCTTGAGGTTGATATGTGGAATATAGAGAAACAGTTGCCTATGGAAATATGGAATGTCTTGATTGAGAGGAGATAGGAAGCTATAGAAGAAGAGGCAAAATTGAAGGCCTATGCATTGGATAAGATTAGTGCTCCTCTTTCCTAGGAAAATAAAGCCACATTGGTCACACTATTCAATAAGAAACTCATAACAAAATAAAGGGTGGCAACCCTTATGGGTAGAGATCAAAATGATCTCGGGAGACTCAAGGAATGTGTTGAAAAAGTAGTTGAACTAGCACAAAGGCTAGGAATGACCCCAGAGAACAAGGAAGAAATGCATGTGAAGATGTTTTCTCTATAGGTGAATGTAGAAGAAGATGCAAAAAACATTGGTGCTCAACATGAGCATGTAACTAAAGAAGGAGATGCATAAGATAGTATTCCTTTGAAAGTGGAAGAGACAGTAGAAGAAAATTCGAAGGCTAAGAAGAATGCAACTACCTGAGAAGATACTGCTAAGGAGGACACCCCTACTCCTCCTTTGGTAACTAAGACACCCGTTGAGAGCAATCAAGACAAATCGAAGACAACTATCTCTCTAGATAATGTAAAACAGGTCACTAGTGATGAAGATACAAAAAAATAAGATGAGTAGAAGAATAAAGATGCCTCTAGAGATGAGGAAAAGAAAGAAGCAAAGACACCAATTAATATTAGTGATAATGACAAATAAAAGAAGCTAAAAGAGAAGATGCAAAGGAAGAGGTTAAGGAAACTAGTGAATCCTTTGGCTCCTCTAGAGATTCTCTAAAGAATTTATTGAACATAAAGTTGCAATTTCAACCTATTGTGTCCACACAATTGTTACAATTTCCCATGCAACAAGGAAATGTGGACCTAGATAAGATCTTTCCCCTCCACAAGCTTCAACTGGGAGATGTCTTCCACGCATCTTCCTAGAAGGAAATAATTAAGACACATTATAAGAGTGGAGAATTGATTAAGGAATCTGTGAAGACTCTATAGGAGGTCATACCCAGTACAAGCATCGATAAATCATTATTCGGTATGGATAGCCTTAAAATTTTAATTGATTCTTTCAAAGAGTATGCCTCTGGATTGAAAGCAAAGTTGGAAAAATAAATGGACAAGAAGATGGATGAAAAGAGATTGATGGAGATCACAAAAAGTGTACACAAGCACATAATAGATTTCAGGATAGCCTCATGGGTGCTTAGGCTTGTGTGGCTAAGGCCAAAGCCCTATTTCAATTTTGTATGAAGTGGCTCAAAGCCACAAAGGGAATTAAAGATGAAATTAACACAATTGAGTCACAAATTAATAGAGCTTCCAATGCATATGATCTAGCACATGACCCAAATGGAAGCACAAGGTCAATAATAGAAGACTTGCATGAGAAATACTTCCAACTACAAGCACAAAAAGAAAATATTATAATGTAGTTTTGGAACCTCAGACTTGGTGAACTCAAAGTTCATATCAATTTCTAGTGCCCTAGTAAGTGTTGATAAATCTACATAGATCAATCCAGTACCCAACACTCTAGAAGAAGGGAATACTTTCTAATGGAGCTAGAGACTCATTGCAAGATGCTCAGAATAGCCCAAAATATTTGGGAAGAGGGAAAACAGGATTGGAAAGCTCATTTGGAGAAGCTTCAAGGGTCAACCTCCTCCGGTTGATAGTAATTCTTTATTTATGCATTTTCAATTTATTATTTCAAATTCATGTGTACATATGTGGATGGTGTAAAGAGTTTATTGGTGCAATTTTTTGATCTAGTTGTGGTGTATAGCTCTCTTAAGGGGAGTTAGTTCAAATTTTCAGCTTATATGTATGAATATATTTGTCAAGGGAAGATCTGGTATGAGAAGAAGACTATTGTATGTGCCCTTTTCCCTTGATTCCAAAGGGGGAGAATAATTTTGGAGTTAATTTTGGCATGTTTCCTTTAATCACAAAGGGGGATATTATTGGAATAATATGGAGTTTATCATTGATGCATTTTTTGGCAATATGACCATGTGGAATGAGCACAAGTATATAGTTATGCATTGCAGTTTTTTCATTGATGTCAACATTGTATCTCGGTATGAAGACCCTAGTGTAGATTAGTTTGTATAGCCTAAACATGTTTTGAGATGGTAATCCAATGGGAATTTGCAAGAAGGTTTGATCTGGTGAAGAGAGATGAATAGAAATTGGGCTAAGTGTCAATACAGGCAATTCCTATGTAATATAAGAAATATGATTTTTGGGTCCGCATTGGTCTGCTGATGAAGATTTTTCTTTGTGCTTCCGACACAATTTTTTTAGTTGATAGAAGATCCTAAATCTAAATTTTCATCTCATTTTGGTTTTTGGTTTTAAAGTTATGAGTAACAAAAGTTTGGCTTGGTAGTTACAAGTGTTTTCTAGTACAATGCATATGTTTTGGTGAATTTGCACTTCTTTGTGGTTTGGTTATTGGCTTTGTGGTTTTTTGGAGTTGTTTACAGGTTTCAATAGAGTGTGTATTCTAGATGGCATAGATTTTGGAGGTCTGTGTGTCCATATGTAGATTTATAGTTGGAAGATTTTGTAACTAGGTAACTAATGGTGCCGACCTAATGAGTTGAATGTGTTGTGGAAGTTAATTATGTGTTGATCTATTATGTAGGTGCTATTTTGGGTACATTCCAACCCATTTCAAATAGTTATGAAGTTTGAATCTTGGTTCAAAGTGTGTGTGTAAGGATCTTGAGCTGACAAGTTACATTTCATTTATTACATCTAATTAGGCTAACCTAATTGATCTTGTAAGTGTTTATAGATGAAGTGTATATATATGTAAGATATTTTTTAATGTTTTGTGTAGTGTGACATGTGATAAGTGTTTTGTGGATTTGAATTGTGTGAACATAGAGTGAATGCAGAGAAAAGCAAAGTGTTAAGTCAAATAAATGTGTAGTGTGTAAATTTTGTATTTTGAACTTTAATAGAACTATGTTCCAGCATATTGTAGATGCATTTGTAATTGTTAAAAGTATTGGTTGTGAGCCACAATTTCTTTTATCTCTTATATCTATTTTTCTTTTAGTGGGCAGTGAGTCCACTTAAACAGTGTGTCCTCCTACAGTGAGCAATTTTATAATATATTATAACTGGTTATAATATATTATGAGATAATCCTCGCCGTGGTTTTTCCCATTTTGCCGGGTTTTCCAGGTTAAAATCTAGTGTTCATGTGTTATGTGATTTTTTTGGTTGTTTTCATGCTTTTCTTCATTACTGGAAATTGAATATACTATGAAGATTGAATGTTTAAATGTTTAAATGGTTTAAGGGAATACTAGTTCACCCTCCCCCCTCTCAATATTCTGGGTGTTCAACAATAAAGATAACATAAACTAAACTAAATGGAAAGGAAACAATAAAATGAAGAAGAAAGGATATGCTGACAAGAGGTCCAAGAATGAAGCCTATAATCAAGCTACAACTTCAACACTTACACACATATAAATGAGAAAATGGTTGGGGCTATTTTAGGGGCTTGCCTTAGTTAAACCCTTACATATGTGTTTCCATCTCCATGGAGCTCTAGATAGATAAAGATAGATAAAATAATAGATGAGATAAAGAAGTAAATATGTGTGCTAGAATACTATGTTATCAAAGAAAATTGACAATGCAACAATGAAGCTATAGTTACCCTCCCTTAGCATGTGAGAAGTGTCGAAAGAGAGGAGATACAACCTCCAAGCCTATACAATATGTGCTAGTAGTACCAAATATTTGATGTAGAGATAAATAATACAAAGAATGTGGTAAAGAGAGTGCAAAAGCTTGAGAATGAGAGAATGGGAGTGAAAGAATGAAGAATATTGAGAGAATGACCAAGAATGAGTGAGATATATGAATAAATGAATGGCCAAAAAAGAGAGGGAAAATGAAGCATATACATGTAGGGGGTCTTTCCTAATGTGGCTTCAACATTTGAAATAGTTATGAATTGATTAAGAAATTTGATTTGAAAATGCGACAATCATTGATTCAGAAAGTTGATGTTGACAAATTAAATAAATGGGGCCCAAAGTCTAGGTGACCATTTTAGGTTGCATACACACAACACACAATCATCCATGAAAAAAATCATCTTAATAACCAAGGAAAAATGATTTAGGGAAAAAAATAAGGGACTATTGCATTATCAAATTAATTCATCTAAAGGGGAAGTTTATGGAATGTGAAATTGCATAGGATGCAATTTTTAACATTACAATGTCAAACGAAGTTAATTTGAATATCAAAAATTTCTTAAGAGTCCATTTCTCATTAGGGGATAAAAACAATGATAAGGAGATGAGGGAGGAAGGAAGTGTTAACTCAAAATAGACTCTATAAACCATAAAGAAGAGGGGAAGCCCAAAAAAGAATAGGGGAAAGGAAGAGGTGGAATAATTTGAAAAAAATAATAAAATAGGAACACTCTAGAAGCAAATATTAAAAGAATATCTATGAGGTTGGATACTACTAACTTACATGAAAAGAAAAAAAGAAAAAATGAAATAAGAAAACTTGAAAGACACTAGTGTTCAAGTGGTAATTTTTGAGTTGCATAAGGATAGTGAAAAGGTGGATTTAAACCTGACATATAATAGTCCTAAATCTTTGTCTCCTATTGAGTACATCTCCAACTCCACCAAAATATTAGACCATGAGGATGATGTCGAAAATAATTTGATCTCTATATTTTTAGATTCATACCCCCTTCCAAAACCCTACCAAATGGGAAAAATTAAAAATTAAAAAGAAAGAAAGGAAAATGGCAACCAATAGATGGGAGATATACAAACTCAAAGGACTAAAACAATTAAACGTAAAAATTAAGAACCTAAAGAATATAAATGGGAAAAGATGGAAAACAAAATCACACATCTAGAGGATATGGTGGTTAGAATCCTTTCGATCATCGAAGAAATGATGAAGTGTTCTACTACTTCTATTGCCATCTTGCAAGAAGAAAATATAGTAAGGTAAAGAAAGTTGGAGGAGAAAAGACATAAAACTAAGAAGATGTTGAAGAAAATTAAAGAAACTAAGAAGGATAGCAAGGAAAAATATTTGGATGTGTGGAATGATAAATTGAACTAGCTTATTGATGAGTGGAATGATTTAATGAGACTTTGCAATGTGAAGACCACCTAGGTTCTACTATTATTTTTTCTTTTTCTTTTTCTTTTTTTGACTCCATGCATTGTGTTGGTGCAACTTGATGTTGTTATTCTACTTAAGTTTAGTTTAAAGTTATTTCTCTATCTCATTGGGTGTGGGACCATTTTCCCACCTTATTTTATGGAAAAAATACAATACCTTATCAAATGAGGGTAGCAAGTAATTCTCTTTTAAGATGCTCTTTTCAAATTTCTAAAGTCTATGTACAAGAATATTTCATAATTTTTCTTATGAAATAAATCCATATTAGCAACCCAAGTGGACTACCTTACTAGAAATATAAATTATGCTAATAATAATTTTTTAAATTATTTTAAAAAAAAATCCAAAAGTAGGTTAATAGCCTTTTCGTTTTCTTCAATGACCCAACACCTACCTTTAGTGGAATAGTGCGGGTGAGAATCAAAGTATCACATTCTTTTAAATCTCTATAACCATGAGGTATGATGTTTGATTATCATTAAGTTTCTTTATCATTTCTTAATTTTCTTTCATTATGCAATTCTTCCCCACCAAGACATCTTTGAGTTAAGCAACACATCCTATGGTACATTTATTAACTAGTTCTTCCTTAGGATAGGATAAATTAAATGAATAGTGTTGATAATCAAGTAAAACAACCATATTGATGTGATAATCCTTTTTATAATAACATTTCTCTTTAGATTTAACATTACATTCTTGTCATTTTCCATGTTTCTCCTATCATCTTCATCAATGATATGAGATTTGAACATGACAAAGACACTAAAAAATTATATAATGTGCTTTTCAACATTAAAGACTAGAAATATTTTAGAATTATCTATAATAAATGCATGGAGACAATATTTGAATTTCTTTTAAATGAGAAATAGGCTCCAATGTGATTGTTGTACCATTTTTCTTTCATAAGACAACTTTGGTATAAAAAATATAGAAATATTCAATAATATTAAATATGTTTTTATGGTAATGAGAACCATTTTTTATTATACTTTTACTTATCTCATGAATTTTTAATGATTAGATAAATATATAAACACTTGTATATTTTTAACCCTTTTTTTGTACTACTAGTTATAGCCCATGAATTAAAGTCTCATATTTAGCCACATTATGGGTTAAGTGAATTATAATCTATAGGTTTGACAGAATGATTCTCCCTTAGTTTTAACAATTTTCACTAGAGTACCAATCCCTACTTGGACTTAGACCCATCAAATTTTAGTGTTGGTATTTGGATTTTAAATATATTTTCCTATTTGATTTAAAATCTCCCTCTTTGATCTCAATAGAATAAACACCTAGATCATGCTTTAAATACAAAATTTTATTGGTATTGTTGTATTTATTAATTAGATGCTTCAATCTTAGTTCTCCCTATTTTGATTTAATTTACAACACCATGTCATGATAATCACATGTGAAATAATTTTTTTGATCATGATTTTTGACCAATCTCTCCTAAGCAGGATAACACATGGCTCATGAATATCTACTACTTATATTTCTATGTGTTATTGAAATATTAGATTTAATGCTAGTTGCATATGAATTTGACTTAGTTCACATACAACATTTAATTATTTTTTTCTAATTGGAAAACTCTATTTCTCAACTTTGTAGGTGGAAAACATAGTTTTGGTCATATAAAATAAGGAATGATGTTTCTTGGTGCATCTATATGTTGGTTAACCGATTGATCTTTATATATACATTTTATTAGACTTTATATTCCCATATTTAATAAAGACAACCATAAACAACAGTTGGGTAAGTTGTATGATTATCAACTTCCTTCTGAATTTTGGAGGTACACCTCCCTTGTAAGATTGAGTTTATCTTTTTGAGAATAAAATTGATGGTGTACTTTTCACCAGAAAGTAGAAAATGTATTCAAATCGAAAGAATCAATAATATTTAAGAATTGTATACTTGTAAATATAAATCTCTCATAATGATATTCAAAATATAGGAATATAGGCTAAATTATCACCTTGAGAAGCAAATATTTTTCTTAACAAAGTTGGCCAATTAAGAGAAAATTAAATAATTATAATTAATTACTATTCTTACACAAAAGAATGATAATTTAGAAATCTATTATAGCACATAGACAACAATGGATTCTTATTCCAAATATTTAAAATTTTCAAACACATACTCCCAAACTTTCTCAAAACTGAAAAAAAAATTATTTCCATTGCCTTTCTCTTCATCAAGTATCCCAAAAGAACAATGATCACTTGTAAAATCTTTGATTACATATTTAAACTTCCTAAATAATTGAATACTTGAATCTTTAAAAGAGTGTTTTTAAAATATTAGATAAACTTTACGTTATATAACTTTAAAAGTTTCAAATAAATTCATTAAGAAAATAAGCTATTTCTTGATGTTCTCTGTACAGAATGATTGCTCATTAGATAGTTCTTACATTTCCTGATCAAAGTCCTTCCTCAATTATTATTCTTTCTCATCCATTATTTTATCTTCCTTTCTTATATGAACACGAATATTTACCAAATATTTCTGAATGTCAAATCTGATTTGGTTACATTCTTTTATTATTTTATTTTTCTCTATGATATTTTTCTTTAAAAATGTGAGTTTCCACTCAATGCTCTATTTGTACATATAATACACTTGGTATCATCTTTTTCTTATAAAATCTTCTCTATCACCATCTTGTCTATTCCAATATCAATGATTTCTTTCAAATCATTGTCCGCTACAAATATTCTTCATGCTTGGTACTCACAATATTTGTATCAATACCCTTCTTCAATACTTTGATGCCATCAATTTTTTTTTTGAATTTGTAAATGAGTTTGATTCCCTTAGATATAGAAACCTTAACATAATCTTCCACAACTTTAACATAGGATCTATATTTATGAATTTTTCTAACCATTTTTTTCCCAACAGATGAACTTGGGTCAAAAGGGTCATTTAATTGTCTTATCAATTAAGGAGTGGAATCAATTAATGATTTCAAGAAATCAATTAAAATATTTAACTATTGCTTCAATTCATCCTTGGTTTTCTCATCCCTAGTTGTCCCCTCTACAATTTTAGTAGTTGTCACTTGAAAATTATGGACATCCCTATCTCTGGTAGAAGGCCTTAAGTTAATTTTCATGATATTGAAGTCTTTAACAGTTGCTTGAATTGTATCATTTTGTCCAGAGGGGTGGGATATTTCAACATACAAACCACTTGTATTGTTGTCCTATGTTAACCTAGATGTGGTTTTTAATTTCATATCCTTTAGGGTTCTCTAAAGTAATTGACCAATGACATCTTTATCTAGGAGGTTCAAAGGATTTGTTTTCATTTTTTTGGAAAGAGTTTGTTCTAGCAAGGAAGAGGAGGTAGGGATTGGCTATGATTTGGTACCAAGAGAAACAAAATTTAGAGCTCTCCTAAGAGGAGGAATATCAAATATTTATATTTTAGGAGAAGAAGGAGAAGTTGGACTAACTCTGGCCAATGGGATTTTTGGCACATCTCATGGAGGATAATTATGAGAGGCATGAGAAGAGGAAGAATCACTTGACTAGATGGAGACAAAAGAACATCTATGGTTTCTCCCTCTACTACCTCTTTTTCTTGTTCTTTCCCTTTCTGAGTTTTCTTTCTAGCATATCTTCATAGGTTTTCTCAAGGATTCTCTTCTCTATTGAAAATGGAGGTAATTATGTAGCTTAATACTTTGTAAAACTATTGTAGTTGTAGATCTAATTAAGTATTCTTTGTTACAATTTCTTTGTGGATGATTATTTGTTTAATTCATTTTACCATTTGTAGAAGTAGACAGAAGATTCCAGAAGAATAAGACTAGAAGAAAGAAGTTACATAGCATATACCGTGGAGAAACCCTTTCGAGAAAAAACTCCAATAATCAATGTATTATTTATTCTCAGAATAAGATTACAATAATTCCAATCCTTGCTTGAGATGCTTCTTTTGCCTTCAACAAATCTTCACAACTTGTAATAAATCTAATTAACTTTTTTCAACTTGCTGCAATTTATAGACAATAATGAGTCTTGTAAACTCCAAAGAGTTTACAATTACAAAGCACAAAGCTTATCTCACAAAACCTACGCCTATTCTTTGCAAGTAGAGTTCTTCCGTGAAAAACAATGTCAAACCAAGTCCTTCATCAATTTGGGCATCCAAAACTAAAGTCCTAACTCAACATTGATTCTGAAGATATCTTGTAATCTTCTCCTCAAAGTTGGCGCCCAAGAATGGGCCCACTTAACGCAGATTTATAAAATTTCTTATCATGCAAAAGTGTTAACTCCAAGATGCCAACTTGGGTGCCCAAGGTGGATCCAAGTCAATCTTTGTTAACTGAAACATATCTCTCCACCATTCATGCAAATAGCATGCATGATTGATCATCCCCACTTAACTGAATGTATCACCTATTATTTGTCATGCAACTCAAGTTATTAGTCATGCATTCCAAGTCAACTGAAGTCAACTAGCATTCAACTAAAACTAACTACATGCAACTGAAGATAACTTAACCATAACTAAACTAAACTAAACTTAACTAGACTAAACTAAACTGAACTGAACTGAACTGAACTAATACTGAACTGAACTGAACTCCATGCATGTAAACATTAATCCCTAACTTCTAGGATCTTCACATGCATTACTGAAGTGTTATCTTTTTCTCCAAATAGTTAACTTAACTCAAGGTGAGTTCCACCTTCCATGTGGGTGCCCCATGTGCTCCTATTTTGTAGGAGCTCTTCATGGGAATCCCCACATGTTCCTATCATTTAGAATTAATTACAAATGTCAATTTACATGTTCATTTCATTCGGATTTAATCTCTTTCTAATCCTAGTGTTTGGGGAACACTTTCCAAAGACTTAGGAGATACATGAAATAATCTTTAGGATTGCAATTAAATGGCATCATATTCCCAACATTCTCTAGGTGGTATTCATCACCATCTCCTTCCCCTCTTGAAATTGTTTGTTGAGTAGAAGAACATGGGTGTGGAGTAGAATAATATTGGTTTTGGATCATCTCTTCCTATCTTAAAGTGTCTTGAGACTTTTGAGGCATTACACTAGATTTTCCTACTATTTTCATAGCTACCCAACCTTGAGTTCATTTAAGAACTACTGTAGTTTTTGGCCTCAATATTTTCAATTTCCTTTATACTCCAATCAATTGACATAATTGGTTGTGTTTGCACATGATTAATAAAAATTGGATCTACCAAGTCAAATTCATCATCCTCAATACCTAAGATATCCCAATTCAATCTAAAAACCACAATTTTTCTCAAAGATAGTCTCATCCAAATTCTTCTTCTAACTTCATATTCATCAACACAATATGCCCAATAATCTTCCAAATGTGGAATATGGTGGAAGCTTGATCCTAGTTGCAGATTGTTTTTGATAAAATATTTACAATCAAAGATAAATCTTCTTTCATAAAATTGTATGGAGAATTTTACCAAGTCTTTCTTATTATTATGAGAATCAAACATAGAATTTACATGAATAATAACAAACGACGATGACCAATTGAATTCATGCCTTATTCCTTTCTTTGTATCTTTTGTTCACTTCAGCTACTTTTCTACATACTTCAATGTGAATTAATTTATCTTCTACAAATTTAGGTAATTTATAAGGAAGCAAATCAAATACTTCAATCCTAAGGTAAGTGAATCTTTGGAATTGTATGAAATATTTTCCATATGTATCAATCAATTGGACAACCTCTAGAGAGATCTAAAAACACATATCTACTTGGATTTCTCTCACCATTCTCATAGTAAATGCATCATTTACTCTTTTTAAGCTCCTATAACTCCTTTCCAATTAAATTTGACTATAATAATCATAAACCTAAAGTGTTTAATCATAAACTTCTATTGAACACAAACCCAACCATGGTCTAGTACATGCAATTGCATAGAATAAATAAGAAGACATGTAAAAGAACCTATTAAGTGGAAATTGGACTATCATCGAGTGCATGTGGCTACCAATGAACTGAGCCCAAACGAGAAATTGTTCACCATGGTTAATTATTTGAATGAAGAAACACATCCAATCTTCAAAATCATGGGCATTTTCATTAGCCTTCAGGCAATGCAGGAGGATTATTATGTCTAAGATTTTATCTACACAATGAGACCTACTCAACTTCTTAGGCAACTGATATTTTCCTTTCTTTGGACTTGCAAACCATTCTTGATCAATTAAATTCCTACACAATTTCTTCTTCTCATGGAAATTCTAATGAGAAAGGTTGAAGTTGAATTTTGTATATGTTTCTCTCTTAGGTAATCGTAGACATGAGCTAAAATTTTCCCTACACACCTTGATAACCACCCTATTATCATTCGTCCATATCTCCCTAGTTTCAAAATCATAACTTGGTTTATACACTCAATTACAAGGTTTGTACATCATACTACTACTAGAAAAGCTATAGCCTATAATAACCTAGTTTCCACTAATCCTTGTGTTACTAGGGATCTATCTTCTTTACCAATTATTTCCCAATAATCATCCAAATTCGCATGCCATATCCTCATGTTTCCAACTTTTGGTAGAGTGCTTGATAAGTGAGAAAAGTTCTCATAACCCAATATTTATACTTCATGGTGACCGAAATTAAGCGAATATAGAGAATTTATACTTGGGCAATGATTTTATCAAAATTTTAAGAGTAGAGAAACCATGTTCTAGTCTTTGAGCTTATCAAAACACCTTTTAAATTATCTTATGATGTGTGGAAAGATAAGGGAGATAAGTTCACTATACCTCTAAATAGATTTGAATATCACAAATTTCCCTCAACACATTCTTCACAATTTTGCTCCTCTATTATTTGCAAATGCTTGTTAAAATGAGTTTTTTTGCTAACTTAATCCCTTATAAGAATTCACAGTCAATATTTTGGTGTGGTAGAGAAGCATTAGTGGAATATATTAATTTTGGGTGCATGTGAGATTTCATTTGAATGACACCATCTATTGCAAAATTTGAAAATAATGGCTCCATGTATTTGATCAAGGATTTTGATGGTTTAAATATTTCTTTTCGAGCTCCAAAAGTGGTTTCAAAACTTCATAAAAAATTCAAAAGTTAACTTTTGGATATTTGAAGCTTATCTCTTTGTAAATGATTAGTGTTTTCTCATGGTTGTGATTTCTTTGTTGGACACCAATATGTTTTTGGAAACCATGCCATGCCCCAATATAAGTTGTGAAACCAAGGAAGCCAAAACAAAAGGAAGATGTGCAAATATAAAGATGAGGCAACTCATCAGGGTTTAATTAACTTTTGAGAACCTTGTTGAAAACCAATGAGAGTTTCACAAACTTTGGAATTTCTCACTGTCGACCAAGGATACTAGTATGGGCCAATTACACTTGATCCATGATGAATTGAAGTATAACGTAGCCATTAATACTCAATCTAAACGAAATCAATCAAATTGAAAGTTAAACTAAGCATTTATTGAAATGAAACATTCTAAATATGAAAAAATGGAAATGCCTATCCTAACCCATTTGAAACTTATCCTATTTTGGAATTGGTGTCGTGTTGATGTGGAACAACGACCCTTTCCCAACCTCGTGATCAGTGACCTCGTTTCAATCGATTCTATTGAAGATAATCGATGAAACTATTGTGATGAATGGATGAAAACATGACTTGTACTAAATTGAACATGATGCAAGCTAAATTAACATGATTTTAAAAAAGATATAAAAATGCAATTGCTAAGCTAATCTAAGCTAATTCAAAGCTAAAAGATTCAAACCCTGATTTATAAACAAGCTAAGATGGATGCATGGAAGCCATTAATGGATGATTTAAGCTATTATGCAACTAAAAATGAACTAAAATTATGCTAAATGTGATCAAAGTATGAGTGTGAATGTGATTGAATTCAACAGCATAAGTTTGCAATTGAAAGATGGATCCATTTGTCTCCTAATAGTGACCTATTTATAGGAAAGCAAATGAGAAATGAAGGGTTGAGATCAAAAAATTTAATCAATGGTTGAGGATGGAGGAAATTGGAGGCATGGACCATGGATTATCATCAAGTGAGAATGCAAGATGATATTTAATCAAGGGCTCACATTTTTTCCAAACAAACACACTTTTAACCTGCACACACAGCTCACAAGGTAACTTGCTCAAGAGGTCACAAGTTTAGCTTGCTCAAGAAGCCAAGTGAGATGATTGGAGGAGCAAGAATATTCTTTAGAATATTCTCATGGGTGAGGATAAAAGATATTTTGCAAATTAAAACAAAGTTTTAATTGTGAAAAAAGGATAAAGAATATTCCATGGGAATATTCCCTTTTTGGAGGAAAATTAGATTAATTGTTAATTAAACAAGGTTTAATCATGCAATTGGGGGATTTGAAGAATTAGAGGAATATTCATTAAATTAAATGATTTAATGAATGGAGAAAGGTGAAACGATATTTAATTAAATAACTTAGGGTTATTTAATTAAATAAGAAGACTTAGGGAATTGAATTAAATAGTTTGATTTATTTAATTTAATGAGATGAAATGTTAGTGTGAAAGGGGTTGAATTAACGTGATTTGATGAATTAGGCTAATAGATGAAATTGACGCAATTAATTAATTAGCTAGGCTAATTCAATTAATTAAGCGAAAAGATGATGGGTTTCAAGGTGAAATGATGTTAATATACTTGTTTCGAGTGTATGATATCATTCAGGACATTTTTCCCCTCTTTGAAGCGAGGTACCTGTTGCTTCGGTTCAAAGACTAATGCTCTTTGGATTAAAATTTCTGCTTAAATCAATTTTTTTCTTTTTCTAATTTTTTAGATGCCCCAATGGAAGGATAAAGCCGATTCCCTGCCCCCTCGAGAAATCGGCCAGAAATTTTGAATTTTGGGTTGATTTCTCAACAAAGGTTAAAAGCTACCGTAGGGGTCTAGAAAGGCTCCAGGATGCAAGAATTATGTTAAAAATGCAAAAAATGATGCAAAATAAGGTCCAATTTCAAAAATTGATGAAAATAATGATAAACCCTAGCTTGAAGGTTAAATTAGGGCAAAAACCCCTAATTTTCTAACATAAATAAGCCAAGAAGGCTCACTTTCAATTCATTTGTGCATTCATACCTTAGAGATTCTTGTTGTTTTGAGCTCTGGCCCTTTGAGGAAATGGCACGACAAGAGCTCCCACGACACATTTCCAATCGAGTTCGAGAGTACTAGCAAATTCCAGGCTCAGGACCACCCGTATGTAACTCAAAACTTGATTTGAAATTTGACTTTTTTATGCATTTATTATACTTTAGAATTTAAACTTTGGAAACATCGCTATATAGTGATGCCCATTTGAGAATCAGTGATGTTAAAATGATTTATAGCGACGCAGTTCATGATTTAAAATTATGGTTTCCAATTTTAAATTGTGACACATATGTATATCGCAACGCACTTCTCGATTTGAAAATTAGGTTTAGGTTTTCCAAAGTTTAAATCACTACGCATATGTCTATGGTGATGTGATTTGTGATTTGCAATTTGAAATGCCTTCGGGCGTCGCAATTTGGAATTTAAAATATAGCGACACCATTGTGATTTTTGAGCTAAAAATTCTACACTAAGTCAAACTAAGTAAGCTAAACAAAGAGGTTGTCTCTCTCCCTCCTATATCCATCTCTTTCTCGGCAAGCCTAGTCTCACTCAAAAAGTGTGAATCATAATCGCACCCCCATGTCATCATCCTCCTCATCTCCTTTTCTCTCTTACTTTTTCTCCCCTCCCATCACCTCCTTTGTCTCCTCATCACTCCTCACCTCCTCCCCAACCCTCCACCATCACATACCATCCTCCCCGTCCATCATCTTCACCCCCATCTCCACCACCACCACCCCCTCCATGCAATGGTACCATCCACTACTCCCATCACCCCCACCTCCACCCCCATCTCCACCATCACCCCCACCTACATTTCCTCCTTCCATTTGTTGCCTCAATCAGTGAGCCCTAGTTGGCTTGGTGTTGCATTTTCCTTTCCTCATTACTCTTCCATCTAGGTTTGTCAATCTAATGGGTTGGAAGGTTGCCCACCAAATATCATAATCATGGGATGTACCTACATCCCTCACCATTGATCCCCATGCCCACTAAATGAGCACCAATGACTCAAAATTCCCTACGACTGTCTCTAAGACTATCATAGATCCCTAATCACCAATATCTCATTGTGTGTGAGAAAACATGGACATATCAATCAATACACCTTGTACCTCTCCAAATTGATGTTTGGCTTGCTTAGGCAAGTATCTCTCAATAATATGCATATTTTGAGGGTAAACCCACAAAACTCGTTTACAATTCCAATGAGGAAGGAAAATTGCTAAAACCACCCCCATGGAAAAAAATTTGGTTTTTGGGGGTTCGAGCGAACCAAAAGGGGATTCACTAGAACTCCCCTTCGAGTGAACTCATTAAATGCTAGGCCCCACATTTCCTGGGAAAAAAAGCAAAAGAAAACTTTGTAGAAAGGGGGTTCGCTTGAACCCTGCTTTTCCCCCTTTCTTCCCCTCTGGCATCAAAAATCTCTAGAATTGTAACACTCGAGAGCTTTCCATAAGACCTCAAAAGCAAAAATAGTAATAAATTTCATTTCATGTATCCAAAAGAAGTAAATTGCATCTACAACAAGGATCTTTGCACTGATACATATGTATATGTCAATAGCATATCAATGAGTTTCCATAAATTCATTCATGTTTAAGTTACATCATTAACCTTCAATCAATACATCTATTTCAATGTTACATCAAAAACTTTCATTCCAATACATCTATTTCAATGTTACAATAATGAATGTCAAATAAAGTTACTTTTACAAGTGGGCTATACAAGCCTTTCAAAAATAATACATGAATACATTTATAGCATAAAAAACTCTGAACCTCAACCACCGTGACACCACTGGTCTTCTTGCAAGTTGGGGCCAAGAGTGTGATTAAGGTGCCTTTTCCGCCAACCACGAAGTACAAGACTTCCCCGGGTATCTTCCTAACTCGAAGAAATACCTAGCCCTGCATGAGGAGCCTAGCAACCTGAAACAACAAAGTAGGAGGGAACTCTCGATGCAAGTCTAATGCCTATATGCATTCCTAACATAAGAATAACATATTTCTTGCAAACAGGAGGTGGCAAAGACCTATATACATTTATTTCTAGGTTTTTATTTCCATCTATTTCAATGGTGCATGTGCTTGGCCAAGCATAAATAAATAAATGGTAGTTTTAGAAAAGGTAAAACTATTGTCTCTATGGGTCCACCTTCGGCATCCTATCCCGGAAGTTTCCCAAAAGAACAATAAATAATACATTTTCCATCTATAGTTTTCATTCAATTTTAGACATCTCTACTTCAAAGGAATTCTAATAATTGCAAAGTACACACAAGGTTCTCAAATAACTTTCATTAGCACACTAACTTAAGTGAAAAATTGATCATACAGTTGGTTTTTGCAAGTCACTTTCTATGATTTCAAAATAATCTAAATTTGGTCTTTTGGAAAGAGTATAGCTATAAACTCATAAGCTCTAATTTCTATTTAAATAATTTGATCAAAGTAAGTAATTTATATAAGTTCAAAAAAAGAAAACTACTCCAATCATCCTTATAAGTATGGGGTAAAATCCTAGCTTACAGATTACTTTCCTATTTAATAGGAGTATGTCTACACTTTTATGAAAAAGAATAATAAGTTAAATTTAAAGAAAAGAGAATAATTTCACTCACTTTCATTCACAATTACATATGTCAGGAAATATCATCTAGTCTAAAATGCCATAATGTATATGCATATATATGTTTACGTGTTTTATATTCCTAAAATTCACTAGTTTATAAATATATTTCTGAGAATTACATTTTTCCCTATTTTGTAGCATGCAAAGTACACACGATATGAAGTTCAACAATATGATAATAATTTTAATGCAAATGTCTTCCAATTTACAATAAAATAGTGATTGCAATCAGCCAGTTCTGTATCTATCCATTTCTATTTTTCTAGTCTTGTTTAATTAAAAAAAGATATATATATATATATACATTTAGTTCCTCTTTAATTATATGTTTATATTTATGTACATTTTCAGAAAAAGAATAGTTTCAACAATTTTTACTACAAACACAATTAAGTTTTCTGATATAAATAACTCAGATTTTTGTTTTTTCTGATGTATATGTGTGTGTGTGTGTGTGTGTGTAAAACCTCGTCCCACAACCTAGAGGATGATGCAACACTGCGGAAGCACAACTAATTTTTTTCCTTAAAAAGAGTAACAATGACGAGTGAAGTAAACTACTCGAACACATACATCCTCTAGGCCACGCAACGCGTCTACATGTGGATTTCAAAACTTACAAAATTATTCTAAAACATAGTATATGGAATTAACTCATGATAATAACATACAACAAAGTAGTAATCCATTGCAAAATAAGTCTAACACAAAGAAATGTAATGAGCATATTTCCACAGATACAACACCATATAAACAATATATACTATTTAATCCAACGATGAATAGATCATACATAATGTTACAATTACATCACAAGGGTTCTCATCAATACAAATGAGGATTACAAATGCATAGTGTCCCACGGTTACAATGAATAAAGAGAAGTACAAATCCATAGAACCACACGAGCTCCTTGAACAAGAAGATCCCACCATCATGAATAGGAAGAGAAACTCAATAGGTACATGCCACCCAGCCATGTGGTACCCGTAGGACCAACCCCCATGCTAGGAGATAGTAACAGGTAACCATGACTAACCTACTACCTCTAGACACAGGAAAGGTACAAAACCACACAGTACTAGTAAATACAAAACATAAGGTTACATTGCTTCCAAAATCACAAAATCAAGTACAACCAATGTACAATACAATCGACTGTTGTCATAGGAGGAGTGTCATCACAAAGGTTGCATTGGTTATCCTAAGGAGATCTTCCTAGGTCACAGCCCCCATCTTGGGTTATCCTGGTAACCTCTTACGAACTCCAGCCCCACATGCACACCAGTGCGGAATCGATTATCTTTCGAGAAGACAAGATAACGACCTTGCCATTCCAAGCCTTCCCGACTCATCTCAAGTCTCACACAAGCCCTTGAGCCAATGAGCGAGGCTAATTATCAAATTAAATATGTTAACTACCCATTCCCCTAATGTAGGTTATTTAATTTCCACTGATTACACTGACTTCCACACGAGTTGTCCTGGGACCACTTTGTGTCCCAACCCTCGTCAAAAGCCACTCCCCTATAGACAACACAATAACTCATACTACAACCCAAGGGTAGACAGTGCACAAACTGATAATAACATAACACGAGAGATAACACATCCCTACGGATGTCTAATACTAAATCCGACTACATGCACTACCCAAGGAAATCTCACTTCGACTAACAGAAAAGACAACCCTTTCACAATTAAAATCTAGAAGACTTATATTTTCTTTTACAACAAATAATCCCCACAGTACCCAATTACAGAAATACTAGAAATTAAAAATAAAACAATCTCATATAATTAAAAGCACTACTATTCGGATTTCTGAAATCCAATAGAACAATATCTCACACAAAAATACATTATTCAAAACACAATTCTCATTAATAATCCACAACAAAATTATATCAAAAGTTTAACTATAGTTTCACAACCACACATAATATCTAACCCAATTTCACAATTAAACTAATTAATCATTTCTAATTAACTAATTGTGCTTTCATATATCTATTGTAATAAACAAACATTAAACAAATATATTTAATATGTATATATATAATTAAATACAATTATATATATACATATAAATATATATACTATTTAATTATAAAATCAACTATACCATAAAAGAACTCATTTATCTAAAATAAAATCCATATACATCAAAAACTATTTCCTCATATCACTTTTTTTAAAATATAGAACAGATTACATATTTCATTGAATTCTATATATATATATATATATATTAAATAAAAACAATAAAAAAAAGAATTGTTAAATACGAATTAGGGCTGATGCTATACAGTTGAGCTCCCACTGTAGGGGGTTGACAGTGTTGGCCACACTGACACTGCTTGTGAAGGAAACGCTAAGCGCTGCCCTCACTGTCGTCTCCCATGTGGAAGGGACGGCTGTGGGGGTGGCTCCCCCAGCCTCCAATAAATACAAAAATTTCATTAATAAAACCCTGCGATTTATAAAAATTGCGTATGGCGATTTTCGAATCCGTTTTACAATTCGAGAATTTACCAAAAGGTAAATCAAAACATAAATAAATAGAGATTTATATATATATATATATGTTTGTATATGTATATATATTTTCCAATATATATATATATTTATATATGTAAATTTCAACCAACTTTTTTACATGAAGACAAATTATTTACACAGGTTTTCTACAGGAGAGACAGACGAATTTTACATAGAGGATCTATAATTTTATAGAAAGAAATTTTCTACAGGAACAATGTATAAGTATTTTACAAAGGTTTCTTATCTCCACAAATATTTTCTACAGAGATCTATAATTTCCTTTGGTATCAATCTATTTCAAATGATCAATTTACACAAAGGATCTAAATTGTTTTCTACAAAGGTTCAATTTTCACGGCAATCTTTTAAAAATAAAAGCTTCTACAATAATGAAAACCTCTTCTAATCTTTTCCAATTTGCATTACGATAATTAAATAACTCTTTCAAAACAAAATTCACAAAAACAATTAAGGAACTTGTTCCAGAAGAATTGTTGCCTCAAAGATTGATGTTGAGCTTCTCTGTAATCTTCAATTTGCCAAGATTGTCAAAGCTTCCTCCAGAAGAATTTCCACTTCCCAGAGAACAGAAACAATCCACAGCCAAGAATATAACAAACTAGATTACTAAAATTATCAGAAAGCTTCTAAGATCTACAATTTCTTCAAACCACTAAACAAATCTTTTATTTCCCAAAAACCTCTGTCTTTTCTCCCATGAAAACAACTTCCTCTTTCTCACCCATTTTTAATCAATCTCTCTGTAAATCAATTTTAAGACAATAAGAAAACAAATCATTTTGACTTCTTGTTCAAACAACAAATATCTCTTCTTTAACAAACCAAGATATTTCTAAGATCTTTTCCCAAATATGCATTTAAAATTAAAAATAATTTATTTAATCTAATTTACAATTAAATAACTTATTTATTTTAATTCCCAATTAATTTAATAATTAAAATTATTTAATAATATAGCTTAAATTAAATTAATTAATTTATAATAAAATCTCCATATTAATTAAATACTTAATCACAACATATAATTTAATCCTTACAATTTAAACTTGCACGATAAATAAAATACCAAAACCAACATGGATAAGGAACATGACCATATACAGACTGATGACACACTGTGCTAGGGTAAAGGTTTGACTAGGTAGCCCATTACTATCTCCCAATCATTACTGTTGAGTAGTGGACATGCTCAGACCTGTGAAACCAGGCGAAGTCGTTGTCTTGTACCTGCAAACCTACAACAAAAGCAAAAGTCGTACATGTATACAAATAATAATTCATACACACCGTGAAGAGAGAATCGTGAAAATCACAGGGCACTCGCAAGTGAGTGATACAATACCATTCTCTTCATCAGTACAATGTCACATCAACTAACGAGATAATATATCAATTAAACTACAATAAGCATATATAGCAATGTCATCACAACTAAGCATCTATGCAAATATAAAACATATAAACATAATCACCATGCAAATAATGTATCATCACATCCATATAGTCTATCATCGCTCCACTGTCAGTGATAGAACAACCATAACATAAAATAAGGTCTAACAAAGTATCTGAGCTATCAAGAAAAACATAACAAAATGGAGGGGTGTCACAATATATATATATATATATATATATATATATATATATATATTACTTTTGAATATATTATACAATATATATATATATATATTCTACTTTTGAATATATTATAAATAAAAATAGATTGCACAGAAAGATGTATTACATATACACACACATATATATACATATATATATATTAATATATATATATATATCATCAGACTCGTTTCATATATATATATAATGAAATTATAGACCAAGGAGCCGATAACGAATCACAAATTTGTTTTAAATAAAAGAAAATATCAGCGATGTATGGTTCTTGTCTCAGGGCTAATGCCCCCCCATATGGGGAGGCGCTACCTGTGGAGGGGCGTTGTCCCCCACAACGCAACCCTTCCCTTATGGGGAAGGCATAACTGGGGAAAAAACCCAGCCCCCCCTTTTTTTACCATGAATAACAAAAAAAAAACACAATCATTGGTTTAACAATTAAATGCGAATTTGATTTAAAGAAACAGGTGACCCATTCAGCCAAGACTATACGGATTTTAATTTATGTATATATATATATGTGTGTGTGTGTGTGTGTGTGTGTTTTAAACATACATATATATATAAATATATTATAATCAAACAATCTGACACAAGATTTTTCTCAGAGATTTATCCAAAAAGAAATGATATTCTAAAAATAGATACAGAAAGGCACTGCTAACAAAATTATTTATAAATTTATAAGGATTTTGAAAAGAATGTACATATTTCACCCAAACATTTTGCTTCGCAAACTTTTCAGACTTAGAGACTTTTCACACACAATTCTTTGAACACACAGTAAATTTATTTTCTCTCATTTTAAATCTTAAGGCAAGGAAAAAGAACCTAGTTAATTTGTTGACAGCTGAAGATGTCTCCTTGTCTCTTCCTCTTGTTTTTTCTGAAATTTCCTTCTTGAAAGACCTTCCTCTTCTCCTTTCCTTTTTCCTGTTCTTCTATTTTCTAATCTATTGGAAACTAAAAGAAAAACAAGAATCTATCTAGTAGCCATGAAAGTGAATTTGCAGAGCAATTCCAAAAAACATCAAGAAAGGTTGGTTTTCCGTTACCCCCTTTTTCCTTTTTAAAGTTTTCTTTTTCCTTATTCCAAACCTAATCTTGAAAATAATAGATTTTAAAATAAAAATAAGATATAACTTATCTTTTCCATTTCCTGTGCTCAGATGAAAAATATAAAATAATATTTAATTTAGTTGCAAATAAATCCCCTTTTGGAAAATATTTACCCAATAATTAAATAAATATCTTCTAACTATTAGTTAATTTATTAACTCAAAAATTAACACAAGTTAAAAGAAGAATACTTACTTAGATTTTTATCATGCATAGACATTTAAATCAAAATCTATAATTAATTATAATTAAAATTAATTCTTTTACTTTATTATGCTTATATTTCACTATTTATTTAATTTGACTAATCATTATTTATTTTGCGAACAATCAAAAACAATCAAGCCAAAATTATCATTCCTAAATGCAATCTACATGAGTCTAAGTGCCCGTGTGTGATCGAGAGAACATCCTGCTTTATCCTGTCAAGAAGCTAACCTCCTCTCCTTAATCACACCCTTGGTCTTCAACCACCTGCATCTCAAGTGCACTCAAGCACACAACAATAAACTGAATTAGTATCCCATAAAGATATGAATCAAAACAATAGAATACATTAATTCAAATATTTATATTCTATTTTTGCTTCATCTTCAAAGAAAAACACATTCAATACTATTCAATTTTTCATAATTTAAGTAAACACTTTCATATATCACCACACCAAAACACTATAGTATTCATTATTACTCTACTACACACATCAGATCATATAAGAAATCCACACAAAAACCAAAAGCAGCCTGCATCAGAGTATGAGACGTGACATCCTTCCCCACTAGGAAGAGACATCTTCTCGATGTCTTATTACAAATCCACACAACAAAATATGAAACATCAGTCTATCATAAGTCTCTATATGTAGGAAAAGAAAAGTATGCTAAGATCTCAAATGAGGAAAGGCTTTGTCAATGTCCTCGGCATTCTCCTAGGTGGCATTATCCACCAAATATTGGTCCCACTGGACCCTATATTTCAAAATATCCTGGTTCCGCAACTTAACGTTGCCCTCTTCCAGTATCCTAATGGGCTCCATCTGCATCACTCCTGGATCCTGTACCTGCAATGCACGCCAGTCAAGGATATGAGCAACATCTGGATGATAGGGTTTAAGCACTGAGACATGAAAGACATTATGAATCTGGGATAGAGCCGGTGGCAGAGAAAGCTTGTAAGCAACCGGATTAATCACCTCCAAGACATCAAAGGACCCAACAAACCTAGGGGAAAGCTTAGATTTCTTTCGGAAAGAGATTGAACTCTTATGTGGCCGAACTCTCAAAATGACTTTGTCTCCTGCAGAGAATTGTCTGAAAATTTTGTTCTTATCTGCAAGACTTTTCTGTCAATCTGAAGCTTGCTTTAGCTTTTCTTTGATAAGCTTCATCTGGTCTTCCATTTCCCTCAACATTTTAAGACCAATCACAATCATGTCCTCTACCCTATCCCAACTGATGGGTGTTCGGCATTTGCGTCCATACAGAGCCTCGAATGGTGTCATACCCAAAGAGGCGTGGTAGGAGTTGTAAGCAGACTCCACCAAAGGAAAATACTCCTCCCATTTGTGTTGCTCCATACAATACATTCGGAGGAGATCCTCCACTATCTAGTTCACCCTCTCTGACTGACCATCGGTCTGAGGATGATAAGTAAAACTGAAATTTAATTTGGTTCCCAGGGAAGAATTCAGAGTAGTCCAAAATCTAGAAATCATCTGAGTGTCACGATCTGAAATGATCATTTCTGGCACTCCATGTAGTCGGAAGATTTCATGTACAAATTTCCTCGCTAAAACCATCAAACCATCCTTGAGGTTCCCATGAATGAAATGGGCTACCTTAGTCAATTTATCCACCACAACTAGGATGGTATCATGTTGATTCCTAGACATCGTAAATCCCTGAATAAAGTCCATAGTTATCACTTGCCACTTATACTCTGGTACCCTGTGAGGATATAAAAGTCTTGCCGAATGTACATTCTCAGTCTTAACTCGTTGGCATTCCAAACATCGGGCTATAAATGCAGTAACATCCCTTTTGAGTCCTAGCCAGAAATATAAAGGTTTAAGTCCCACTACCATTTTAGTCACACTGGAGTGTCCTGAATAAGGTGCATTATGGAATTCCTCAATCCTGGGGAGTTAGGAATATACATGCGACCCTGAAACCTCAAGATTCCATCGGACTCAAATACATAACCAACATATATGTGATCTGAAGGATCCTGCTCTAGGGTTTGTTTCACCCTCTCGTAAAGCTCATCCCCAGGTAAGGTTTGAACCACTTGCTCCCTAAAATTAGATTTTATGGTAACCATGGTTGCAAGATGTCTTCTCCTACTCAAGGCATCTGCTACCCTATTTTCCTTCCCTTAATGTACTCAAATACAAAGTCATATTCACTCAAAAATTCCAACCATCGCCTTTGACGAGCATTTAGGTTGGGTTGAGTAAAGATGTAATGTAACCCAGCATGATCTGTTTTTAATTCAAAGGGCTTTCCCAAGAGATAGTGTCTCCACATCTGAAGGGCATGGACTATGGCTACCAACTCTAAATCATGTGGTGCATAATTTAACTCATGTTGTTTCAACTTTCTTGATTCATATGCCACCACTTGTCCTTCCTGCATGAGAACTGCTCCTACCCCTTCTCCTGATGCATCAGTAATCACTGTAAAATGACCATTCAGATCAGGCAGAACTAAAATAGGTGCAGAAGTGAGTTTCTCTTTTAACAAGTGAAAATATTTCTCACATCTGTCACTCCACTCAAATTTCTTTATTGTCTTCTAGAGTGCGGTAATGGGTGTTGCTATTGACGAGAACCCTTGCACAAATCTCTTGTAATAACCTGCAAGCCCCATAAAACTTTGGACTTCAGAGACATTCTGCGGTGTTGGCCAATCTAAGATTGCCTTACTCTTATCTAGGTCCATGGCTATCCCTTCTACTGAAATAACGTGTCCCAAATAGTGCACCTCAGATTGGAAAAAGGTACATTTGGACATCTTCCCATATAACTTATGTTCTCTCAATTGGTGCAATACTATTCTCAAATGCTTCTCATGCTCTTCCTCTGACTTAGAATATATCAAGATATTGTCAAGGAAGATTAAAACAAAGTTATCTAAGCAGTCCTGAAAGACAATGTTCATCAAATTCATGAAGGTTGCAGGGGCATTGTCTAGCTCGAACGGTAGCACTATGAATTTGTAGTGCTCGTACCTTGTCCTGAACACAGTCTTGTGAATATCTTCATCCTTTATTCTCAACTGATGGTACCTTGATCTCATATCTATTTTTTAGAATACCTTGGCATCTTTTAATTGGTCAAACAAATCATCAATATGGGGAAGCATGTATTTGTTCTTGATAGTAACCTTATTAAACATCATGTAATCAATTCATAACCTCAAAGTCCCATCCTTCTTTTTCACAAATATAACAGGAGCTCCCCAAGGCAACACACTTGGTCTAATGAAACCTTGCTTCAATAATTCCTCCAATTGGGCTTTTAGCTCATATAACTCCGTTATGTTCATCTTGTATGGAGCTTTAGACTGAGGTTCCGCTCCCGGTAGCAAATCAATAGAAAAATCAAATACACGCTTAGGCGGTAGCTCAATCAGCTCTTCAGGAAAAAAATCCTCAAATTATTTTAGAATGGGATGATCATTAACTAATGATTCTGTCTCATCAAGTTCCTTGACCTCTATTGCATAAATAGTGCATCCCTTTCGGCTTTCCTTCTTTAATTGGATGGCGGAGACTTACCTAAGTTCCAGAGGCCTTTTTACACCACAAATCTCCACATGGTTTCCTTGATCATCCAGACACCTTATTGATTTCTCTTCGCAATCCACAAGGGCCTTATGTTCAAAGAGCCAATTTATCCCTAAAATTACATCATAAGATCCCAGGGGTGCTACATACAAATTAACTTGTGTTTTAAGACTAGGGAGTTCAAGTTCACTACAAAATAGGAATTTCTCTACCTTCCTCTCTACCCTGTTCCCATACTGAACCTTCCATGAATTTTCCATATAGCCCGGTCTAATTGATAATTTAGATACAACATGAGGATCCACAAAACTATTGGTGGCACCAGTATCAATCAAAATAGAAATGGGACATCCAAAGAGTTTACCCAATAGTTGGATAGGAGTGGCTTGATAATCTGCTTGGCGATTCATGTCAACCACCACATGGATATGATGTTGATTCCTGTTATTCTGTCTGTTGACCCTCTGAGGGAACACACTGGGATAATGTTCACCACCACAAGTATAACCTCCATGAGGTGCTTTAGGCCTGTCAGAAAAATCCCTCCTGATATTGTCGTTCTTCTTATTGAAATTAGCCCTCTTATTATTATTATGGGTTCCATCATTACGGTTCTAAGGACTACCACCCGTTTTTAAATTTTTGATCTACCTGCTACTATTTCCTTGGTTACCTTGACTTCTTTGATTGCCCTGGTTACTGTTACCTTAGCAATTTCCTTGGAACTTCTTATTGCCATACTTGGCTTCCCTGCTTTTCTTGTAGTTTGCAACTTGTTGCATTTTATGTTCCTGCAAAAGTTCCAATTCAAAGGCTTCATCCATGGTAGCAGGTCCATGCATATCCACCTCATTTCCAATTTGAGGCCTAAGCCCCAGAATGAATTTCCGAATTCAAAAGCTCTCATCATGTTGGTACTGAGGTACATACTTAAGCAAGTGATAGAATTTCTCCCAATACGGTATCACCGCTATTCCTCCTTGAATGAGCACCTGAAATTTTGTTATTTTCTTGTCAAAATAAGACTATGGAAGCCATCTCTTCCTAAAAGTCTACAAAAATTGTTCCCATGTTACCTTACCAGGAAAAAACTGCTTATCATCCCTTTCATTCTCCCACCATGTGGCAGCCTCACCTGTGAGTTGGTAGGATCCCCATTCTGCCTTAGTTTCCTTAGACAAGTTTCGAAGGGTGAAGTTCCTTTCCATTTCAATAATCCATGCTTCTGCCCCATCCCCAAAGGATTTACCATCAAACTTGGGTTGCACCACCTTCTTGAGGTCCTTACCCAATTCTTCAACTACCTTTGTTAGCTTACTTTGATTCTTTTCAGTTTCAGGGTTTTCTCCATTTGGTTCATTTTTTATGTTTTCACTTTCACCAGGATCAGACCTTGTTGGCCCAATTTGTCTTGCCTATTCAAGGTTATCGATCCTGGCCTCTTGCCTACTTAAAATGGCCAAAATTTGATCCAACTTATCATTGGGATCACCACGAGATCCTCCTCCTTGTTCCTGCTGATAATATCTACTCTCCATTAGGGTTACCCTGGCAAAACATAACATCAGGTGTAATTAGGCATAGGTCCTAGAGTTGAAACTTGTTTATGTGATACCAAAATATAATGCTCGAGAGATGATGTTCATTTAACCACATAAGTTGCCATAACTCATTACATTTCAAGTAAAATAAAAGTAAAGAATACATAGATCAAGAGCTTTCCATAAGAGCTCAAAAGCAAAAATAGTAATAAATTTCATTTCATGTATGCAAAAGAAGTAAATTGCATCTACAACAAGGATCTTTGCATTGATACATATGTATATGTCAATAGCATATCAATGACTTTCCATAAATTCATTCATGTTCAAGTTACATCATTAACCTTCAATCAATACATCTATTTCAATGTTACATCAAAAAAATTCATTCCAATACATCTATTTCAATGTTACAATAATGAATGTCAAATAAAGTTACTTTTACAAGTGGGCTATACAAGCCTTTCAAAAGTAATACTTGAATACATTTATAGCATAAGAAACTCTGAACCTCAACCGCCATGACACCACTGGTCTTCTTGCAAGTTGGGGCCAAGAGTGTGATTAAGGCGCCTTTTCCGCCCAACCATGAAGTACAAGACTTCCCCGGGTATCTTCCTAACTCGAAGAAATCCCTAGTCTTGCATGAGGAGCCTAGCAACCTGGAACAACAAAGCAGGAGGGAACTCTTGATGCAAGTCTGATGCCTATATGCATTCCTAACATGAGAATAACATATTTCTTGCAAACAGAAGTTGGCAGAGACCTATATACATTTATTTCTAGGTTTTTATTTCCATCTATTTCAATGGTGCATGTGTTTGGCCAAGCATAAATAAATAAATGATAGCTTTAGAAAAGGTAAAACTACCGTCTCTGTGGGTCCACCTTCGGCATCCTGTCCCGGAAGTTTCCCAAAAGAACAATAAATAATACATTTTCCATCTATAGTTTTCATTCAATTTTAGACATCTCTACTTCAAAGGAATTCTAATAATTGCAAAGTACACACAAGGTTCTCAAATAACTTTCATTAGCACACTAACTTAAGTGAAAAATTGATCGTACAGTTGGTTTTTGCAAGTCACTTTCTATGATTTCAAAACAATCTAAATTTGGTCTTTTGGAAAGAGTATAGCTATAAACTCATAAGTTCTAATTTCTATTTAAATAATTTGATCAAAGTAAGTAATTCATATAAGTTCAAAAAAAGAAAACTACTCTAATTAGCCTTATAAGTATGGGGTAAAAACCTAGCTTACAGATTACTTTCCTATTTAATAGGAGTATGTCTACACTTTTATGAAAAAGAATAATAAGTTAAATTTAAAGAAAAGAGAATAATTTCACTCACTTTCATTCACAATTACATATGTCAAGAAATATCATCTAGTCTAAAATGCCATAATGTATATGCATATATATGTTTACGTGTTTTATATTCCTAAAATTCACTAGTTTATAAATATATTTTCGAGAATTACAGTTTTCCCCATTTTGTAGCATGTAAAGTACACACAATATGAAGTTCAACAATATGATAATAATTTTAATGCAAATTTCTTTCAGTTTACAATAAAATAGTGATTGCAATCAGCCAGTTCCGTATCTATCCATTTCTATTTTTCTAGTCTTGTTTAATTAAAAATAATATATATATATATACATTTAGTTCCTCTTTAATTATATGTTTATATTTATGTACATTTTTAGAAAAAGAATAGTTTCAACAATTTTTACTACAAACACAGTTAAGTTTTCTGATATAAATAACTCAGATTTTTGTTTCTTTGATGTATATATATATATATATATTATACAAAAATTATATATATATATATATATTCTGCTTTTGAATATATTATAAAGAAAAATAGATTGCATAGAAAGATGTATTACATACACACACACACACACACACACACACACACACACACACACACACACACACACACACACACACACACACACACATATCATCAGACTCGTTTCATATAGATATAACGAAATTACAGACCAAGGAGCCAATAACGAATCATAGATTTGTTTTAAATAAAAGAAAATTTCAGCGATGTATGGTTCTTGTCTTAGGGCTAACGCCCCCCTATATGGGGAGGCGCTGCCTGTGGAGGACAGTGCCTCCTCCACAGGCCACGGCCTGTGGAGGGGCATTGTCCCCCACAATGCAACCCTTCCCTTATGGGGAGGGCACGACTACGGAAAAAACCCAACCCCCCTTTTTTTACCATGAATAACAAAAAAAAATGCATAATCATTGGTTTAACAATTAAATGTGAATTTCATTTAAAGAAATAGGCGACCCATTCAGCCAAGACTATACAAATTTTAATTTATGTATATATATATTATAATCAAACAATCTAGCACAAGATTTTTCTTAGAGATTTATCCAGAAAGAAATGATATTCTTAAAATAGATACAGAAAGGCACTGCTAACGAAATTATTTATAAATTTATAAGGATTTTGAAAAGAATGTATAGATTTCACCCAAACATTTTGCTCGGCAAACTTTTCAGACTTAGATATTTTTCACACACACAATTCTTTGAACACACAGTAATTTTTTTTTCTCATTTTAAATCTTAAGGCAAGGAAAAAGAACCTGGTTAATTTGTTGACAGCTGAAGATGTCTCCTTGTCTCTTCCTCCTCTTGTTTTCTCTGAAATTTCCTTCCTAAAAGACCTTCCTCTTCTCCTTTCCTTTTTCATGTTTTTCTATTTTCTAATCTATTGGAAACTAAAAGAAAAACAAGAATCTATCTGGTAGCCATGAAAGTGAATTTGTAGAGCAATTCCAAAAAACATCAAGAAAGGTTGATTTTCCATTACCCCCTTTTTCCTTTTTAAAGTTTTCTTTTTCCTTATTCCAAACCTAATCTTGAAAATAATAGATTTTAAAATAAAAATAAGATATAACTTATCTTTTCCATTTCCCATGCTCAGATGAAAAATATAAAATAATATTTAATTTAGTTGCAAATAAATCCCCTTTTGGAGAATATTTACCCAATAATTAAATAAATATCTTCTAACTATTAGTTAATTTATTAACTCAAAAATTAACACAAGTTAAAAGAAGAATAGAATACTTACTTAGATTTTTATCATGCATAGACATTTAAATCAAAATCTATAATTAATTATAATTAAAATTAATTCTTTTACTTTATTATGTTTATATTTCACTATTTATTTAATTCGACTAATCATTATTTATTTTACAAACAATAAAAAACAATCAAGCCAAAATTATCATTCCTAAATGCAATCTACATGAGTCTAAGTGCCAATGTGTGATCAAGAGAACATCCTGCTTTATCTTGTCAAGAAGCTAACCTCCTCTCCTTAATCACACCCTTGGTCTTCGACCACCTGCATCTCAAGTGCACTCAAGCACACAACAATAAACTGAATTAGTATCCCATAAAGGTATGAATCAAAACAATAGAATGCATTAATTCAAATATTTCTATTCTATTTTTTCTTCATCTTCAAAGTAAAACACATTCAATACTATTCAACTTTTCATAATTTAAGTAAACACTTTCATATATCACCACACCAAAACACCATAATATTCATTATTACTCTACCACACACATCATATCATATAACAAATCCACACAAAAACCAAAAGCAACCTACATTAGAGCCTGAGACGTGACAATAATTTTTCCCTTCAAAGCTCAAGTTGAGGATGAAAATGGAGGAGACTTCGCAAACCCAACTAGATGATGGTAGTCCTTGAAACGAGCTATCCAACAAATATAATTTTAATATGTGTTGGTTTTATTATGTATTTGTCTTTTTTAGTTTTATTAAACATAGGTTTTTCACCGAAAATCAAGCTCTCTATTCTACACGTGGAAAAATAGAAAATTATCAAAAAAAATTGAAAAATATCAGTGCACTAGATATCGATGTCCTTGATCCAACAAAAAAAAATTGAATTTCGATACATACAAAAAAAATTATGTTGTATACAGTCTGCCTATGTCTGAGTTGTAACTAGTTTGACTTCAAAACTTGATTAAGGAAAAAATATTCAATGAGATGCTATGAAACCAATTCCATGCACTAGATATCGTAGTTACAAATCTAAATTTGAAAAAATTAGAATTTTATCCTTCATGGAAAAAAAGTTATGTTGTATACGGTGAGCATCACTCCTTAAAATGGTGTTTACTAAAAAAAACTAGTTTTCGAAGGAGATGGAAAAAGAAGTGTAATCTGATTCCAAGAATTTTGAAAAAATATATATTTAGAATCTACAGAAAAAATGTCACAAATCACTAGTTTGCATCATCTTCAAATTCCTCACGGTTTAGCCGCTATAGGTGCCCAAAAGTGAAGATTTAGTTAGAAAAAATCAGTCCAGTGTCCAGTTTGGCCAAAAATTGTAAGCTAATATTGTGGGATCACCCTTGACCAATCACCCATCTTAGTTCTCTACAATAAACCAAATGACTGGTGTCATCCACCCAAGCCTCATAAAGAATCCATGGCCTCCAAATAAACTGATCCATGTCATCGAGACATCTCCAATAATCTAGGTCACCCAACCATTGTGTGTCAATGCAACTCCATAAACATAAGCATAAGGGAACCCATTGTGATGTGGTCCATAACCCAGAGGACGAGTCACTATAATATGCTCCCATGCCCAAACATGGACCAGAGTCACCCCACAAAACAAGTTGGCACCATGTTTGTATACTACTTGGTGCATATCATCATACAAATTAGCCAAAACACATGGCCCCCATGCAAATACAACTCCATTTGAATGCATCCTCTTTGAGACACATCCCCAACCAATAGAAAAACCATAGGATTGTCAATCATACATAAGAACACCACCAATCAGACTAGCTAAGATAAGTGAGAGGTCATCAAACCTCCCCATGGTTCTCCTCAAATCCATCTCACCATCCTTGATGTTGAGATCATCATCTAGGAACACTAGCTCTAGTGCCTCCTTGTTGGTGTCGATATCATAGATCACCCTAGCACCATGGATTAGGATCCTCAAGATCCTCCAAACATCCTCTAAGGTGATGGTAGTCTCTCTAGAAGGAAGAACAAATGCAGACCTCTCACTATGCCATCTCTCAACGAGGGTTGTCATCATCGCCCTATGATCTATAATCTCGAGCATGTAAGTAATTTTCCCCAAACCTACTATTGTTAGAAAAGATCGGTCCAACTCTCCAAGTCTATCAATTAGTTGCAACACCATAAAATGTCACTCTTTAGACATAATCTGCTCTAATACATCCTAGAAACATAACACATGCAACGTCAATCTATCAAAAATTAGGGAAAAAAAACATTTAAGTCCACAAGCTTTGTAATTAAATGCGCCAAAATAGAGTCAAATGTGATCATATATTTCAAATGTTTCATTTTACCAAATCAGATGCAAATTGATTTTCATATACACTAATCTGACATCAGATGTGCCATTTCAAATGTGAACTAGCCCTAATCAATTGTGACCCACTTTGTCAAGTGTGTCACACTAGTATCAAATGTGTCATTTCACATATCAAATACGACATAGTGGGTTTCAAAGGTGTCATTCTACGCTTTGGCGCATTTGAAATCCTACCTTCAGCTACTAATTAATGCACCTAGATTGATAACTAAGGACCTTAGGGTTAGATACATACCGCCTAGGGCACTTCAATTGGCCTCTAGTACTGACAGACTCACTCCGCTTGGTGCATTGCTCTTGGAATATCAACCATCTCAACGACTTCACGCTCTAAACTCTCTAAGGGCTCTTGATCTCTTTAACTATGAGTTGCAAATGAATTGAAAATGACCTCCCAAGGCCTATATATAGGCAACTGAGCCCTAATTCCCCCAATCCCACATTCCATGAAGCCATTTTCATAAAACCCTATCTTCCATAGCATATTTCTTCGCAATGCTAAACTCATTTTTAATCCTTATCTTCACTAAACCTGTCTTATTTTACCTATCATGAGCTCGACCCAAAAAAAAATCGATTGACCTCTCAAGGGAGCAACCTACCATTCAATCATCATCCCTTCGTCCACTAGGGCACACTGGAGCATCTTATCACCTAAAATTTTCATACCAACATGTCTTTAAAACAACACAACATAGTACAATGTCTCAAAGAGGAGCGAAATGTAGATAATCAAAAATGTCTAACGCATTCTTCTAAATTCATCATTTCTTGTCATCATCACTAATCACCCCTTCATCACTATTAATTAAATATTTTCTAATTATTTTCTAATTTTTCATCATCCACTTTAATTATATATTTTTAGTTGTTTAATTATTTCTAATTATCCTTCAATCTACATTAATTAAATAATTCTAATTATTTATTAAATCTTACATTATCCTTTATCCACATTGTTAAATAATTTTAAATTATTTAATCAAAACATGCATTCCTCTCATCTCATATAATTAAAAAAAAAAAAATTAAAATTAAAATTAGCTAATTATTCTTCCAAAATTAAATAAAATATTTAATTTATTTAGTTTGCACATCCCTCTAAAATAAATAAATAAATATATCAATTCTATCTTTATTCTTTCAACTCCAAATTTAGAGACGAACTCTAAATTTAGTGATCGTCTCTAAATTTAGTGAGTTGATTGAGAATCAACCTCACTCCACTCTCACTCACTCCACTTCATCTACCCATGCAAGTTCATGCACATTCATCATGATCTCTCATCAATCACCGTCCATCAATCTCATCTCACATCCTACATCGTTGATTGAATATCTCTAAAAGCTATACAACATCCATCATTTAGCCATTCAATCCCTCCTCGTATTTGATGAATATTGCATCCATACTATACTCATTACAACATTTTTGCTAACAAGGTTATGCTAAGTATTTGAGCAATCCACATACTATCTAAATAGCATAATTTTATACTTTACAATGGAGTAAGACTACACATGGAGGTGAAGTAGATTAGATTTGGTTTGCATTATTATTGTTTTCATATTGATTGTGTACACACTTCATTGAGATTAGGTCTTATTGATCATTTGAATTGGTTTATTGATTATTGCTATCATTTTCCTATTATTGAAAATTCATTGATCATTGATTTAAGTCCTACTTACAAGAAGTTATACTTTTAAATTCCCTTTCGAATTTACATGTATAATATATATATATATATATATATATATAGAGAGAGAGAGAGAGAGAGAGAGAGAGAGAGAGAGATTTTGTGTATTAATAACTTATATTAAGGTAAACAAAAATAGTTGATTAATAAGTCTTGATAGAATAAAATTTAACAAGTGCCACATAGTGGCTAGTACTTGCCTTTATAGTATTGCAATTATTGTTTTTTAGATTTGAAAAAAAATAAATGTTAGTTTTATTAATGTGAATAAAAATATATATGTAAGTTAAATATAATGTTTTAATTTTGTTAATTACAATATTTTCTAATTTTGTTAATTATAATATTTTCTAATTTTGTTAATTATAATGTTTTACTAATTAAATTTTGTATTTCATATTAAAATATTAATTTAATCACTAACTTTTAAATAAATAATATATTTAATAAATGTTATATTACTAATTATTTATATTCATAAATTTTATAAATAAAATAAATATAATATATATTAAAAATAATTAAAAGTTAGATATTACATGTTGACAATGTTTCTTCTTTTATTATTAATATAAAATTGTTATATATTAAAATGATTATTTATTATAAATTGTTTATTTTAAAAATAAAATATATTATATAAATGCTATTAAATTATCATAATATTGTATGAGTAAATAACTTTATAAAACTAAAAGTGAAATTTTTTTTTTTTTTAAATTACCTTGTTACAATAGTATTACTTGACCACAAATACTAATAATAATAATAACAATATATGAAATGTATTTTAATAAAACTTTCTCAACTAGTGATCCTTTCAACGAGGGTGTTATAAGATATTACATTAAAGGATCCAATCAGAGAGAGAAATCCATCCAAAGATACATTAATTTATAATTAATGTTTCCATCTATGCTGGACATGGAAAACAATATACTCTAGTAAAGAATATCTACAGGTGCCTGCTTCAACACTCAAGTACGCTTTTTGCTTAGTGATGAAATACAATACCTGTGAAAATTAAATTTTGATAAGTGTGTTCAACTGCACTCTCGAAGATGTTCAGCAAAAGGTTCGGATCAATTTTATTTAACCCCCTGTTGCAAACCATGGGACAATTCTGGTACATAACCGTGAGGCCTGTACACTCTGCTATCTGGCCATGTTTCTTCAACTACAAATCCTCTGCTTGCTTCAATCCAGATGCCTTGCGATTGAGCTTGAGATTCCATAGAATGTAAGAAATCGGCTTCCCAGCAAACTTCTGCAACCATAAAACGCCGCTTTCGTGGAATCTCTGACAAAGCAGCTTCTTCAGCAACTTTGGCAGCCACAGCCAAAAATTCTGGCAATGTCAGTATCTTTGCACAACCTTCCAAATCAGACCCATTTATAATAACCGGTGAAAGCCATTCTTGCTTTGGAACTATGTACCACCTGCTTTTTTCGCAAGCACCATACTCTGCAAATTTAGCAAATTTATCAATATGAGTCCACCACCCTATAAAATGATTTGGATTAAGTTTTGACTCTGATTTATAACAAGAGCATTGGAAATGGTAATTGGTTTCGTGCAAAGCAGATGCATCCCCATTAGAACAAGTTTCAATGATGACATTAGGATCCATGACCTGCTCCTCTTTTGAAGAGTTCACAGCCAGTCTAGAACAAAGGTCACATATATTGAATGGTCTATTTCTTCTTCTTGATCCTCTCAAAAGTTGCCATAGTTCATGCTCATAAAACAGAAAACCTTTCAACAGTGCACCAGGGACAATCTTTACAACAGACATATTTTCTGTCAACATTATTTGTTCTGTTTCTTTAGCAGGGTGTTTATCAGAAAAATGGCCAGCATAGGCAACCTGCTCTGGTAATTCTGAAATACCATAAGTCTGGCGAAGAAATGAAGCTGCTGAGGGCTTTTGTGAGAGAGCAAGCTGATTTTGCAGTCGACATTTTCTATCATACAGAGACTCTCCAACATGTGGGCCAAGAAAACAACCTAAAAACTCATTATTTTCCCAAGAAAACATTGATAAATTTGAGGGATTTGCTGTGGTTATTTTTGATTCAGGAGTGCTTTGATTTTGATGCTCATACAAAAAACCCTCCTCCGGAGCGCCATCAAGCCTTTTCAGTCTCCATATGGCACTGTCTGGTGATTCAAAACCAAATGCCTCCCAGGGACCTGCATACAACAGAAACTTAACAGAAGCTTCCCAGTGGTGCACTTCTTCCTCAAACACAACCTTGTGTGGGAATTCTAATTCCGAAGCATCTTTCTTGATACTCCCAAAGGCATCTGTATATTGTTTGCTGTTGGCTGTAAATTTGGATGCATTTTGATTAAAATGAGGGCGCCGAAACAAAAAATCAAATTCACCAATTGTACGAATCTCAGTTTTGCTAGATTTCATTCTGCTCGTTTTTCTGAATAATCTTTTATTCTGTTTATGAATTCCAGCAGTCGCAGCAACATTACCATCTATTTCTGCCGTCAATAGGTCATTAAAATCACCTCCGCTCATTTGCAAAATATTGAGTTCTGATAAACCTGTCCCATTTGTTGAACTTTCAGGCCTTTCTGATTGCTGAGAAGCAGGTTCCAGAGTGTTGCTTTCAAACCTCGTCTCATTATTTTGACAATATGACTGCATACCAGCAAAGGGCACTTGTTGCCTTACTTGTTGAGAAACAAGAAGCTGTTCAACTTGCACAAGAGGGGAAAACCGTAATACATATTCAATGCATGCAGAAAAATGATCCCCTGGGAATCAGACAGGAAATAGATCACTAACTGGATCATGTAAAAGAACATCATTGTAAACGGAAAACTAAAATAACAAGTGGCCCATTTCTTATGCATTGATACTGTAATTATACTGTTGCAAACAGCATGTAGATGAACACAAGCCTGAATGTATTCAGAAGAAAAAATCACCAGTTTTGCAATCCATAACAACTAATAAAGATTTTCAGTTCTATTTTTCAAATTTGGGCATAGGTCAGACACATTAGCTGGTAGACTAGAATCAATTTTGTCCCAGGATAAGCTCTGTGGAAAAATAAACATCTAAGGAGAGATCGAATGGTGATCTAGTGCATTGTCTTAACTTAAGAAATGCTTATGTCCATGAAGATTAAATGTAGGACAAAACATTTGGACATTTGTTTGAAATCTCCACATACTTTCAATCTCGGTAGGATACTTGATATGATCAGGCCCAATTATTTTTCTTTAGAATTTTCAGTGTGCCATTTTTACTTTCCCACCGCAATTTGAATAAAAATCAATGTTTCTCCAAGTTACAGAACAAAGGAGTGTGGAGAAAGGTTTTGGGGATGTTCAAAAATTCCATATTTTGGGATAGCGGGGGAATGCCTATTTAAATAATAATAAAATTTTTAAAATACAAATAAATCAAAAATACCTAAAAATAATATAAGTCAATGCTATCAGATTTCCACAATCCATATTATCATTAATTTTATGCTTCTGGATTTGACTTAATAAAATTGGCACACAATCAAATCCAGAAGCATAAAATTAATAATAATATAAGTATAATAGCAATTAACTGATTCCATAAGCCATCTAATAGACTTGTAATCATAGATATAATTTGATACTTTTTAAGTATAATTTTATATTGAGAGATGCTAAAAAAAAAAAATGTTGCATCCTGCACAGTACATCAGTACATTGAGTGACAAGCTCAGAAATCAGAGTCATCATCCAACTAATATCTTGGAAACTACTCTGTCTTCATCTTCCTTTTCTTCTGTGTTCGTTTTCTCTTTTGGTGAATGCAGAAACAGCAATTGGTATAGGTTTTAAAAGTTCTTTTTGAATTGAGGCACCTTGGCAGGCCCTGCTTTTATGGTTTTATTTGTTCTAGAATATTTTATTAGTTTTTTTTTTCTGTTTTTTTATGCATTTGATGTGGAGGATACCCTAAAGTCCCTAGGACAACCAAGGGAAATCAGGATGTTGAGGGGACAGATAGAGGGCAACAGGGAGTCCCCAAAATTTTCAAAAAAGGGGGATGGGGTCAGAGCGGCAGGGGGATGGAGTCGGGAGTTGCAAAGGGGTTGCAGAGGCATCTCTTCAAGTTCCCAAGTCTTTGGGACATCACCTAAACCCACAAGGACATGTTCTAATGGAACACTAATAAAAATAAAGAGTCGTGTGAGATAAAAATAGGCACACATAATCCATATGGATTGAAAATGAACATTAATGAAAATAACAAGGCCCTCAGGATTAAAATGGGTATGCATAATCCATATGGATTAAAAAACGAACACTAATAAAAATAACAAGTCCTTCAAGATTAAAATAGGCACAAATAATCCATATGAATTGAAAACATGGTAGAAAAGTGAATTGTGTCCTACGTCGATCTAATGAGAATAAAATTGACAAACACAATCCATATGGATTCAAAATATGGTAGAAAGGTGAATTGTGCCCCAGGAGGTCTGAAGTTTAACAAGAGCCTAACAATTCAGAGGTAAATATCTAGGAATTTGTGTTATGGAAAACACAGTAAATAATGCAGCAATTGAAAGCAAAATGGAATGAGGCAATTGTTGCATTATGAACATTATTTCAAAGTAAAGTGAAATCAAGTAGTGAATCTCAAAGTTTGGCTTATTGGCTTAATCTACACCATCACCATGCATTGTACAACTCTTCATGAAAGTGGAAGCAACATATTCCGAGCTTCATTGCAGGCTATGTTTAAGTCATGAAATTTTTTATTTTTGATCATTTCGCAAGCAGGATATTTAAATGCTACTTCAAAGCTATAAAGGGCATATCGACTATGGGGAAAGATATACCTATCTAGGACCTAAAACATTAAAGACTACTCTTCTTGCCTCTTCAATAAATGTTGAACTAAAGGAAGTCAAGATGGAAGGAAAAAGTGAACAAATTGCATAATAATAACTTTATAAGAGATGGGTCGTACAAATCAAGGTAAAGGCCTCTCCCAAATCTTGGCATAATTCCCTCAAACTACAAATCTTATAAAATTCATTGATTAAATAATGAGGCCAAAGACTGATCCATAAGAGGGGGGATTCCACTTCATTGTTCATGAACTACCAATTTTATGTTATACTAGCTTCACAAATCTTTTTCTAATCAAAACTTTCTTAAAGCTTAAGGAAATCAGAATAATTCAAAAGGAAACATGCAATGTAGCCTAAAACAGTTGAAATCAATGGTTTCATAACCGACATTAAATGCTTAATACACTCCACTAAAACTTTGACTTCCCTTAGATGCTCTAGATCAACCTAAGGTAATCTTCAATATGGTGGAATGCCTAGTTGACTTCAAAACCATTGTCCAAAAAATTTTCCAAGTCTTTAAGGTTCTTTGGCATCTTGGCTGATGTGACAAAAAATTAACTTCCAATCATGGTCAAGATCTGATTTTTAGATCACACCTCCCCAATTAGGAGGCTTTTGGTCCCTAGAAGCTTAACAACTCATCACGTAAGGAAATTTCTTCCCCACATCCCCTTTTGGATACCATTTTGCCTTTCTTTGCAACTCTCCCTTCAATCCAATTAAGCCAAGTTTTCCCTACCAATCCTCTTCTTTTGAAAGACAATGTTTCCCCTCCAACTCCTCTTGGTTGTGTGGACCAAGATAATTAAAAGGAGGCAACAACAAACCTTCATCAAGCATTGTAGGCTCAAACAATTGAAGATTCACTACTTTCACCACTAAGTACATAATATATGGAGACAAGTCAAGGAAAAATGCATTCTCACCCACTAGTTTCAAATTTTGAAATGGACCATAACTTAAGAGCTTAAACTTCCTTGCTTTCACTGGGATTCTTATCTTTATCTAGATACAACCAAGCTCAATCTGATGTTGGCCATGCCTCTTTTTATAACTCTAAATTCTCCTAAACATAGAGATGAATTTGCCAAAGTTTCTCGATGAACTCTGCAGCTTTGTGGACTTCTAAGTAAAACTATTATTTACCCTTGTTGGATTGTCTTAAGGCAACATCCGAAGGACTAGACAATGGGAACCCAAAACATGCCTCAACTAGTGACAAGCTCGTCAAAGTATGAACTGCCCTACTATACAAGTATTGTATGTGTGCCAAATTCTCATCTCATGTCTTAGGATGCTTCTAATTATCCCCTCTCAAGAGCTACACAAGTGTCCAATTCACTACTTCCATTTGTCCATCAACTTGTGGATGAGAAGCATTTGATTTCTTCAATCAGTATCCATCTATTCCCACAAAGCACACTAAGACATCCCCAAAAACCTTGCATCACAATCTGATATGATAGTTTAAGATAAGCTAATGTGAACCCACACATGTGAAGAATAATTCTACCTCATCACTACACTTAGAGTATTATAGCATAGAATGAGTATGAACATCTTATTTATACAACACAACTTGCACCCACAAATGAATCTTGAGACATCTACTTGCATGTATGGCCAATACATGTTTTTGAAGATTTGTCATTGTCTTAGTGACCAACAACCTCTAGAGTACGAAGCTCCCTTAATGTCATGTCCTTTTCTCAAGCATAAGTCCAATGAAGACCCTTAGCCTATTATTTTATTTTCCATAGGCTAATGGGGTGGTGCAAAAGAAATAATTTAATAATTTAACTTAAGTTGTTGAAAAAGTAACTTTAAGTTATAGTCAAAAAAAGCAACTTATGTTTTATTATTTAAAAAGGTTGTTCCAAAAGAGGGACCAAAAGTGATACTAGGGATGCGATCCAAATTAAAAAATAAAAGTTTGGAGGGAAAAGGAGAAAAAAGAAAATAATTATTTTTCTTGAAAAGCCTATTTATGTAGAAGTTGAGGAATGAAGAGGGTTACCAATTCAAATTATCAAATTCAGTTTTCTTGAGATTGAACATTGCTCCTCTTTTCTACCCCTAGGATGAAAACCGTTTGGCAAATAATGGATTTAAGGATGAAAACCACACCATTTATTTGAGCAATTCCATTCAGGAATTACCAATGAGCTAATGATTTGCAGTTATTATCCCCTGTCAATATAGTGTTTGTGTTTGTCAATGAGTTTATGGATTTTCATACTTATTATCAATTTTGACTTTTGTGATGGTATTGAAATAATTTTTATTGTTATTCAATGAAAAATATTATTGGTAAATTGTTGGCTAGTTGAACCATACCTTTTTCCAGCCATATTTATGTTGCACCTGCAGTATTTAATTGTTTTATTTTATTAATAACAGCTGTAACATATTAAAAGGTACTGTGGTACCTTTATTTTCTATCACAGCTCCATCATATTACTAAAGACAGCAGCAAATACCTTTGGGCCATACATCCTGTTTTCCTTGCTGGCTCTACACTCTAAAAGAGACTTCCTACTATTTTTAAGAGTAATTAACATCTGTTATTGACTGATACACTAATATCAAAAGAGATCACAGCCTTTGTAGCTGCTAATTAATTCATTTCAGCCTGGTGTACATCTTCAAAGTTAACTATACCATGCTACATATACTATGTATGATTTATTTCAATTTTTGACAAAATATTTTGTAGTTGGTAAACAATTTCAAAGATATTTTTACAATTTATATTCAGTATTTTCTATAATTGAAATACTATTTTTGCATTGCAATTTTAAGTGCAATTTACAGCCACAAATATTAGAACTGTTGATTATTTCAATGTTGTAAGTCTAGATGGCTATGTCGTTACAACATCCATGAATTAATTTCATTTCTAGTATTTTGATATTAATCTGCGCAGCTTACTGCTAGATTTAATGTAATATTTGTAATTTGTTTTGGATGGCTTGTTGCCAAAACTAGCTTTATTTATTTTCAATTTTCAGTTGTCTTTAATCTAGAGGGCTTTCCGCCAGAAAAGTATTTATTACTTCCATATTTTTGTATTAGTGCTATATTGAGTCGTGCAGCTTGCCACCAACAAACATTTTTTTGTAATAACCAGTCTAAACCCTTTCACTGTATGCTCTCATTGGTGATCAAAAGGTGTTAACGTTGCATGCTTGAATATGGTGAAAGTGAAATGTCTATAAAAAGAAATGGTTGAGGACGTTACAATGGTCTCAAAGCTGTGATCTTGCTAGCATATTGTTACACCCCGAGTTTGTTTTACAAATTATCTTTAACTTTCTACATTAATATGTGTTTTGATATCGGTTGAAGAATATATGTTATATGACATTTTGATGAAATTAAATGCAATGCAATTATTTAGTCAAGATTAAGATGATGTTGTGCTTAATAACAGACTAACTATTTGATTGGATTTCTAAGTGAAATGTAGGATCAGATTCTTACCCTCTAGAGGGAGAGGGAGAGTATCACCGGAGAGAGGAGTATAGACTTGGGAAATAAACAGGTTTATGCCAAGTGAGTTCAGCACACACGTAGGTCTAAGTAACTAGTTCAGGTAAGTACCCTAGTTCTTTCATTGAGTTAATTTTGTGTTTTGCCAAAGTTTGGGTCAAGTCATAAGGTTAGGTTGAGCCTTGTTGAGTCTTTGGCCTATCCTATTTCGATAAAAAAAATAAAGTGTTACGTAAATTTCATCTTCATCTCTTCGTTCTATCAACTTTGTTATAAAGTCAAACCGAATATTATTTAATATATATCTATAAGTATATATACAATATATATTCGAATGTATAATCTAGCATATATATAGATAAATAAATGCAAAGATATATATATATATAAATAATGAATGATGTATTAAAGGCAGATTGTCATGCTTATAAAAGCATGTAAAAGGTAATTTAAATCTGTTTAAGCTTACCATCACTTCATAGGGCATAAAAACCTCCATTGAAGGCTTGAATCAAGGAAATTTTAAATGGCATAAAATCAATTATTGTGGGCACAAAGATGGCACCATAGTTCCAACTGTTTATTAAAGACATTAAGTGACATTACTTACTATATATAGAATGCATTTTAAAGCAACTAAATAAAGAAGAGGCATCGCATGATCAAGGGGAATAATGACTCTCTTAATTGATCATTACCAAGCAGTGTAAAAGTGGTTGAGAAAGCAGTTAGGGAATAAAGGCTGCAATTATAGTGAGCAAAAGAGGGAATGATGCTTAACATGTTATTGTGGGTTTCATTTTATTCATTGATTTTCTTTTATGCATTGCACGGGAGAGTAAAAGAAGGAGCACGAACCAGTGAAGGAGAGTGTCTTTTATCATAGATGGTTGAATATTATTCAGAGGAGACTAAAGAATATTAGAGAAAAGAGCAGGGACTGTGAAGGGAGCACAGATTTGTGAGAGTCTAGCGTGGGTCTTGTTGTAACCTTTTCACACATCACCCCATTCAAAATGGGGACCCCCTAACTTTTGCTCCATTTGGGTCTTTTGGCTTGATTTTGGCTAGTTTTTTACTGTCTCTCTCTGTCTCGTTTGTCTATCCGGGGATGTGCCCATCTTTGAGCTTAAATTGAAATTTTGTCTAAGTTTGTCAAATTAGGGTTTGCACCCTTCAGGCTAGGTTGAAGTTAATTTGAGTGAGCGAACTGAAATCTAAGTTTGACACTACGTCCAGTAGGTTTCCAGCAGGTTCCCACTGAATTTTCACTGAATTCTGACAACTTACTATTTTTACTAAGTACTCAATTTGGGACATTTTCTCAACACTTTTTGAAATTCTGACTACTACACCGCACTTAGAATACTCTAGGCTTCCTACTTGCAAATTTTGAGCTGAATCTGACAACTTGTTATTTTTAGCACTCTAGACTTCAGGTGCCATTTTTAGGGTTTGCGTGTTGGAGTTTTCAATGCATGTCTGGAGAATCTTTCTAGATTTTTTGAGACCTTCACGATGGTATAACATGCAAGCCGAGATGATGAGTTTCGGGAATTCTTATTCCAGGAGCCATTTTTAGGGTTTGCATGCAAGATTTTTCGATGCATGTCAGGATATTCTTTATGGGTTTTTCGAGAGCTTCGCAACAGTGTGACATGCAAGATAAGTTGATCATTTTTCAAGCACTTACTATTTTTACCAAGTCACTAAAAATGGCAGGTGCATGCAAACATCAGGTGTCGGCAAGCTAGTCTCGTCACGAAGGTCAAATTGAGCAAAAATCAGGTCTTCAGAAGTGGAAAATCCTTGAAAATCATGAAGACTTCGAAACTTTCTAAAAATAGCAAACTAGGGTAAGCAGAGGGTAGCACAAAATTTCCTAAGTCTTGAAGAAACAGAAGCTCGACACCCTCAATCAGAAGCTCACACCCTCAAATCCGCCCAAGATGGAGAAAGAACTTGAAATTCTTCTAAGTCTGAGAAAATGAAAGCTCAGAGGGGTAAATGTTCCCTAGCTTGGAGAAGGCTGAGTAAATTTGTCTGAGGCTGGAGAAAACAGAAGTAGCACCCCTCAAATGCACCCTTGAGAGGAGGTTAGGTGGAGAAATTATCAAGTCTGTGGAGAAATGAAAGCTCACCCCCTCAGATGCGCCATTCAAGGAGAACTAGGTGAAAATGTGTCTATTGCAAGTAAATGAAAGTTCATGGGTCTAAATGCGCCTTATTCATGAGAAGACACAGGGAAATTTGTCTAAGTAATGAAAATGAGAGCTCCACCCCCCTAAGTGTGCCAAGAGTGAAGAAGGAGGTTGAAAAGTTTCTAAGGATGGAAAAATAAAAGAAGACCTAGTCAAATGCGCCCAAGTCACCATGGTGAGGGTAAGAAATTTTTCTAAGTGTTGGAAACTCAAACCTCGCCCCCCTAAATGCACCTTAGCAACATGGAGGAGATGATAAAAGTTTCTAAGTGTTGGAAAATGTAAGCATGACCCCTCATATGCACCCAGCTGGTGAAGTAGAATGGAGAAATTGTCTAAGTGATTGAAAATAAGAGCATGGACCCTCAAATGCGCCCAAGCTATATGGAGGAGTGCAAAATATTCTAAGGCATATGAAATCAAAGCACAAGGGTTCAAATGCGCCCAGCTTGAAAAGGAGGGCTACGAAAATTTACTAAGTGATGAAAAATAAAAGTAGGGACCCCTATATGTGCCCAAGTGACATAGGTGACTCAAAAAAGAAATTCTAAGTCTGAGAAAAATAAAAGCAGGGACCCTTGAATGCGCCCTTGAAGAGGAAGTGTTTGAGAAAATTTTCTAAGTGGTTGAAAATGAAAGTATAGGGGTGAAATGCGCCCACGTGAAATGCGCCCACCTTGTGAAGGATGCTCCAAAAAATTTCTAAGGCATTGAAAGTGAAAGCACGGGACCCTAAATGCGCCCAACTTGAGGGAGTTAGGTGGAAAAGTTATTAAGTATTGAAAATGGAAGTTCACTACCTCAAATGCGCCCAAGTTGTGAGGGGACCTAAGAAATTTTCTAAGTGTTTCAAACTGGAGGCTCCCATCAAAATGTGCCCAACCTGTGATGATGAGTAGAAAAATGACTAAGGCATGTAAAGTGGAAGTGCTACCTAGCAAATGCGCCCTCATGGAGAAGTTGTTTGAAAATATTTTCTAAGGAAAAGACGACATGGGAGATGGCCTTATCAAGTATGCCCAAGTTAGGGAGGTGATTAGAAATTTTGCCAAGACATTGAAATGTGAAGCAAACACCTCCAAATGCACCCATCAGAGAGAAGACATACATTAGCCAAAAATATTTTCAAGGGTGTAAAAAAATTAAACGAACCCCGTCATGTCCATCCATAAATATATAAAGTTAAAAAATAAATATTTTCTAAGGGGGAAATGTTTTTTTCAAGAATCTGGGGGTTTGGGAAATTTTCTGAGGAAATAAATTTTTGAAAATGTTACACCTTGCCTTGTGATTTCAAAATAAACACTCGGCTTATGATGGATAAAATCTTCTAAGGGGAGATGAAATTTCTTAGGGCTCAGATAGATAAAATTTCTAAGGCATGGAAAAGGGACTCAGAAGGGGTAAATTGCGCTTGAGATCAAGATGGGTTGAATTTTGTCTAAGTCTTGGAAGTAAAAAAAGACACCCTCAAGAAGAAGTGAAACTCAAAACATCAGGGCCCTAAGAAAAGATGAAGGTATGATGAAAGTGAAGCAACAAGATGAAAATGCGCCCTTGAAGTAAGATCTCTTAAATACGCCCTTGAGGAAGATGAAATTTGTCTAAGGCATTGAAATATGGAGCACAGATGTTAAATACGCCCATGGTAAAAGCTGTGAAGAAGGCAAAGTTTGTTGGAGGAAAATGATGAGCCCTATCAAATCTAGAGATCGATCAGACCATGGGAATCTGAACACGGAGATCAGGTAAGTAAAGTGAATTTATATTATAAAGTGTTTTGATGCTCTAGTTTTTGTTTGTTTTGCAGGATAAATGTTAGGACCAAAGTCTAATGACTTGAGGTGATGGAACAAGGACAGCGGAGTTAAATGTTGGAATTTCTCCATGAAGGTCTCATATGCACCCAACTTAGAGAGGTCGGTGGCAGCGAAGCAATGGGCGAGTCCAAGACAAAGATCAGAGTAGAGAAGAAGATGAAGGCCCAGACATTAAGGATCATCCTCAAGCACTAAAACGCCCTCAAGGCTAAGGATGAGGAATGAACAAAAGGCTTCAATGTTAAAGAATGACAACGGGATGGATTAGAGAATAGAATAGAGGAACTCTTCCCAGGTGTGAAGTCCTTCTCCAACAATGACCCAGCAGGATGTTCTCTAGCATACCCCACATAACCAAAGGTGCAATGACAACAAAGAGGAAAATCATCATCAAATAGGAGAAAGAGGTTGTATTCTTGGAATTTCAAAATGGGATTGTGCCTGCCATGTCAGTTCAAGGAGGTTGAAGCAGTACCAGCCAAATTCATCCAGTTTACATTCAAAGAAAAGAACGCCCTTTTGGATGATGACCTTCTAGAAGATGGTGGTGTACATTAATTGCTCATTGTGACTTCAGGAGAAAGTGGAGAATCTTTTGCTCATTTATTACCCCACTTCTCTTTGTGGCGGTTTTTAGGGTTAGGGCTTATGTGGCTCAATCTGAGCCCTTCATTGTAATTGAATCTGAGCCGTCCACTGGACTTGGCCAGCTATATAAAGGGGCATCCCCCCTCATTTGTACATTATTAGAAGATTAGACATAGAGAGACTGTTAGGAGATAGAGCATAGAGGGATAGTTAGCATAGTTTGATAGCATAGCATAGTTTGAAGAGGAAGGAAAGTTTTCTCATTGAATGCTTTGTAAGAAGTTGTTGTGAACACTTTCATAATAAAAGAGTTTTCATTGATGGTGATTTCTTCTTTTGTTGTGAATAGCTAGCAAGGCTCCTCCGTCCTTCCGAATCACTTAGCATTTTAAAGTAGCTTAAAGTAGAATAAATTTTATTTCATGTACTTAGATTGTTGTGGAATGCAGTGTTTAATCTAAGCAAGCTTCATTTAAATCCATACCACTAGCAAGCTTACTAATGGTAAGTTTTCCTTGCATGGTCGACTAGAACATTTCGGACTTAACTTCAATTATGATTGGCATGTTTGTATGCATCGTCGTGATGGTATTTGCATGTTGAATTGTAATCTGAACATCCTTAGCCACTCCCCTGAAGATTGCACCGACTTCGTGGAAGCTGCCCAAGGCGAGGCAAAGCGAAGTTTGGTTGAAGTTTGCTAAAGTTGATCTCCACATCCCGCATTTAGGTTAGAATATAGATTTTCTAATCCCTACAGCCATTCAATTCTGCAATTTTCTGGTTAGTATTAGGAAACTTGTGCTACATTGACAAACCTTCCGAGTCACGTGAAATCCCCTTTCACTTAGTCCGATATCTGTTGCCGAACAATTGCATAAGTCCCCTCATGATACCAGTAAATCACAACGAACCAACTGAGACTACTCCGCTGCATAAAGGAACCTTCGAATTGAACGTATGAACTTTCTTGCAATCTTAGCATGCGGAATACTTTGATCAAGAGAGAATAGAGTAGCCGTTGGTAAATTTATTCTGCTGTTTGGTGCGGTCACAAAAAACACATCAATAGGTTTGTGGGAGTTGAAGTTTTGAGTTGCAAAGTGTTATGCCATATATCTACAATATATAAACAAATCTCTCTTGAGTTTTGAGCAGTGAGTATAGCTTTGGTTGTTAGCTGTGGTATTCATTGGAGAAATATATAAGCAAATCAAAATTCAATCATTGGCAAGCTGAGCTTTTCTTGGAGCAGCTTGATTGAGCGCTGTGACTGTGATTTAGAAATATTAAAAGTGCAGAACAGAGAGTTTACTCAGGCATGCTTTCATACTTTATTTTCCTGTGAATTTTTGTAGTTTTATTCTAAGAATTTCAGATTTAAAAGTTGAAAGAATAGTTATTTTAATTTATGATGAAACATATGAGATGAAATAGAGAATATATGGTCTGATTTTTACAGACTTATGCAAGAATTTATTTAATCTTTCTTTCAATCTGCAATAAACAGTAGAGAGGAGATTTATTTCTTGACTATGAAAGTAAAATGTTTTATTTCATTTTTCTCAAGAAATTATATTTCCAGTTTGATATATATATATTTGTATAGAGAATGTGCAAAGAATATTCTATGTTATGTATTTATAAATTTATAAGAGAAGCTTAATGCTACTTTGTTGAGTTGACTGAAAGAAATCAGTTATACAATCTGATTTGTTGAAAGATTTTAAACACCACAATATCGTACTCTTTCAGATAAAAGAAGTTGGTATTATATACTGTATTTTTACCAGCACTATTATTGTGTTCTTGTGCAAAGGACCAAGAGGAAAAACATAGAGAAATCTGAATTATTTTTAAGAAGTTATATTTTTTATTGATGAACAATACTATTTTTATTTTACTCATTTGTCAAATTGTCAAGAACTTATGTGTAAGGCAAAGTGTCTCGAGTCGATGACATTATTTGAAAACATTATAAACCATTTGTGCATGAAAATAGGAGAGTAGTTTTCTCTTAAGCTTTGAATGCAAGTACTTGTGAACAACTGGCAGTAGCCAAGTCCCAAGATGTGAGAACATAACATGGGTGTTCAACGTCAAGAAAACATTTCCATCTTAGTCGTTTACCGACTTTGGTAAGTTATATTTTTATGATGTAACATCCTTAAGAAAGGTTAGACAAATAGTCAACCAGCCAGTCATGAGTTAAACCTTGGGTCAAAGGTAGTTTCCAAGTCGAGTTAGAGGTGTGTGAACTTACAACTTCACTTCCTAAGGAAGTGTTAGATATATTTCAAATCTTTGGCCAAAGTAATGCAAAAGTCTCTATTTGCATTAGTCAGTTCACTGTGTTTCAAATAGCATAACCAGTCAGATTGGTCATTCTTAGTTAGAGATGTCTAAAGTTGTATGGTCGATTGGTTATGTAGGACACTGTTATCCTGAATTTTTGACTCGTTTTAAAATTTGGATAACCACTCAAAATTTTCATAAAATTTGAAGATTTTCTTCTCTAAGGCACGCATTACGAGGTGCAAAGAGTGGTAAATCTCAGTTTTAGGTTTATAAACCTTTGGGCTACTCTTTTTCTCTCTTTCTTTTCCGTTTTTATCAATTTCTGAGTCTTTTTCCTTGTCTTTTTGGTCAAAATCGGGTTTTAGGAGCAACTCAGCAAGTAGGGAAATTTTGGCTTAAGAACAAAATTGCTAAAGCTCTAAAAAGTTCCGAAATTGCTAAAGCTCTAAAAAGTTCCGAAATTGCTTAAGTGAATCAAAAAGTCCGAATTTATAAAGAGTGCTCATTTTTGGCAAAAAGTAAAATTGTTATATGAGTCAAAAACCCCGATTTTGCAAAATCACTTGCAAAAGCTTCAAAAAGGTCCGAATTTGTTTTAAATGAAATTGCTAAATGATCTTAAAAGCCCGATTTTGCAAAAAGAACTTGCGTTGGTTTCTTAAAACCCCGATTTCAGTTTTTAATGTCATTTTTAGTTGCAAAGAACTCTAAAAAGTCCGATGCCATTTCTGATTCGAGCTATTTGAGTCCTATTCAGTTTGTCTTCCTTGTTTCAAGGAGATTTTATCGATCTTGAAGCCTGAAGATTGGATTTTTATCAGTAAATAGCCAACTCTTTTTCATTTTCTGAACCGCGCCTAGGGTTTCTCCACCGTTATTCTTATTTACAAACTTATTTTCAGGTATGTTATTCGTTTATTTGTTTCTTTCAAAACGTTTTCTGTTACTTATCATTTTGTATTAAACGTGATCTTCATTTATGCATTTCACTTTTTCCAACGTCTTTTATTGGAAACGTGTTTTCATTATCATTCAACTCGCCTTCACACAGAACGCATTTCTTTACTCATCTATAACGCCTTTATTAAAACGCGTTTTCTTCTTGCCTCCATTATAGAAATCGTTTGTATATATATTTTTATTTTTATTCGCCTTCTATGAAAACGCATTTTCTATTTATCATATGCCCTTCATTCCATACGTTTCATTTTCCTTTCAAGTTTTAGTGCGTTTTTCTCTTATTTGAAAACGTTTTTCTTTGCATTCCATATACCTCCATTCTTAAAACTCCATACCAAACGCATTTTCCACTCTTAAAATGCCTCATACACTGAAACGCATTTTTCATCATTTCACTTTCCCGTCATCCGTATTTCTCACTTCATTCCGTTTCCATTCATTCACCAATCCGCTTTTTACATTTTACATTCATCCACCTCAAATCCTCCATTGTCATTTTCCATAAAAAAAATATTTCACTTTGAGTCATATTTCGGGTTTTGAGAACAAAATAAGCAAGTCGGGATTTACAACTAGAATTACAATTTTATAAAATTGCAAAATTGTAAAATTGTCAAATGTCCAAAAAATCTCGACTGCCTTTTGTAGAATTGCTGAAGTCATTTAAAAACCCAAAATGCTTAAAAAAGCTCAAAAGTTGAACTTTTTGAGACATGACTCCAAATCCAAGCCAAAAATTTCTTTGTCTTGCTATGTCAAGAAGACAAAACGTTGTTTTTGATTGCAATCACTCCATCAAGACCTGAATTCGTCTTCACCGTTCACTTTCCATCATTTTTCTAAAGACGATTTCATTGTCCTAGGGTTTCAGTTTCACCATGTCCACTCACGTTGATGTTAATGATGTTCTGACCTTATGGGGTTTTCACCGCAGCCTTGCAGATTCCTGTTCAATGACAGATGAACTAGCTTCTCCAGTAAATAAAAAGATGAAATACAAATTTGATAAGTATCAGAATGAGATTTCCCCGTCTCACGTGGTTTTGAATATTGACGAAATCAAGGACACAAAAATTGGACATGTTGACATGTCTGAATTTCTCAAGAGGGCTGAGAAATCTACTTCTCATGACATGCAGTTATTGCTGAGAAGTCATATTCATCTGGTATCTTCTTTTCCTGTTGCTGCTCTTGAACCTGAATTTGTTCTTGCATGTGCATCCCGTTTTGACAGTAAATCAAGAACCATCAAGGATGATGACGGCAACGTGGTTATTAGACTTGATGTTGAGACAATCAACAGAATTTTCAGAGTTCCTGATGCTACTACATATTCAGAAATCACATTGAAGAGTGCTCACAAATATTATGAGCAGAAAAAGAATACTTGTATCAAACATATCAATCACAAGTGGCTTCTCAAATCACGACCTTGTGTGACCCGGATACCCAAATTGTATCGGTCTGATTTTAAGGAAGAGATTAATGATATGATCACTCTCCTGAGCAGAATAGCAGGGTTGAAGGTTTCCAATATGTTTGAAAACTGGATGTATAAGTTCATTGTGGTCATCACAAAAGCACAGCATCCAATATTCTGGGGTGAAATAATCAGCGACAGTTTGTGTGAACAGCTTGCACAGGTCCCTACCACTCTTACCTTCTACATGAACTCATATTTGGTTTATATAGCAGCATCATTGAGGCAGTTTCCAGGCCTATCTACTCAAGGTGACAGATCATTAGTGCCTGTATGGGAGTATTATGATCAGCTGACTTTAAAACCAAGTCGGGCACATTATAGAAGAGTTCAAGATGCTTTCTTTGGTCACTTTATGTGTTTATTTGACAAAGCATTGGTAAACGACAGGGTATCTGAGGTCGCTTGGAGGAAAGTAAATGAGTATGGTTGCTTGTTTCTTCAATTCCCTACCTTCACTTATATGAGAGTCGGCTGTTTTGAAGACCAACCTTCTATGCTTCCAAGGTATCCGATTGATAAGATTATTCTGATGGAGCTAGGAAGACAATTGATGACAGTGCATGCACGTCAAGCTACACAACACAAGGCTGGAATCAGTATTTCATCACATAATCCATTGGTAATTGGGAGGTATTCTTTGACAACTTCTTCAAGAGCAAAAGCAATGGACACTGAACTTCAGGAAATAACATTAAAGAGATTTCAAGCCAGAATGGATTTTGATTATAGAAAAATGAAAGACAAAATTAAAAGAGCTTTCACTCATGTGCACCGCATTGAGGACATTTGGGCAGACCTCCGAACAGAAAAAGATATATACAAAATGGATTATTGCAGGCTCACAGTGAAGCAAATTGTTGATCTGAATCTGACCTTAGTTCCAGAGGGAATAATTGATGATAGGCAGGTTTTAGATCCTAAATATGAAGAACAAGGAGTTGCTAATGCGTCCATTCCTGCAATCCAGTGGTCCCAAAAAGAATCTGTCTCAATTTTTGATAGATTTCAGTCAATCTTAGCAAACACCAACGCTTGGCTCAAAAGCATAGGTGTCAAGACTATTAAAATCAGAGTTAGGGCTGAAGATGATCCAGCTGGTCCTAAAGGATTGAAGTCAGAAATTAGAGAGAAATCAAATGAAGGAGCTTCTTCTTCAGATACTAGAATTAAGTTAAAGGTAAGTCGAGCTGTGGAGGAGCCATTAGAAAAGGAAACACTAAAGGGGAAGGAAGTTAAGAAAACGCAGATTCAGGTTTTAGATCAGCAAGAGGAAGAAGAGGTTCTTGAAACCTCTACCATTCTAAGTGAGATGACTCCTCACATTGAAGCTCCGATACCAGATTCAGCCATATCTCCTGTGTCCCCTATTGACAGTGATGTTGATTCCTTCTCCACAGTATTTGTTCCTTCTATCCCACCTCCAGAGGCTAGTCATCATTCCTCATCAACAATAAATACCCCTGTGAGAAGCTTGCCCGATAACTTGGAGAATATTTTTGATGCAAATCCAATCTTTCCAGCCATATCAGAAATAACTCTCCCAGAGATAGATACATCTGTAGCAAGCTTTGATTGTTTCATGGCTGATCCTAGTCGTAATTTGTTTTCCGAACAAAACATAGTTGCTGTACAAACTGAGGCACCATCTAGAATTTCAGTTGTAACACAAATTGAAACTGCAGTTGCCATTTCAGATGTGACAACCTTGGATCTTCCTCCATGGTTGAATTCAATTGCTCCCAAAAGAAAGAAACAAGCAGTGTCTCCTGATGTTTTTGATTTCCAAAAGTTGAAGAAATCGAAACCAATGATTGCAAAGAAAGCAAAAACAGTCTCGCAAGTGTTTGTTGACAACAATAAAATGAAATATGCTAAGATTGCAAAACCTCTTGTTGACAAACCACATGAAGAGATGCAGGTGTCTGATTACAAGTTCACTAGGGTGGAATTGGGTAAGCAGACTCATGCTAACATGATGCAAGATGCTCAGAGTTCAGTAACAATTTTGGCACAAAGCTATAATGAACTTCTAGCCAAAAAAAAGAGAAGCTCAAAGAGGATAATGATCAGTTAGTTTCAGTTATTCAAAGGATTACTGGATCATCAGAAGCAGTTGATTCACTATCTTCAGTCGCTCCTAATGAATCAGTCAAACAATTAGAGAAAATTGCGCAGAAAGCTAAAGCAGTTGATTCATGGGTAACACTGCTGATTGATCAAAGCATTCCAATGATTGAAAAGACGTTGCAAGTTCTAAACAATGTCAGAATAGCAAAGATAAAATTGAATCAAACTTTGGAAGCTTTCAAGCAAAGTTTGGAATCGCTTGAAAAGGATTTAAAAATCTGGCATGAGATAGATCAAGTCAAGTTACAAATTCTATGCAGCAACTCAATCCTACCAAACAGAGAGAAATACATAGAATTTGAAAAACTTATGACAAACAAGTCATTGGTTATTCAAGATCTCATCAAAGATATCCAGGCTACTCTAGAAATGAATGATGAAGTTCAGCAGGAAATTCTTTCTAGTTTTGAGAAAATCCCTTGCACAGTTTTGAATCATGAAGGTGAATTATTTGCAGCTGATATAGTTACTGCAGAAATGGCAGTAAATCTTCGTCAACAATTGGAATCAGAGCAGTTTACCATGGATTCGATTCACAAATTTGTTAATCATCAGATAATACTTGATAAAATGCAAACTATTTATGAAGAACATAGACTTGCAACAATAAGATATTTTGATGTAATCTTGAAGACTGTTGCAGTTGCCAAGAACACACTGGGCCCTGATCCGAATGAATTGCAGATGATCATCAGCAAATTCTTATCTTTCAAAGATAGGAATGAGACAAATTAAAATATTAGGTTGTTTTATGTATTTTACTTTCGACAAAATATATGTAAAAACAAGTTTTGCAATTGCAAGTGTTCTTTCCTTGCAGTTTTGAAAAATGTAATTACATGTAAGATCTTACAAAACAAATCACAATTTGGATTGTAATTTTGAATAAGTCAATTGCAATTAGTTATCGGTTGAGAGATTTTCTCAAGTTTGTTGAGATCCTCCCACCTTTTTCTCCAGACCTCCCTCCTATAAATACTTGAGGGGATCTATTGTAATTTTTTATCTTTTTAGCAAGCAAGAAACCTCTGCAAAATTTTGTACTCAAAGTCTTTGAGCTTTATAGTTATCAATTGTGAGTTTTCAAGTAATATCAAGAAGTTAGAATTTCAGACTTTGTGCTGAATTCTCATTTTGCATCCTTTATGTTCTTATGTCATTTTGGAGCATCATTTTGTAACTACTTGAGAATTGTGGAATATTGCTGAAGAGAGATTCAATTTAAATATCTGCAGTCTTTGTGCTGTAAATGTGAAGATTGAATTTATAGTTAGTATTAAAAATTGAGAACAATTGCAAGTCTTTGTGCTCGTATTAATTCTCATTTAGAATAGTTAATAGATACTTCGTAGTTACAGACTTTGTGCTGTTTTATGTTGTATATTTCCATTAAGTAATCATTCTGAAAAAGGTAGATGGGATCTCATTCCTCAAGACTTTGCGCTTATTGGTTGTTTTCCCGTCCCGGAGGAAGTAACGGAAGTCTTTGCACTTTCAGGAAACTTTATTTCCTATTTCTTGATTCCACTGCATAGCTGCTATAATAAGTTTTATCAACATATACTATTTCTTTTCTGTGAAGAGAGAAGAACATAATCTTTCTTGAAATAAGAGGAACGATTGCTGTCCTACCCATTTAGTTTTGTTTAGTTAAAGGGGGAGCCTTCCCTTAATTAGGAGAGTTTAATCTCACGTGCTGTGGTTGAAATCACAATTTTGTATGCTTTCATAAAGTATACAAAATTTCCAACCAACAGACACAACACTAGAACTCAGATGGCATGTACTAGTGGGTTTCTTTGTCTATACTCTTCGTGAAGGGTAGGACCACTTCCAATTGGAAGGTGTGTGAGGGACTGTTGGTATGTGGTTGGAGGTAAAGCGCTCGAGTGATGCTCTCCCTCTTGCAGACAACAATGTCGAGGCTTGTGAAACAAAAGCAAATTTCCAGATATGGAAGACTTGACCTTGTATCATTATTGTATTATGTAAACTTGTATACTTGAAAGTATTTCACATATGAATTGTAATTGAAAAAGTTTTATCTTATTTCTCAAGTGGAAATTAATATTTTTCAAATTCAAAAGTTGTATTATTCATTTATATGTTGATCATGTTTGTCAAAAGATATTTGTAAGTGAAAAATTTTGCTATCCTATTTTTAATCATATGTTTATTTACTTCTATGGTAAAAATCTAAATATTTACTATGTAGTATGAGTATGTTACACATATATACAAACTTACAATTTGATGCAAAGGATCACACCACATTTGTCCCAATGGCAGAGAAATCAAATGTTATCAAAGGGAAAGAAGAAGAAATCAATCCCATTATCCTTTAAATACAAAAGCAAAGTTTATGTTTGACGAGTTTGGGGTAGAGAATATTAATATGGTAGAGATAGAAAGGAGAAATCCTAATCAAGGAGAAAGGATTGATTTATAGCTTAGTGCCATCATACAAGATCAACAATAGTTGACAAATTTGTTGACTCGGATGATGCATACATGTCAGAACATGAATACTTCCAGAGAAAATCAAATCAGAATGGAGAAGAAAGTACAACATCAAATAATAATAATATTAATATTAACCACACCAAAATGGTGATTGATTCTACAACCAAACCTCTCCAACCCAAGTTGAAGGAGAGCAACATAATCAGAATAATGGAGACAAATTTGTAAATTACTTGCATGAATATCAATCCTTGGGAGAGGAATTTCATGCAACCATGTCTCTACAAGATTTATGCAACTTGAAAATGAGAAATCTGTCACATCCTCGCTAGGGACCTCCATGCTAAATAGTGTAGGTGTGGAAAGGAATTAAAAAAATAACAATGAAATGAAGAGATAGGAAGGGACAAGAGACAAGGTTCCTATACGAGCACCATTTGAAGGCATGGGCACCCATTAAATGGGATGAGACTGCTGATAGAGGACAAGCGAAACCTCAAAATAAATGGGAATGGTGCAGATGAATCAAAAGGGGAGTGGGCGTCATTAAATGAGCATGGCGATCCATTTCTTGTTGTGGAAAAGGCAGGTCACATGAAAGAAAAAAATGCAAGGCAGACTTAAAACCCCCATGACCTCTCTAATTTCTCATTCAAGACTAGTTCGGTGGGCAAAGAGAGAGAGGATATAGGAAGGGAATAGGGCAGTGGAAAGAGGGAAAAATTAGGAAGCTCGAGCAAGAGGAGAGGTGAGTAGGAAAGGAAGAAGAATCAGGTGGGGAGAGGGCACGGATAATATGAGAAAAAAGGGCATAGAAGGGCATGTTTGAGATGTTTTGATTTGTGACAAGTTATGGAGGAAGGAAGAGAATGGCATGAGGAGAGGAAGCTTAATCATGTGGGATTGCAGAAGGCCATTGGAGAATGGATGGGAAAAAATTATGCAGGAAGGGAAGAGTATAGTGAAGAGAGAGGAGAACGTGAGAGGGAAGGTGAATGATCGAGCTGAAGAAAAAATGCAAAGGAAAGGAAGATAGTGGCGTGAGGAAGAGAGAAAGGAGAGGAAAAATGTGGTCTCATGGAATGCACAAATTGTAGGATATGAACGAAATGAATTTGTTGAAAAGGTTTTAAAAATTTGAAGCAAATGTAATTGGTAGGCGTAAAGCTACATTTCACAGTCATTGCCCACATCCTCCACGACCTGCACCATAATGGGAAGCAAAGCTATTGAAGAATATGGGTATAGATAGAGGAAATGGTGTTTTGTAATCTTGGCGATGAGGGTTTTGAACATTTGATAAAGTCAGTCACACCAATTGGCTCGCTTGAACTCGCCCTACCTGTGAAGGAGACATTTGATCCAAAACAAGATAAGTAATAATATCTATGATATCAATCTTGTGACAGTTTATTATAGTCTTAGCTTATAATTAAATTGGTAATGGCTAAAAAAATCTATGAATAGTTGAATTTCTCCATTTAAACCTTCATCACCCAACTTTGTATTGAATAATGCTCCCAGACATGTACTTTATTTTGAGTGTTTTGAAACCTATCTAATTTCTCATTACGCCTCAACTCAATAAATCATGTGCAAAGGGCTTCCTTTTGTGAAGATGGGTGAGTAAAATTTGTGTAACAAGGGATAAAGAAATGAGTTTAAATACTTCGTTCAAACAAATGGAGAGGCAGGGTTGTCGAGTTCGGTGGTGAGCTTAATCAGTTTGGAAGATCTTGTGGACTCTTTAACTCAGTTTTTTAAGCAGTGTATCTCTTTTGGAATGATTCGTCCATATTATTTTGCTTCTTGCTTGGTGGAGCCAGGCTATGATAGTTTGGGTTTAAGGTCCTTGCCAAAACCTTGTTGTAATGGGTTGTTGGTCCTGTCAAAACCAAGGGGTTCAAGATCCATGTAAAATCTTGGTACTTTGTTGGGTAGTTTGTTGGCTAATGGCTGGCTGAATCTCTGTTTTGTTGTTGGGTGTTATTGACTCTATTCTTTGGGCAGTTTGATCATCTTAGTTTGGGTTTCGGGTCCCTTTAAAACCTGATGGTTTCGGGTCCATTCAAAACCTGTTGTTAATGGTTTTGGGTCCATTCAAAACCTGTTTTCCCCTTAATCAAAAACAAATGGAGGTTAAACATCTTGATAAGAATTGCATCGTCCATTGTAATAACTCCAAACCCTCATTCTTTTGCCAGTGCTGATATAAGGTTTAGGACAAGATATGCAATATGAAGTCACTTACTACTAACCATTGAGGTCATAATTAATTTAAATGGCAAGTATAATCATTACCCACACCATATATTAGACTAGTGTAAGAATATGTAGACACGCCTAGAATAAATGAAATCCAAAGGTTAAGAGTATTAATATTTTTGAATGTATGGAGTATATATCTTCCAACGATAACGTAATGAATATAGTGTTTTCACCTATCTTGAGTATGACTTGGGTATTAATTATACTTAAAGAAATTTTATAATTATCGTTCTATGCCCTTTGAAGATTAGATGATTGTTATGTAACCTAGATGCCGTTGTGACAATTTAATAGAATTATAATAATTTACAATCCTTAAATCCTATTGTAGCCTTTCATCCCTAGGAAGGTGTAAAGGTGTTCTAAAGAACTAGTTTGACTCCTGATGTATCTTACCATGTGTATGTGAGGAATTGGATTGGAGATTACTTTGGCAATCTAAGTAGTGAGAGTTATACCATAATGGTATCCATGCAACAATGCAATCAAACATAATTTATAGTTAATAAGTTATCACCCTAGCCTTTGTGTCAATTAGATGACTACTATAAGAGATTTTAGGATGCTCATGTTGAATTATGAATAATAAGGTCGCGAAGTCTAATTAAAGATTTTGATGTCCTTTACGGAAGTGTTATAATTATAGCTTATGAAATTGGGAACTGGGTTGGATTTCCTCGCTTGGTATTACACATTATGTCCTATTGGGAATCACTTAAAGGAACCTTATTTGGATATGAAAATGGGTAACAACGAAACTTGACTTTTATTGATAAGATTGATATGAAGTGGATATTAAAGTAAGTCGAGTTGAATATAATTGTGTCCCTCTATCTTATTGGCCTCAACATAAGATTATACAATAATTATCATATGCGTGGGCAATAATAAACGTAGCATTTCATCCCTTGTGGGAAACATCAAACAGTTGCATACTCCTACATTGGGGAATAGGTGACTAGTAAGCTTTTAAAGTTGGAAAATTATTATACATATTATTGTTGCTCAACTAAGTAGGGGAAATTGAGTATATGTCCTTAAGACCATTATATCCTTGATTACTATCGTGTGCCAAAAATTAGACAAAGGTAAGTTATACTTGGCCCTCGATTGGAAGTCTTTGATGTCACAAGGGGGTAACAAGATTCATGGAGTTTAATATATATTTATAATTAAAACTCAAGGCTTATTAATATCATCATAGTGTGATAAGATAACACTTGTTTACATTGACATCAACAATATTAGCATTGTATACCCTTGGAAAATATGATTAGGGTGTAATGAACTAGTCTAACTCTTCATTTAACCTAGTGGGTTTGTGTGAACCAAGGTAAATTTGTTTTGAGTATTAAACCCAGCCCCTATGTCAATAGGATGAACCTTGGTGCGTTTGGAAGTCAAAATAAATATTAGTTGACTATGGTTTAAAAACCTCCTTGAGTAGTGATATTGAGTGTTACAATACCTTGGTTACGGGAACCTATGTGTAGGTCTTTTGAGAAACCATGTAAGGATAACTACGTGTGAATTTGATCCGTTTGGAAGTAGGTACGTAGGCAGTCCTTGGGGGAAGGATTCCTTTGTGACCTCAAGTCCGTAAGGGTAGGGTCTATGGGGGATAACTCCTAGATATTGGGGTTGTTCCTAATTGGTTTGACCTTCTCTCTTTAGTAGGCTTCGGATGAGGCCGAAATAGGTATTGGATGGTTATGGAAGAACAAAGAAAACTTGATAACTTGTATTTAATACATAATGTGTTTCTAAATAGTAAACTAAATGAAGGGAACGAATTTAACTACTTTGTTGTGGTTATATTTTGAGTTGAGCTTGTCTTGTGTTGGTTCTAGGTGATTTATTTGTGTGATGTGAAAATTAACTGCAAACTCATATGACTATGTATAGGATTTTAATTCAGTCGATTGTGATCTACTTATTCTACGTTAAGAACCTATCTTCTAGTTATAGTGCTAAGCAATAGTCAAGGAGCAGTACTATGATGCTCAAGATTGACACTCATCAAGGAGCAGTACTATGATGCTCGAGATTGGAAATAATCAAGGAGAAATACTATGATGCTCGAGATTGACAGTAGTCAAGGAGCATATTATGGCAGTGATGGATGTCCTTGGTTGCTTAACTGTTTGATGGACTGCAACGAAGAGAGTTTCTAGTGAAGAATAGGTAGGTAACAGATGGACCAACCTCATAGTATAGTTTTGGCATATCTTGATGTGGAAATGATATACTTGACCTTGCTGAGTTGAGGGTAGACCCTAGATGTAGTATGGGATGCACCAAATCCTCTTCCCAATTGTCTAATGGTGTAGAAAGTTGGGGAAAAGGACAGGACCCACGGTGTAGGGATTTATAGTAGACCTCTAGAGCCATTGGGTAGTTCACCTCTTTTTTTTCAACTTATAGTTGGTATTAGTGGCATTAGGTGCCCTTAGAATACCACATTTTGACATAGTTGATGACAAATTAGTGGGATGGCAGACTTTTGGAAACACTACCTTTGCACACACTTGGGCTAGGGGATCCCACCTCTCTCATATGAGGCACCATGTTCTTTCCATGTCTCAATCTTGTATGAGGTTTCATATTCAAGCACACATCACTAGTTTCTTCCCCGCCTCTATTAGTGTCTTAAATGGTGGAGAGTCTTCAACAATGGATTTAGAAGAGCTTTAGATTGTTTTGCGATGATACTCTATGCCCCCTTAGAGTAACTAGGTTCCTTTTACCTTGGACATTCTATGGCGGACATCATCAGATCATGTATCAATGCTTTCACTATTATCAACAAGGGTATAGGCTTCTCTTTTATTGATACACATTATAGCTAGTTCAGCCAGCACTTTGGCTTCCTTGGCTCTATATTTTTTGCTGATGTATCCTTTCTCTTTGATTTTTGCACTATTTATATACTATTTATAGTCATCTTGTTGGGCTCACAGATTCTTTTCCTTCTAACTGGAGTAGGTTTATTTTGTTACTCAAGGAATCGAGGGTTTCCTTATATCATTGCTCTCAGACTGTATTCAAGGCAGAATCGATATATTAGGGGAGCCATAAGCTTTTAAAGTGGCCGTGAGAGTTGGAGAAAGTGGCATTTCAAGGAGATCATGGGAGTGTTTTCCCAGCTGTTGACTTGCATATATTATGGGGTGCAACCTATAAATGACATCACACCCTTTCAAAACAGCATCATGCTCAGTTAGGAAGTCTACATGGAGTTTGAAGGGGGGTCAAGGCAGCAAATCGGGTCCTTTGTGCATGCTTGCTTCTTTATTGCTGGCCGCCAAACAATTTGTAGAAGAATTGCATATGTGGGACAGGTGGAATAAAGAAGGCAGTGGCTGTGATATCTTGTGAAGGCAATAATATTAAGGTTAGATATTATTATTCTTACCGCTGTTAATGAATATTTGCCTCTGTGTAAATGCTGAGTACTTGGAATTGTAATGGTTGCTCATTATAAATGAAAGTGATAGAACTTTTGAAGTAATATATATCTGCTATAAACTCCTGTTTCTGAGTGGAATGTTGGGAATTTTATGTGTGTTTCAAAATGTTTGCAATGATGGAAATATTGTAAAATCATAAATGGCAATAGAACCATTCATTTCATTTGGAATCTGGAAATTAAGCACAGGCACAGTAACATGATATCGGTTAATGACATGCTTGCATTGTCAAACGAATAGAAATAAATCGCAAAAACTTCCTATCAGGCCTGATTTAACTGCACATTAATAAGACTGAAATATTTTGAGGAAAATGCAAAGCAAAACACAAAAGGATATAAGAATAAAGGCAAATGAACTGCTGTGAAACAAGAATTGTAGAGAAAAAGATGCGACAGAGAATATCTGTTGAACATTTTTATTTATTCTCAAAACAGACCTATCAATATTTGTGTCGATAATCAAAAGCAATGGAATTCTCCATAACATACCTAATCTTGTTACACGTTTTCGAGCTTCAAACCAATCAGTTACATGCTGCAAATTCAACATCTTCAGCCATTTTTTAGACTCATTCCACTTCATTGTGTCTCCACCCAGCATTTCTGCACTCACCGTTGGGAACTTTGGAAAAATAGATTATGCTAAGTTTTCAAAGGTTCATAGAGACAAAATATTAAAATCTGACATCCATTAACATATACATTAATACTATAGCAAAGCGGTCAACAGCCCAAGGATCAATAATATTAATACACAGAAAAAACAATATGCTTCTCATAGAAACGAAAACTTAATTTCCCATTCACTGATTTGCTCAAAATTGTTTCCTTAAAATAATAGCATCATGCATGCATTAAAATATTTTGTTCTATGCTTGCTCCATTCAGGAAAAGCATACGCATCATGAGGTATTTACTAAAACATCCATACAATGCATATGTCCATAAGTCAAAAAGTTATATTAAAATTTACCACAGCTAGAGTTACATCCTGATCTTGGATAAAAAAGGATTTTGCTAATTAATAGATCATTGCAGAAAAAGAATGAAATGCTTGGATTGACTAAAAAGAGATAAACCACCCAAACAATTTAGCTGTTGTAGATTAGCCCATGTTCTGAGATCTCTATAATACGATTTCTCAGGCCTGTTCTTTTAGAATACAATTTGAGGTTCAAGGGCATTACAGAAGATTATTGATGGAATTATGGTAAGCACAAATTTGGTTTGCCTGACCCTCCTATTGATCCACGACTGAACAGAAGACAGATTCTACAGAATACTAAAGATGGGTAAAATCTATCAGACCATTTCTTGGGTATTGTTCAAGTTGTGAGTTAGCTAGTTGTTGTTAGCCCTAAATTGAGTCACAATCTAAAATCTGTAGACATACATTCTCAAAAATATATTGAATTCTTTAGATATAGGTACTAACGCTAACAGACCAGCTTTCCTTGTTTACACCAAGAGAGGCTGATTCAAGTAGCATCTATGTGCAGAAGCTTCTAAATAACATATTAGTTAACATTTGGCAGCCTAAAGCATTCATTCTTTCCCTTGTTCTCTTTGTATTGTCAAGGAGCAGAAGTCCTCGAGCCATCACATTGACATCATTAATTTCAGCACTAACAATAGCATTCCTACAACATCTGTCCATTTAGCACCAATGTCCATTGCACACCTCAGCACCAGCACCATATAAGTGTGAAGCCAACTTTCATGATGCCAACTTGGCACCAATAGCCTGAACTGGGCACCACTGTATTAGTAAGTTCTGAAACATAAACTGTTTCATCTTCCCCTGAGGTCTTTCAGCTTTGGTATTGCACTTATGTATTAAATATGTATTCTAATCAAGAGAGTGAGTGTACTAGTGTTATGGATGATAAGTGGAGATATGTTTTCATCTCTTCTCGGAGAGTTTCCATGTACAGAACTTTCAGACTAGTACAAGTCTAATTTCAGTTCATAATACCAAAAAATTTCTGTGTAAATGGTGGTTCCATCTCTTTATGTTTCACTTCCCCCTGATATGATTTATTTGTAGATGCCTATTTACATACAAGAAGCCTAAATTTATAGGCTAGGACTCACAAAGACATTTAATGTTTCCAACTCTTGCCTAACAAATTCTATCTCTCCACCTTTATTTTTTGTAATTTCTAACTACCTTCTGAATAGTTCCGACAAGTCATTTACATTAGGATTGGACAGATGAAAAACTATAGCTAACTAGCTAACAATAGATTTCCTCATCATTTCCTCCCTGTTTATGAGGAAACTGTCCCCAATTTATAAATCAGATTTGGATAATCCTTTGGAAAAGATGCATCGGAGAACCACTTGGTCTGTATTGATAAGAGTTCCAACCAATAAAGTATGTAATGCCTTTTCTCTTGTAGTTGGTGCCAGACCAAACATCAAGCAAGGTACTTTGGAAGTCAGGGTGAGCATTAGAAGTTTCTTCCTCCAAGTTAAGATAGCTCATACAACTTGAGCTTGAGGATATCAATAGCATTGTGGATTCCAAGCAGAGCTGAAAGATCAATTCAAAAGGTATTAGACCAATCTACTTAGAGAAAAATGTAAAGTCTGTATCCAACACACTTAAACTAGTGATATTGTTTGTTGGGAAACTTTTGTTTATCCAAGTGAAGCCAAACATGATCACTAAATTGAAAAGAATTAGATGTCATTATCAATCATGAAATTCCTAGAACTTGGACTGAGTTTGATGTAGAATGTCCTAATTTTTCCTGTGAATCTTATCCAAACTCTTCACAAATGAGGAAGCTTTATCTTGATCCTTCAGCTGGTGAGATGTATTTAGAGTTGGAAGCACAAAGGAAATCTCATAAGCGCCAAAGATTAGAAGGTCACAACAAACTTCAAAAGGAGAATGCCCTATAGAAACATGGCTAGCCTGATCATAGATATGTTGAATGAGGTGAAAATAGATATCTCACTACCTACTATTCTAAAGACAACGAAAAGAGCCTAGACTAAATTTTGATTAACAATTTCAGTGAAGCCTTCAGTCGACAAATGAAATTGTCATGTCCCCAATTTAGCCCTAAGCTCTTCAATTGGATTTAGCCTATTTCCGGAAACTCGTAGGCTAAGCAAAAATGGAAATTAGGGTTTCCTATTTTATAGGAGGTTTCAGATGCAATTTTGAAGGCTTGCATGCAAGAGTTTGGAAGTGTGCTTTTGGGAGCTTTCTGGGTTTTTGGAGAGCTTCAAGATGTGGTGACATGCATGTTAAGAAAATGACATGCATTTCTAGCAATTACTTTGCATGCAGGGAAGGTTTATGGGTTTTTCTGGGTTTTCAGAGAGCTTCAAAATGGTATAACATGCATCTCCATCTGACAACCTTTTCAGGCACTTACTATTTTTAGTAAGTCATGACAGTTGCCCGATTTGTGCTCAAAAGGTGTTTGGGAACACTTACTATTTTTAGCAGTTTGCTATTTTTAGTAAGTTCTATTTATGGCAGTGTCATCCTAGCAGCAGCTCAGTCATCTCCAATCCATCTTTCTATTTCGGGCAATGAGGCAATTCAGTTTTGGCATTGGCTTCCCTCTCTCTCTTTGGAGCTAAGTTTCAATACTTAGTCAATTTTCAGTTGTGGCTTTTGGACCCCATGCCTAGTCGATGAACTTTAAGTTGTTTTTTAAAAGGGGCCTTTAAGTGGACGTCCAAATGAGAAAATTAATATCTTTATTAATGTTTTAAATGCCAATTACCTTGGATGCCTAGAGAGAGGAATTAAAAAGGTAATTTAATACTTTATTTGCAAATTGAAAAAAGGTGGATGCCAAGGAGGGAATATTTTTATATTTAAAATATTTAAAAGTGCATTTTTGGTGATGGGCGTCCCATGAGGGAATTGAAAAGTTTTCTTCTTGGGAGTTACAGTTGATTCATCTTCCAACTAAAGAGTTTATTTATTGATGCCTTGCTCATTCATTCAATCTTTTGTAAAATTTATAATTTATGCTATTGAACTTGTTGGCGTTTAAATTCGCACCTCTGGAATGCGGATTTGAAAACGGACAGCTATGCACAGATAAACTGCTCTTCAAATTAGGAGGGGAAGCTCCCTCTTGCTGATGGTGTTTGAAAGAAAGTAAACTAAAACTAAGTTACCTATCTTTTTGATCAGCTTAGAGCACAAGGTTTTTAAACACAAACGCCGCAGCTGAGATTTTCTGATAAGACGTTCAACTACGACTAACTTAAACTAAAGACGTTCCTAACCTCTCAAGTAATAGCAGAGCAAGAGAAGTTAGAAATTAACAAGGTAGATTCTCGACAAAAATACTTCAATAATCTCTCTTTCAACGAACACCTACACACTTCACGCAAGCTGAAATAAAGATCATAAAAGTAGAACATAGATAACGGAAATCTGAGATTTTGGACCAAGGCAAAAGAGGCTCATGATTTTATTACTCAAATCTAAACAAAGCTCACTTCTAACATGCCTTGAACAAGAAATTGCAGCTAAGGAGGCTTGCAAACTTATTCTTAACACAATAGAAAACAGCAATCTCACTAACTCCTTGTTGGCTAAAGAGGCTCAACAATTTGCTTATCACAACACAAATGAACAATACTTGAGCAACAAATAGAAGGCACAATAGGCTCAGCGTTTTGTTCTCACTAGCACGGTTTTAACTAAGTGAACTGAAACTGAATAACAATTTGCTGCAATTCAGGCTCGCAATTTGCTATGACAATAACCGTTAAAGAAACTAAATGAGCAAAGGCTCTTATTTATAGAGAAGCAGAGGAGTAGGGAACCCTAAAATCTCCTTGCTTTCACAATCTAGGGCTTGCTCAGCAAGCAAGCTTTATTACTAAATCTAGAAAGATAAAACCCTAGAAAGCAGAAAAAGCGGGAAACGCCAACTATTACATCTTATCTTCTTTCTATCCTCAAAGAATGGATAAGGATTATTCCAAGAATAGAAAGAAAGCGGGAAAGAAAGCTTCTAGAAGAAAGCTGCTTTAAAGCTCGATCACATCCGCTAGGAAGTTAGAGATTGTGTCCCGGTTCGGTGCATCTATGCCATCAACAGCAAAACACCACTTTTCAAGAATATCTTCAGCATCTGCAATGGATCTCAGGAAATTTTCGGTGACCCTGCCTCAAGAACTCCATGAAGATGACCTCATCTGACGGATACCTTGGCAACATGAGCGGGGCACCTGAATAACCATAGATCCTGAGATAGTTAAAGGTAGGAAACTGTATAAACCAATCCGCCCATTCCGCCATTGCTGCCCTGGCAACTGAAGAGATGCGGACGTGCAATTCGTTGTCTAAGTCCTGCACTGTATACATCAAGAATGCCTCGTTCACCCTTTTGTAGTGGTGCAACGACTTTGTGAATTCCAACTGGGGATAATAGTTATATATGTGTTGTACACTCAACGATCCCTCGGTGTTCAACCCTCTGAATTGACCTTGATAGGCCACCAAGTAGACTAGGTATGACACCATGTGAAATACATGAAACTGGAAGTATTCTGTTATTTGTTGATGTAGGCAGTCACTAATCAAAGTAGGCCAATCACAGAACTCGGTCTTTTTCATGATGTGAGGTATGGCATAAAACATCCAAGGTTGGAACTTGGTGGCATCTTCTAAGCCAGTGACCCTGTTGAGCAAAGTGATGATGATGGCAACTTCGTCCTTGAACTCCCCTCACCTGACATTCTTGGGCAATGTTTTATGTTTTTCTTTCATCCATCTCTGCGCAATCTTCTTGCTATATTTATCTTTATGCATATTCCACATCCTTTCGCATTCATCCCTTGAAAGAGTTACGCTTTCAGGCCACGGGGGAATGGAAAAACACCTTTCGGCCATATCAGGCTTTAGACTGCAAATCAATCTACCGTCTGCTGACTGGATCTCCCTTGTAACCGGGTTGTAATGCTTAATGCAAGCGATTACGAACTCAAGGCTTTGAACTGATATAGGAATTGACGCTGCTGCGAGGAGTCCAGAATGTCCAAGGTTCTTGATTGAAGTGTTGCCTGTCTCTCCAAAGCATGTAGATCGAACACCGGCTTGACATGATGCAAGTCTGTCTCAGCTGTTTTGATATAATTGTGAAAGAGAGCTGATTCGGACTTGAAAACATTAGGAGTGTACTCCATTTCAGAAAACTTGAAGAATGACTGTAAACTCGCCTTGGTTCAGACAAGCTTGAACAATTTCTATTTTTAGAATGCTGATTTTTGTGCTCCAACGGACAAATTTTTGAGAAATTTTTCTGAGATATGGGTTTTATTCAGAATATCGATGCAAGACAACCCAGATCGTCCGTTTTTGAAAATTTTGAATTTTGCCTAAAAAAGCAGCAAACCCTAATTTCTTCAATTTTTCCAAAAAAAGGGCATCTGGGTTTTGTTCAGAATATGATTAGAAATGGACCCAGTTGATTGGATTTGCAAAACCCTGACGTTTGATCGAAAAAGCAGCCAACCCTAGGTTTTGAACTTTCTTGAAAAAAGCTGCGATATGGGTTTTCTTCAGAAGACTGATTGGAAAGGACCCAGATGGTTGAAATTTGAATGCACTGAGGTTTTCACTGACATGCAAAATAAAAGCACTTGCTGCAACTTGATGAAGTTCTTGAAAAATTCTTCAGAAGATTGAGGCAAAAAGACCCAGATGACTGAAAAATGGAAAGCCTTGGCCTTTTACTTGAAAAATTTGATCTTCTGGAACAAGAAGAATGAAAAAGCAAGGGTTTATGCTTGCTGATCTGAAAAATCTGATGTAAAACCAGCAACTATGGATTCTTGAATCACAAAAATTCTTCAAACTTGCTGCTCCAACTTTCTCCTCTAAAGGCTACCTGCAAAAATAATGAAAAATACATTGAAAAGAAGTGTTAAATAGACTTAGGGTTTGATTGAGGTTTTGCTTTCTTTTTTGCTTTTATTTTCAAAACCCTAAATCTCAGTCTCTTTGAATTTGGACGCCATTCTCCTTTTGAAAATTTTGAAATTTCTTGAAATTTCTCTAAGGCATGAAACTTTGGGCGCCTTTCTTCAACAGGGGCGCCCACTTCTTCCAGTGTTAGTCAAAATTTTAACCTTTTCAACTTTCCTTCATTTTGACATGCTACTTCGCCTCTGATTTCCCGTTGACAGATTAACCCGACAGGCAAGCTGAAGGTTTCACGGCGGAGCTTGACGGATTCTGAGAAAGAAGTTCTGGAGGCACCACCGGCGAAAAACTTCATTTCGACCTCCGAATTCATGGGAGCCTTTTCCTTCCAGGGGCGCCCATTTCTTCCAGAGAGCCATTTTCATGATTTCCAAATTCTTCCTTCTCCCTTTGATCTTCTGATGAATCTTCGATTCCGGGAGCTGTGTAGATCGGACTGACTGTCTGAATATTTCGTTGGATAGCCAAACTGATTTTGGTGAGGCATTCTTGGATGCTACTTCTGCAAAATCCATCATTATGAGCTTCAAAAGTTTGGGCGCCCTTCTTCACCAAGGGCGCCCACTTCTTCCAGACTTACAAAATTTTCAATTTTATTCATGTCTTTCACTCCTATAGGTGATCTTGTTGAATCCGGATTTTCGGGTGTTAGATTGATGGATGTTTGGACTCGTTGCGAAGCTGAGAAGATTTTAGGAGGGGTCTTCTGGAAGTAACTCTGGCAAAAAGAAGATTTCAGGACACCTAAAGGTTGGGCGCCCCTGGCAAGTTGGGGCGCCCATCTTCACCAGAGTTAGTTTATTTCTTACATTTTTCACCTTTGCTTTCGGATTTCTCTTTTCAATTCTCATCGGACCCTCTGTTCAGCTCTTTGAATCTGATGACTGCGAGCTCCGTTTGTCGTGCTGGATAGCTCATTGGAAAACCTGTTGCATTCTGAAGACATCTCGTTATAACCTTGACTTGCAAATTCATCTGTTTGAACCCTTGAAAAGTTGGGCGCCCTCCTTCACTTAGGGCGCCCAGTTTCTCCAGACTTAGAAAATTTTCAATTTTAACTTTAATCTTCTTCTTCGAGTTTCAAATCTTCATTCTATACCTTCCACTTTGACTCGAATTTTCCGGAGACTGGATTGTCGGATGCTCTGACGGGGATATCCATCGCGAAGCTGACTGAATACTGAGCAACTTCCATTGGAGGTCCAAACCCTAATTCACTCATCTGGTGACCTAAAAAGGTGGGCGCCTTTCTTCAACAGGGGCGCCCAAACTCAGCAGTGTTAGAAAATTTTCATGACTTTTCAACTTTCTTTCTTGTTCTTTGTGCATGTTCATCGTTTCACCTTCCGCTGAAAGTTTGAATGCTGAAACTGACGCCTGGCAGCCGAATGACCTCCATTGACGACCTCGGAGCTCCAGATATGCTTCTGAAAAGCATAATAGACCCAGTAGAGGCAAAACTGACTATTTTGAGATTCTGACTGCACCAGCCTGATATGGACGTATTTTGAGCCAATCAAAATCAATTCAGACCCTGTCGACCAACTTTCTATTTTTAGAAATTTTCTATTTTTAGAAAATTTTGCGTATCCATTTCGAAAGAAACCCGAAAAACCAGAAAACGTTACTATTTCGAGAAAATTTCTAAAAATAGCAGTTTTCCTAAAATTTAGGGATGAAAAACTGAGATCTGGGTTTTGTAGATTTAGCTGCTCTTAGCAGACCCAGATCGTCAGAAATTGAAAATTTTGCATTTTAACCCCCCCATGCAAGACATGCACACCCAAATTTTGACCTTTTTGACTGATTTGACAAGACTTTTACTCATTTCTTCAAAATGTCTAAGTGTAACAAAAATTTTAATTTTGGGGTACAACAGAACTGAGTTCAGACTTTACTACGAGGGTTGCGTTCCTTCTAGCTTTTCCATACCATTCTTCGGGCTTGAAACTATGGCTTCCTAGATGGTGACTAAAGACCATGCTTCATTCAAGAGAGTAGATAGAGCTTAATTTCTGAATTACTACAAGCAGGTTGCTATTGTATAATCTGTTTGTACTGCTGAAGAACTATGTTGTACCCAAAATAATTTTTTGCTTCAATAAGGCATTTTGATCAAAATGGTCTAAATCATGTAAAATTGTTGTCAAAAGCCAATTTTAGGTCAAACAAAACATGGGCTTTTATGGCTTTATGTCAAGGAGAATACTTGCAAATTTCTAAAAAATTGAAAATTAGGGTTTCATACCCCTGTTATTAGGAAAACCCCTAAAAATAGGACCTACCCAGAAATAACTCAAAATGATTTTGATAGGATTATTTCACTTCACAATCACATTGGTCAAGTCAGAATCACGAGAAAGTCAAGTCTGCTCTAGCGGGTTTATTTTCATTTTTCACGAGAAAAGATAGGACCTCCAAGGCCATTAATGGCAGAATGGTCAGTACTAGGTGTCAAAATCTAAGCCTCAAAAGCTTCAAGGAAGAATCCATGGCGAAAGATGCTCGAAAAGATGCTCTGCAATGGAGGGGATTTTCAAAAGTGAAAAATGCTAAAAATATTCTAAGTTTGGAGAATGCATGCCTTGCTACAAGAAAGATGCTACACAGTCAATGCCTTAGCCATTTTTCAAGCACTCGTACACGCAGAATGGTGAAAGAAATTGCAACGGTGAACGCATTTGTGACATCGACAACGGCGATTAACCTAGTCAAGCAACACGATGAACGCAAAGCGCAAGGAATGTTGGAAGCTTCGCAGATCACTCATGCGCAATGGCGAACGCAGTCAACACATCAATAGCGACGACGATGTAGTCGACAAACACGTGAACAGTTGGTGTTGGTGTTGCACGCGGATGGCAAGCGCGGTCGGTAGACGGTGATCGCGATCAACACAGTCGACGACACGGTAAATGCGAAGCTCAAGAAGGATGAAAATCATCGAAAATGACTAACTCTAGAGCCCACTGCACCCCTACAAGCTAGGGGCGCCCATGAATGCAAGAGGCCAACTGTAGTTGTTAACAATTGCAAAACCGGTCGTCCTCTTCAAGATTCTGCTAGCTTTCCGATGCATCGTCAAGCAAGTCCATCAAATTCATCAATCATTGGCAAACAGAGGTGGAGACAGAAGATGTTGAAAGCGAGAGTCATCAAAGACGGCAGTCAATCACGGAAAAGTGCCCCTGTAGCCCAAGGGCACCCAAGCATAAAACTATCCAAATGTCAGCTTTTGAATAAGTTTATCTCCGATCAATCTCCCCAGTGTTAGCTCAACTTTCCAAGGAACTTGTTCACCAGTCTATGAGGCATATCAAATGACAGCCGCTGTTGATCCTTCGAGCACACGAAACAAAGGGTAAATCAGTGGACATCAAGGCAAAAGAGCCCCTACTCGCTAGTGGCGCCCATCATTTTGAGCCACCTATTGTAGTTTTCAGCAACTGCTTTTTCCAAGGCATCTACTCAACATCCTCTCAGCTTCACGATCAATCCAGTTGCAAGTTCACAATACTTGTCAAGCATTCACAAACGAAGATCAAAGCGTACAACACTACAGGCAAAAGCGAGATGAAGGACATGAAGAATTGGCTAAGTGTTAAGGAAAATGCACCTTCCTAGAAATAGGCGCCCAACTTTTTGGGCAATCAGATGCAGTCTTCAAGCTCTATAACCTCCAGGAAGTCCTCCGTCTTGATCGATCTCAACAACAACACCATTAGCAGATTCAACAGATAAATCAAACACCTGACAACGAAGGTCAAATTGGGGCAATTCGTGAAAGATTACAAGGTAAAAATTACATCACAAAAGGTCAAAGGCACCCCTGCAGACCAGGGGCACCCATACTTTTGGGACCCCTAAATCAACTTTTAGAACTTGCGAAGCCAATCATCCTTTCTGGGACTGAATTGGTTATCCATTCCATGTTTCAGCACGTTCACCGAAATCATTAGCCATCGGGGATCTCAAATCAAAGCACTGAAGGTCAAAATGGAGAAACTGAAAAGCACCCAAGAAACTAACTAAATCTGGTGAAAAATGCACCCTCTTGGGAAAAGGCGCCCAAGAATTTAAGGCATCAGATTCAAGTTTTGAGCTTTGCAACTCCAGCAGACTTCTTCAGAGTTGATCCAACTCTGCAATGGATCTGTTAGCAACACTCTAGGACCAACTGAGCAACCGGAATCAAGGATCGAATAGAGGCACTTTGTCATAGAAAAAGGATGAAAAAATGTTCAACTTCTCAACTTGGACGCCTAAAGTCAAAATAGGCCCAGTTGACTAAAGTTGTCTATTTTGAAAGCCTTTTCATGTCTAAAACGTCCCCAAGTTGGTGGAAATCATCTCTGTGAACTCCTGATCAGGCAGATTGACTCCTCAATCACATGTTGGCGCCTAAACTTGATTGATTCAACATCAAACACTATTTATCAAGCTTAGGCGTCTTGCAGGTTGAAGCTCAAGAACAAGTATTTTTTCTCTCCAAAGTCATTTGAACATCTGATAGAGGGCTTTCTCGATGTTCTTCATGTTTTCAAGAATAAGTTGCACAAAAGAATAGTTTATCAAGGTTTACATCTCCAGGCATGAATTTCTTGAAGATTCAGAGAGGCAGTTTATAACTTCCAAACTTCTTCCCCTCTTTTTCTTCTATTCTTGTCTTAGATCTTCTTGCATGTCCAAGTAAACGGCAATTATTCATAGATCTGGCCTTCTAGGTATGATCGGCATAGCAGTTTCAACAAAACCCACATGTCAAATTCTTCCAAAAAAAGTAGCCCTAGTGCCCCTTTTTTTAGGGTTTCCAAAAAAGTCACAATTTCAAATAATTGACAAACTGGGTTTGTTTAGCTTTGAAGCACCTACAATACCCATGTGTCAGATTTTTCAGGAAAAATAGTGCTTCGCTGCTTCTAAAGCTTCTACCCCGAGAAGTTCTTGCATGTACAAGGAAAAGTAACTTTTTGGAGTTTCTGATGTTCTGGGTTCATTCAGAAAATTATTCCCAACAAAACCCACATCTCAAAAAATTTCATAAAAAGTACTTCTTGGTGAGGCTATTTTTAGCAATTGCAGAAAAGTTGTCCGAATAGTATTGTGTGCCCAGTCAATCTTCAAGGTTTTTAGAATGCAATTCTCCCAAGTTGAATACAAGACCAAAACAATCTTAATCCATGACTTCTTGAAAATGGTTGACACCGATCTGCATCAGGCACACCCAGAAGTCGATTTGGACAGATTGACAGGCATAGACACTCAAAGTCCACAGGTTCCGTATGGTTTCACCTCGTATATCTAATAGCCTTCCAAGGCTAGTTTAGAGGCTTGAATACCGTTGGAACTCTGCATGTGTAGCGAGTTCATGTGCATTTCTCACAGCTAGAGTGTTCGCAATAAAAATTAGCGGTTTCATCATACAACACTCTTTCATTGAGAAGAATCAAGAAAAGCATCAGAAGCACAAAGCTGCAAGAGAAACAAAGGTCATCACTCCAGTTACAGAGCCACCAAAGTTACCAATCAATTCCTTGCCAGTATCAAACGTGAAGATGGTGACTACGTGAGTCTCGATGACGTGCAGACGAAGTTTCAGGACCTCATCCATAGTAGTTTTTGTGGTGATTCTACCAATTGCAAGTTAAGTCAGATTGGAGTCATGTCAACAAGGATGGACGATGTAGATGCAAAGAAGATTGGATATGAAGAGCAGATTGAGAGTGGCAAGGAGATGCTACAACGACACGTTATCATCTTGCAAAGCATCAGTTGTCCAGAGGTAGAGACAATCAACGACTGGTTAGAGGAAATGATGACTCGAGTTGATGAGGTGTAAACACTCAGTTAGGACGTCCTACCTCTCCAAGATAGCATTTATGACACAGGAGTTAACTTGATGCCTCTTTCCAAGTTAACTCACTGTCCCACTAATTGTGCATGTCTATTTTGGAGGCACTTTTGCATATTAGAGTTCTCTTTTAGTTTAGAATCAGTTAACTGAAGTAGACTTTCCAGTTAACTATTAGGTTACCTACTTTTAGACATAGGAATAAATCTTGCAAATAGGCAAGAACTCATTGTTAACTCAAGGAGACTTTAGGGTTGCCTACTCCTTTGAGCTTCTATAAATAAGAGCCCTTGCTCATTGTATTTTAACTTTAATTCATGGCAGCAAAACGCTGAGCTCAAAAGCCTTCAACTTTGTTCGCTTAGTATATGTTCTTGAATCGTATTTGTTATAGTCAAATGCCAAGTACAGCTTGCGTTCTTTCTATTCAGATTGGTGTGTTCAACCTATGTTCATGTTTTATTGGTTGATCGCTTCTTGTGTGATTGTCTCTTTGACACAAATTGGCATGACAAAGATATTGTATCTGGGGCATGTGATTAGTGTAGGAATCGAGGTGGACAGGATAAGATTCAATTTATTTTGGATTGGTCACCTCCCAAATCAATGTATCATTTGAGGGGACTCTTTGGGTTGTGAAGCTCCAGTAGGAGTTTTGTCAAGGATTTTTCACAATTGGTAGCACCCTTGATAGATTTGACTAAGAAGGGGACTTTCTCATGGACATGTGCAACATAGCAAGTTTTCAACAAGCTTAAAGAAGTGATGAGTTCATGCCCAATTTTAGTATTGCCAAATTTTTCATAGCCCTTTGTTTTGGAGTGTGATGACTCAAATGAGGGGATTGGAGCTGTCTTAATGCAAAATGGACATCCCATAGCCTTTGAGAGCAAAAAACTTAAAGAAAAAATAGAAGGTATTCTATTTACGATAAGAAAATGTTAGCCACCATGCACGCTTTGTCTAAATTCCAGCAATACCTAGTAGGAGGAAGGTTTGTGGTAAGGACCAATCATAATAGCCTAAAGTACTTCCTTGGTCAAAAATTTGTGAATGAGAGGCAACAGAAATGGGTGAGCAAACTAAAGGCCTATAATTTTAATATTGTATACGTTAAGGGGAAAAAAGTAGTTGCAAATGTTTTATCTAGGAAACCTACCTTATGTTCAATGATAGAGATATTCACAAATTAGAAGGCTTATATCTTGGTTGAGTATTCCAAGAATGCATTTGCTTGTGATGTCATGGAAAGAAAAATACAAGATGATAGGTACAAAGTGATGGATGATCTCATTTTATACAAGGACTGAGAGTTGTCCATGACATACTATTAGCAGGGCATCCTAGCTACTTTAAAACTTACAAGAAAATCAAGGAGAGGTATGCTTGGAAGGGACTCAAGGATGATGTCCTAAGACATATTAATGGGTGTTTGGCTTGTCAATAGAATAAGTCAAAACATACTTTCCCAACAGGACTGTTGCAATCCTTATCTATTCCAAAGTGGAAATGGGAGAGCATATATATGGATTTCATCACCAATATTCCACATGTTCAAGATAGCAATTGCATTTTTGTTGTGGTAGACAAATTGACCAAGTATGTTCATTTCTATGCCATATCCTTTGATTTTAGAGCACCTCAAGTTGCAAAATTGTTTTTCAAGAGGTATTTAGACTACATGGTCTACCAAGAAATATTGTCAATGAGTGGGACAACAAATTTCTTAGCATGTTTTGGTAGAAGCTTTTTAGATTGACAAATTGAGTTAACCCCAAGCACCAGTTATCACCCACAAACAGATGGGTAAATTAAGATTGTCAATAAGTGGTTGGAAGGATATTTGAGGAACTATGTAGCAAGGCAACAGAAAGCTTGGGTTAGGTGGTTATATTTGGGTGAGCACCACTGCAAGACCACATATCACATGTCTTTCACCATGACTCCATTCAAAGCTTTGTATGGATATGATATCACATCTTTTGTCAACTTAGTCACTGCTGATAACAAGGTTCCAAAGGCCAAGGATTGTGTCCAAGAGAGTCAAGACATTCTTAGACACTTAAGGAAAATTTCTAGCAAGCTCAAAATCAGCATAAGATTGATGCAAACAAGTAGAAGTTGGAGAGAACTTTTGAGGCAGGTGACTTCGTTTTCTTGCAGTTGCAACACTAGAAATAGTCTTCTCTAAAGAAGAGTGGGATAGAGAAGCTAAAGTCACAAGTTTATGGGCCTTATAGAGAAGTCAGGAGGATAGGCGAAGTTTCCTATGAGCTTGAGCTGCCAAAGAACAACAGAATTCTTAATGTATTTCATGTTTCATGTCTCAAGAAGGCACTTGGACAGCACATTTGACCTTCTCCAAAGCTTTCACCATTGGATGAGGAAGGTAAATTAATTTTGACCCCTAAGGCCCATTTTGGATGTATGGGAGAGGAGGTTGAGGAGTAGAAGCATCATAGAATACTTAGTCTGTTGGAAGGATTTGCCTCCAAAAGATACCGCTTGGGAAGGAGAATAAATTCTTCAACATTTTGGATGTATGAGATAGGAAGTTGAGGAGTAGAAGCATTATAGAATACTTAGTCTGTTGGAAGGATTTACCTTCAAAAGATGCCACTTGGGAAGGAGAATAATGTCCCCTTTACCATCATGAAGAATTTATGGAGGCCCTTAGCCTATTTTAATTCCCATAGGTTGATTGGGATATTGCAAGGGAATAAATTATTAATTAATTTAAGTTGTCTAGAAATGGTTATTTTAGAGGCAGCATATGTTTAAATAATTAATTAAATAAAAGATGGACGACATTGCAAAAGTGACTTATTTTGGGGCCCATTAAGTAAATTTAAATTTGAAGTCACTTTTGAGGGGGAAAAACAAAAGGTTATGAAGATAATATTTCGGAGGGATATAAAAAGGAGAGTTGAGAAGAGATTTTCATATTCTTGGCATTTTATTTTCAAACCCCAACTTGAAATTACCATGGAGAATTGAGAAGAGAAATAGCAACGCTTCAAGATGTATATTTGTTTTTGTGGAGCATCATATGTGTGTGTGTACAAATCAACATCATATTCATTCAAAAACTTAACTGTTTGATATTACCAACACAGACGAACTATGCTATAACATATTAGCAACCATAACTTGCTACATCTATTAGAATAACAAAAAATAACCTTTATGATACAAGCAGTTCCTGTTTTATAGAATTTTGAGGTTCATTCAAGACAGTTTTGATTTTTCTTATATAGTTTACTAATGAACCTTGGTTGGGACTCGTTGCAGTAAAATAAATAAGAAAAATGTAGAATTTTTTGATCTAAGAATAGGAAATGTCTAAGAAACATGATGGCCACGTAAACATTTCAAGATTCCCTGGGTTTGTTAAGACTATTGGAAGCATTTCTTTCACAACAATAAAAGGGTTGTGTGCTAGGTAACTAAGACCCATGGAATAGTATAAGGAATCAAGAATTTTCTATTTGAAACACTGAAACTGACCCAATGTAAATAAGTCAAACAAAAAAATAATGAAACATGCCTTGGTTTTGATCAAAAACATAACAAGTAATCCAATCAAAAACTACATGATGTGTCTTCAAGAGCCAAAATTCTTCAAAGTATTTGAAAGATTAACAGAAACTATTAATGCCATGTAGATTTAAAAGTGAAATGAATAAATAATGGTAAAAAGTACAAAGGAAATTGAAAATCACAAAAATGGCAACATATAGAGACTATCATATTTAAGCATACATAGAATCCCAATAATCAAAACATTTGAACAGCAGCTACCCATAAAGGAAATATCAAGGGGTTGGTTGATTTCTCACCTCCTTAGAAGCCAACAATAAGTCTGGACTTGCAATGACAAAGGCAACATCCCTTATAAGTCTGCACACAGGCAAATAAAATGAGCAATATCTATGAAATAATTTGGCATCACCACACATGAACCACCAATGTCAATTTTTATTTTTCTTTAACCTTTAATATTCCTCTTTTTTTCTCTTTAGAGTGTGTGAGTTGACGTGCGTGCAAGTGTCCCCATGGCTAGGGGTAGGGGGTTACAAACACAATCTTTGCAAAAACAATTTAACAATTTCAAATGTTGGCAAAAGCATATTTAAAGACAAGACATGTAACTTAAGCAAAAAAATCTCTAAGCCATAGTTTAAAAACTTGTGATTCAGCAAAACTCAGCACACCCAAAACACATTTACAGTGTAAACTCTCATTTCACTTCACTCTCTCTGTCTCTATGCAATTAAATTGCCTTTAAATTTAAAAAATAGCAGAATTATCATCTTTTTTCTATTTCTTTCTGCATTTTTTGGATCCCAGATTTTTCCCTAATTAAATCCCAATCTTTTGAAAAAATATTTAATATTTTGATTTTTCACTTTATTGCTGAGAAAGATTTATCCTACTATGGTTTACAATTTCAATTGCTATTTCTTATACATTTTTTTATAGCTAACTTCTCAACTACTATATTATATTTGCACTGTTGTCCCCCTACTGTCCCCATTATTGGGTCCATAGTCCCCCATCAATGAAGCCCATCCTCCCATTCAAAACTCCATTAAACATAGTTTTTTAGCAAAAAGGATTCTCTCTAATTTAGATTTACTATAATTAGGAATTGTCTTGGATTTTTGCTGAGGAGATCAAAACAATACTAATTGTTGGTAAACTTATTTTTTACTTTCGAATTGTATGTCCAGTCCATCAACTTGAAGCAAAGCCAAATCTGCTGCAACAACAGGTAAGACTCTTTCCTAGGAAGGCATGGAATTAGAAGTGGGCACAATAGAAGGGAAATTGGCACTAGAATGGAAGATCCACTTTGAGGTTGTCATTAAATCTATATCAAATCTAGAAAACTGGTTTGGGTCAACTGAGTTCAGTTTTGAGAAGTCGATGTCATCAATGAAGGAGATACAAGAAATTCTCAACCCATCTAGAGGCACAAGGAATTTAGATTCACAAACCACGGGACTTTCAGCAGATGAACATTTCTCCTATTAGGAATGCTGCATCAATAAAATCCATTGAGGTACACAGCCTTATTGCCATAATTGATATGCACAATTTGATGGTTCAAATCCACTCACATGGCTTTCGCAAATGGAGCAAGTCTTTGTACTACACAATGTACCTTGCACTCAATCAGTAGCCATTGCATCCCTTTATTTAGAATCTCAATGATTCAAATGGTTTAGTTAGTTCAAGAATCAGCGTAGTCAAATCACATAAAAAATCTTTGCAAATGAACTACCCAATCACTATGATAACAATTGTATGAACAATTACTTCAGTTGATCGGCCAAGCTTAGACAAATAAATGCAATTGCTGACTAAATCCAGCAATCTAACATTGAACCAGCAAGTAAAGGTCTTCCAAACAATCACATGATTGACTTGTTTCTAGGAGGTCTAAAAAAGGCAATTCAACATGAGGTAAAGCTCTTTGTGTAATGTCCCCTTTTGGGATTGCCCTAAATCTTGCCCTAGAATCACAAGTTTAATGTAGTTAGGGTTTTTACTTACCAATTAAATGCTTGAAGAAAGATAAACCTTGGTTTAGGTCTTGTAATCATGTTAGATAATATTGGAATATAATTCATATGATCAAAACATATATAAATATTTGAACCATGCACATACATAACTATTAAACTACACCACATCCATAATGCATAGTGGGAATTTAATCATAATAGTAATTGGATGGGAAACATGATAAGTCTGCCCGAATCTATCCCAGCTAAGCCCAAGAGCGGATATACCATCCCTCTTGGCCCCAAGTGGCAGACCCCTGGTCATCCACATGGAGTGGTCTACTTAGTGGGTAAACTTGTATCTGCATTCCCTATCCATGCTGCCTTATCCATCCCTCTTATTATTTAGACTCCTTGAATCCTTCCCAGCAACCCATCCATGTAGAGATTGGGAAAAGCTACAATAGGAGGCCCATAGATTCCTCTTCCTAAATACATTATAGTGCATACCACAATGCTTGCAAAATATAATCTGCCATATTCTAAGATGCAAGGATATTTACTGCTGATTCTTCCCTTATCTGCGGAGTGCAGATGATTAGCTTAAATCTGCTCTTATTGCCTTTTGTTGTTTTTAGATCTGTTGTTGTGCTTCAAAATATCCTTCTGAAGATTATTCGATCTGCCTTAATACTCAGAAAATATATATTCCAGATTTCTTATTTGTTTTTCCCTTCTATTCATCCTCTCCCAAAGTGATTCCACCCTTCTATAAATATCTATCAAGGTGGGGTGAATAGTCACACCCCTACATAACTAATGCACCTCTTACAACGGATGCACCCTTTTCTGTTTAAGCGGTGCCTCTTGACTAATTTAATTAGTAATAAATTAGAAGAATTTCTGCCTCTTATTTAATCACTGCTTTCTACTAGATGAATCGCTGCTGTTGTACATTCCCCATTGCTGCTCTTAATCACATCATTTTATATATGATTTGGGGCGATCCCATTAATCTATGTATGATTGACCCAGCAACTAAATAATATAATAATTTAAATTTAATTTCTATTTTAAAGGTGGCGCTAGAATTAATGGAGGTCGGCCTCCTAAAAAGGATATATTTTATACTCAACATGAATAACTTATAAGGGGTCGGCCTGCAAATATAAACAAGCTTTTAATCATAAATGATGCTATCTGTTCTTGCATGAAAGTCTGATCATGGCGGGGGCATGACACTTTGATCCTTCTGATATCAATGATGTTATAAATAGAGTCCAAAGAGTAGAGGAAAGATAACTAGCAACTAAGAAATAATTATTCACAAATTTTAAGGATGGAAGCACTTAAGCATCTTCTCTTCTACCACAAACTAGATTGAAACCTCAGCAAATTGAATTAAAAAGAGCCAAACGGTTATACTTTAACTGTGGCAGCAAATATAGTGGAGGACATGAATGAGCAAAAATAAATTTTTCTACATCGAGTGGGCATTGAATATGGAGGAACAAGAATCAGAGCAGCAGGATGAGGAGACGCCTATTGATCAACCAACCATGTCCTGTCATGCTCTATCAAGTATTATTTCACAAACTCTCAAGGTAAAGAGATTTTTGAAAAATCAGAGTTATAATACTGATTGATTCTGGTAACACCCCTAATTTCATGGACAAAAAATTAGCGACTCCTCTCAATTGTTCATTGACCCAGCCCCTAAGCTCCAAGATATGATATATGGTGGTACAATAAGTCATCTAGATAACTGCCACAACCTCAAGATAGATATTGGTGATTGTAGGTTGGAAAGCATCATGTTTGGTGTTCCTATAGGAGAAGTGGATGTGGTTTCTAAGGGTAGAATGGCACTCTACTCTAGTTACTATTGAGATGAATTTTCGAAAGCTTTTTATAAGGTTTCGATCAAGTGGCCAAAAAGTGTAGCTTAGATGATTACAAGAATGCCAAAAGGAGATTGCACAAAAGTGACTAAATGAAACCAAGAGAGCCTCATGTTTTCCAACATTGTACCAGGTAATTTCAGAGAAGAAGCCTCATGATTACCATGCTTAACAAAGTCACAAGCCAAGTGGAAGCAAAGACCTTGAAAAGCTAGATATTTGATATCATCAACCTCATTTGTGACAAGAGTAAGCACATTGATTGGGCTTATTTGATCAACAATCCTATTCAGTCCCAATTACCAAAGTTCTCCGATGCCAAGTCTTTCCATATGGTTACCTATCTAGTCTATTCATTGGCATAGGCAAATGCCTTTATAGGGTTGGAGAAGATGCAAACAAGAGGGTGTTTCTTCTTGAAATGTCCACAGCTGGAATTCCAAGAGGGGATGAAGCATTTCAACAAAGTAAATAATGTCTTTCCAATGTTCACAGCCAAAAATTGGGAGAATGAAAGTCACAACGAATTATGTATCAGGCTAGACTGGTGATCATGGAGTGGGCGAATTGGTTCATCCAATTTCCTACCTTCACCTACATTAGAGTATGCAAATTCTATGGATATCCGTATAGGCTTCCATGGTACCCAAGTGATTTAATTCTTGTAAAGGAATATTGTAGACAATTATCTGTTGCATATAGATATTGCTGAGACCAACACAAGCTTGGATCTAATTTTCCAATATAGATCAGGCAATACAAATGTGCAAATGTCATGGATGCAAAGAATATGGGTGCTGAATTGTCTTACAATTTGAATTTCTATCACAAGAATAGGTGTTATGACTCCAAAGACATCATGGTCAAGAGATTGGGCTCCAAATATGCACGTGTACCCAACATCAAAGATTTTTAGGCAAATTGACTTGATGAGTATGAGGCTCATGGAAAAAAGAATAGCAAAATGACTTAAGATCAGTGAAGTGAATTAACATCTGAGCAGGTACCAAATGTCTCCCTGATTTGTTCAAGCAAGAGGAGATGCTCAAACATTGTCTCCAGTTGATTGGTCAATCTGAGATTGTATAGCCGAATATTGGATGAACAAGCATTGATGGATTGATCTCAAGCATTCTTGCAAAAGAAATTAGCAAAACATACAGAGATTGCGCTACAAAATAAAATGACAAAGTTACAAGAAAGAATTCAAAGGGAAGCTTCCAATGATCCCATGGTTGGTAGTGAAGATCAGAAAGGGAAGATGAAAGTTTCAAGTGGAGCTGAAGGAAAGTCTAGACCCAAGAAGCCGAAATCAGTGCCTAAGAAGAAAATTAAATCTCCATGTCTTATCTGCATAAGAAGCTCTCCAATCCCTAAAGCAACAGCACTTTCCCTCCTTGCTCCAAGTCCAATTCAACCAAGAGTAGTTCCTAAGGTTCTTAAGTCTCCTATGCATATTTCTTCTCCTCCAACGCTGCAGCTTGTTGAAGAAATTATAGCCATGTAGGTAGAGTTTCCAATGTCAAGTTGTAATGTCCCCATTTTTGGTCATGTCAGCATTGTAGTTAGCTTCAGTTTTCTCAGTGACTGTCAGTCATACAGAGGGGATGTTTGATGTTTTTGATGAGCTCCTGAGTATTCAGCACCTTCAGTCTAAACTTCCGGACTATTTTTGTATTTTCTGCATCTTCAGTTGGCTATGCCGAGAATATTTAATAATTAAATAATTATTTGTAAGTTGTCGTAAAAGTATAAATTAAAAGATGACTTAAATTAATTATTTATAAGGTGAGTACAAAAGTGACTTAAGTGTCGGGAAAGTTAATTTAATAAAGTCACTTTTGGGTGAAATAAGGATTAGTTTTAATGAGGGATTTAAAAATATTAAATTCCAAAAAGTTTCCAAAGGAGTTTATAAAAAGGCTGAAGTGGTTCATTTGGGGTATTCAAAAGATTGTTATTTCTCTTGGAGATTTGTTCTGGTTCCGATACTGGTTTGAGGGATCAGTTCGCGGGTTCAGTCAGAAAAAAATTTGGGGCTGGGTTCGTTTTGGGTTCGTCCATACAAAAACATATAAAAATCATAAATATATGCATATTTACAACAGCAATTAAGTTCCAAATACCACACATAGTTTGATATATTGTATATTAAACAAAACCACCATAAAAATTAAAAAACAATAGAATGTCAATTAGTCAAAATCGAATGTCAAGATATATATTATATATTAAAATTAACTACATTGTTGCAGCAATACAAGGCGGGGTCAAGGGGCAAATCCCCCGCCACCAAGCCCAAATTAAGACCTCCAAAACCACACAAACCTTCATGGCGTACATCATTTTGCATTCACAATAAGACCCAAATTAAGGCCTCCAAAACCATACAAACATTCATGGCGTACATCATTTTGCATTCACAATAACATCCAAATTAAGACCTTCAAAACCACACAAACCTTCATGGAATGCATCATCTTAGGGTTTTGGGGGCAAATTGCACATTTTAGAGTGTAAAAAAAAGTAAAAAATATTTTAAATTTTTTTGAAAAAGGCAAAATTCACCTGTTTTCCATGGAATCCACCCAAATTCCTCCCGAGTTTGCTCGGGATGGGCCCACAGACTGTGGGTAGGACCCTGCCCGAACCCACTAGGGACCGGATCCGAACCTTGAACCCAAACCCAAGCTGGATCAGACTAGACGCATAACATAGTTATATTTTAAAAAGGGACAGCTTAGATTTAAATTATTAAATGATAAAGTGTTTAAAGTTGTGATGCAGGGTTTGTACCCACAGGGTACAAACCCGGTTCGGATTCGCCTGTGGGTACGTGCTAGGTGCGCATAGGGTGTGTGCCCGCGCACCCAAGTGAACCCACAGTGTTGGGCGCGCACCCTGTGCACACCCAACACAAACCCAAGCATATGGTTAGCAGACCCAGGCGTACCAACCACGTACCCGTACCTGGAGAACCCACGACCCAGCACTTAAAAAGTGGGCCCAAAGTTTAATAAATACAATTTTTTTATTTTTAGTTTCTCTCCTAACCCTAAAACGGCCCAATATGAGGCCTTTCAACACTAAAACATTTCATTTTTACCTCTCATTTTGCTCTCACCATATTTTCTCTCCATCTTGGCATTTTGAAGGGAGGTGATTGTATTCGAAGGAGATCGATTGTGGAGTGCCAAATAGCTTCTACAAAGGAGATTTAAGTGTTTAAGGTATGCATTTAAACCCTATTCTTTAGTCTTTTGATGAATTTTTTCAAGTTTTTGATGGATTTTTTCAAGTTTGTGAAGAAGTTTTTCAAGTATGTAATTTTTTTTTCATTTTTTTTATAGATTGCAACAATGGTCAGTAGTCAAAGTTCAATGGGTGGGGAGGGAAGTCAAAAATTCAAAATTGATAAAGGATCTCCTTTATGGAGACATACCACAAGAATTTCACAAGTTCCTGGAGGTGAGGGGTTTGTTTGGAAGTGCAATTTTTGCAATGCACAATATAATAGCTCCTATTACCGAGTGAAACTTCATTTTATGGGCCCTGGTGGTAAAGGGATTAATATGTGTGAGGGCCCAAATAAGAAGGGGTTGTTTGTTGTACAAATAGCAAGATTTATAAAAGAACAAGAAGATGCTGACAAATTGGTTGCAAGAGGAAAACAAAGTGGTTATAGTTCCGGAAAGAAAAAAACAACATTACCCACTCAGACAATTAGGCCCTCCAGACATCCCTTCTTGTTTATGCCCTCTACAGAAGAAAAAGATGAAGACCCACAAATCACCACCTGCAAGAGAGGTCCATTGGAGAAGGCATTTAAAATGGAGGCAAGAGATATTGCTGAAGAAAAAATTATACGTTGCCTCTGTGCCAATGGTCTTCCATTCAACTTGGTGAGATCACCATATTGGGGGGACATGGTGTCAGCAATAAATAGTGCACCTCTTGGTTTCACGAGTCCTGGGTATAAAAAGGTGCATACCACCTTATTGCAAAAAGAGAAGAAATCTATAGAGGCCCAACTGAAACGAGTTAGAGATTCTTGGGTTGAAACAAGTGTATCTATTGTTTCCGATGGATGGAAAGATTGCAAAAACTATCCTTTGATCAATGTTATTGCAGTGTCCCCCAAGGGGGCAATGTTTTTGAGGGCGGTTGACTGTGAAGGGGAAGTGAAAGATGGAGAGTTCATTTATAGGATTCTCATTGACTCCATAGAGATGGTGGGTAGTGAAAATGTTGTCCAAGTAATTATGGACAATGCAAAAGTTTGCAGGGTTGCAGGTGCTTTGGTAGAGGCTAGATATGAGCACATCTTTTGGACACTGTGCACCATACACTCCCTCAATTTGGTGATGCAAGCAATTGGAAACCAAATAGAGTGGGTGAAAGAAATATACCAGGAGGTCGAGGAGATCTAGATGTTTGTGACAAACCACCATATGTCACAAGCAATTTTCATAACTTTTTCAAGACTGGAATTGTTGAAGGTAAATTTAATTTATTTAGTTTCATTTATGTCATGTTTTACATAATTGAATAAAATATTTTTTTGCATTATTTACATATTTTAAATGTGTTATTAACTTACTATTAACATGTTATTAGGTTGTTGAGACCCGGTTTGAATCTCACACAATTGTTCTGAGACGACTTGTGAAGGTGAAAGAGGCATTGAGTCAAATAGTTATTAGCAACCAATGGGGTATATGGAAGCAATCAAATTCAGAGAGGGCCCAAAAGGTCAAGGCATTGATCGTGGATGACGATTGGTGGGATCATGTGAATTATGTATTGGAGTTCACCGAACCTATCATGTCTATGCTTCGGTTTGCTGATACAGATGAACCATGCTTGGGGGATGTCTATGATAGCATGGACACAATGTTGGAGAAAATAAAAAATAGAAATACAAAAGAGAGAGAATGATCCTGAAGACACCTTTTACAAAAGGGTGGAAGCAATTGTTCTTCATCGTTGGAACAAGATGACAACTCCATTGCACCTCCTTGCATATGCCCTATCTCTAAGGTACTATACCACTGAAGTACTTTCTATCCTAGGGAGAATACCGCCATATAGAGATTCTAAAGTTGCTAATGGGTATAAGAGGGCATTTAGTAAAATCTTCAGTGATCCAAAAGTGCAGACAACTATTATAAGAGAATTTGGATTGTTTATCTCAGGAAAAAATCATACCCCTTCTGTTGTTAGAGACCAATACAAAATGGATGCTATTACATGGTGGTACCTCCATGGTCAAGATTATATGTACCTCCAACCTCTTGCAATCAAGATCCTCTCACAAGTAAGTCTTTTTTTTTTTTGCCACTTGTATTGTAGAATTTAACACTTAACATTCTTGAATTTATCTTGCATTTTTTATTTTTTATTTTGTTGGTTTTCTCTCCAGGTTGCAAGCTCTTCTGCCGCTGAACGGAATTGGAGTACATACTCCTTTATCCACCTAGTGAAGTGTAACTGGTTGGCTGCAAAAAGAGTTGAAGACTTGGTGTATATTCATTCCAATTTGCGTCTTTTGTCACGTAAGGATCCTCAATACAAGCAGGGTGCAACAAAGCTTTGGGATGTAGCACCCGAGTCTGTTGACTTGGTGTCACGGCCCTATTTTTTTTTTAATACTTAATTTTTAAATCAATATTACTATGATCATTGGCCAAAATATAATTATGTTGCTACAATAAAGTTAAATAAATAGTTTATTTTAAAATCGACTTCATAGTATATATATATACTTAACACTCCTTATATGTGATGGCAGAATTTATTTATAATAAAGCAAATTAAAAGAAAATTGAAGAGACAATAATGGAAGCTAGACTTGAGGGGGCGTTTAAGGAACCGGTAATAACTGATCAGTTATGCGATTGAAATCAGTTATTACAAATCGGCTTAGGAAAATTCATCTTCCTTATCCTCTTCAAGACAGGGTTTTCAACATTAACATAGGCACTTTTCAAAAAACATGAAGGTGGCATGAGCAGGTTAGTTGGACACTTCTTATAGCCTTTGAAAATGGAACGTCAAGCAATGGGTAGAGGATTCATCCAAGTCCACGAATTCAAAACAGATGTTCTTCCAGAAATCCATCAACAATTTTGTGTGCAAGGTTCGGATGTATATGAGTAGCTTCTCAGCCTGTGCGAGGTTTGCTTCAAGGGTCCTTTCTCCGTGCCTTACTTGAGATTCCAACCTCGAGAGATTCTTGCTAACCACTAGGAATTGCACAGAAAGGAAGTGATCAGGTATGAATTGTAGAATCTATCCTTCCGTTCAAATGATTATTTTCTGGTTAAGATCTTTTTCCCATATTCTCTAGATTTTCGTATCCTCACAATTTTGCCTTCATGATAGAATATTTTTCAATATGTCTCTTATATTCAAGCAGTTAAAAAGGTGCATATTATATGTCTTCAAGTCTTAGGCGTGAATCAAGTCTCAATTGTTGTACTTCAGCATTGTCAGTCGTGGTATAAATAAAAAGTAAAGTATTTTACAAAACAATGAGCACATTAGATTCCTCAAATCAAAAGAATGATGTGGAGATATATAGATAAGCATAGGTTGCTATGGGACAATGTATGATTCAGTTTGAATCTCTATGTTCCGAGACATCGACATTCGCCAAATCCGTGTAGCTGCATGAAATGATATACAACAGAGCCTACAAAGTAAAGGAACAATTGCAAATACTTCATAAATTCAAGAGGTATCGAGAACATTCTTGCAAGTTTCTTTTTGGAACATTTTATAGGACTCCATTTATATAACATGAAACACAAATCTTATAGTTAAGAATTAAATGTATTTATGTCAGGTGGGGTAATATCTATATTTCTCATAGTACACTAACTAGCGTCCGGTTTTCAAGTTGTGCAATGACACACGGAAGAAATCTCTATTTCTTAGTAAAAGAACAATCCAAAGATATATGTTATTATGCATTTGTTAGAATTCTTCATATGTATCAAGGAATATGTCGTTAAGATTAACAATGTTTAACTCTTACTTGTGGCTATGAATAAGTTGTCTTAAGCAGGGTGTTTATAGATATTTTATCTTTATTTTGTAAGGATGTTCTTCAAAGATACTAATGACAGGGATATGCGTAGTCCACATAATATTTTGTTTTCACTAAGTAGTTCCTTCTCTACGCAAGAATTTTGTAGACTGTAATCCTCAAGGCATGTTGATTACTTCGGTATTAATTGTAGTTGCCAACGCTCAGTTGTGTGCTAGTAGAAGACAAATAGTGGATATTAGTCATCCACACAGGGATGTTATGCCAGTGGGCGAGTCAGCCAAGGGGCTAGGAAATCCCCTTAAACTCGTTGCAAGTATGAAGAATCGGTCAGATTTCAATTTCTCAGAGATGAAGATGATCGTTCACACCGGAACTCACGCGGACTCCCCTACTCATTTCCAACAGGAGTATTGTGAAGCTGGCTTGGACATGGATACCCTCAATCTCTATACTCTCAACGGTCCTGCACTAGTTGTGGGTGTTCCTAGAAACACAAACATCACTGTTAAATGGGAGCTAGATGGAGTAAGAAGCTCAAGAGGATGAAGCGTGAAGAGAATGAAGAGATCACAAATTAATTTATCACTCAGCGATCTTACGGGAGGTGTTTCTATAATCTATTCATATAAGATAGAATTGGTATTTAATGAGGTATGTTCTTAACTATTCATCACCTAAGTTGTTTTAACAAAAATGGTATTTGCTTTACCTATAGAGGGTAGATACGCAATGTTAGGGATGGAGTATTTAGTACATATTTTTAATTGGTAGTTATTTACAATTGTTGCCCAATACGATGCCTAAATGAAGTTCAAATAAGCGAATGAAAACTCAATATTGGAATATGGTATTGTTTTAACCTTGGATATTAGGAACCATGTAAAAATAGTATTTGAATCTTTAGATGAATCTTTAGATGAATTGATTAGGGGATTAAGTCTAACTGAATGAGTATGTTGAATGGGATGGACTTGCGTAATAGACGAATAGAAGGAAAATGAATAGGACAATAGGTGGAATATGTCATTTAGATTGAATGTGTAGATTTAGAAGAAGTGATTGATATGTTGAATTGGTTGATTATGTTGGAAATATGGATTGAATGTAGGTCTACGATCACCTCAATTTGAAGAGAAATTGAGGAAACTTATTAATTATGATTTTATTCTATATTTCATCACTTGGAAGGAAAAGTAGGAATCTTGTTTATTAAAAACATTAAATAGTGTTACCTTCTTATAAAGTATTCTTATCGTCATGGACGTGATAGTAACCCACCATGCCAAACCAACATGCATGTATCATGTATATATTGGAACTAACATTTGTGATGAAGATTTCATGATTCAAGAAGTATTCAAGTCAAGATCTATGACAATCAAGCAAGAGCTTAAAGCTAGAGTTTGGGTGAGTAGCAATATCATAAAGTGATCATTTTTCATTCTTGTATCTTATTTTATATCATTTCAAGGTTTGATTACCAAAATGGGGTTTGACCAAGGCAAACCCCTATTCACTAACACTTTCTTGCAGGTTTAGGTGGTGGACACATGCATAAAATGTTGTTATGACTACGAGGACAGATGGAAGTGGAAACTTGTGCTGGCCTATAATGGTACCAAATATGCAGGATGGCAGTATCAGATAAAACCATCAACTTCTCCAGCTTATCTACTTCTCATACTAGCAAACTTGGTGGGAATTACTATTAGCTGTCTGAAAATTTGTGCCTAGAGATTGCTGGGACCCTAAAACAATTTCAATGATATTAAATCTGAACTTACTAAAACAAGAAAATGTTTAAATGCAAATGAGTGTATATCCTTAAAGCAGAGTGCATACATATACTGAGTCATAGGTCATGTTGTGACCTTTTCACACATCTCCCCATTGTAAATGGGGATCTCCAATAGTTTGCATCAATAGGTTGGTTATTTATGTTGTACCCGTAAGTCATTTACTTTGAATAAAGATGATTCTTATTTGTACTGACAAAACGTTTATCTTGTTCGATATATCATGATTCATTGATGTGCATATTAATTCATTTTTTTTATAAGTGATGTAAATTATATATTAATTCCTCTTTAATCTCACCATTACATAATTAGTGGGTTCTATTAAACTATTTTGGGAATTGAGAAATTATAATTAATAAGTGAGATATTTCCATATCCTTACACTTGGATGCAACCATTTAGGATCTTGCTAGAGCCACTATGGATGATGTGGATGATATTGATGACATACCACATGGTGTTGGATCCGCTTTGGGTTCAAATGATGATGATCTTGAAGTTGAAGCTGTTGAAAATCCAAGTCACGATTTTTTTGATAATCTTTTTGATGATTGATGAACACTTGAACAATGAACATTGAATCATGTTTCATGAACTACATTTTGTAATTCAGTAATTGTGATGATTTCCATTGGATTCATGAACATAGACGTATATGATATCATTGATATGCTTTAGCCTTTATTTGAATATTTTTCAACTATCAATTGGCATTTAATATTTATCTTTGGCATTTGGCATTGATCAATGATCAAGTATCATACTATGAAATGATTTAGTTTTACAATTCTGTATATTTTTTTGTATATATAATACAGATATATATACACACACACATATACCCATACGTACCCAAACCCCTAAAAAAAAATTCAACCCACACACCGGGTTCTCGTACCAGAACCCGTCCCCAAACCCGAACCGGTAACTTAGGTCTAAAGTATTTTAAAATGACACTTTTATTATTGTCGAAGCGAAAAGGTGAAAAAAAGAAAATAGCATTAAAATCCCCGAAAAAGCTATAAAAAAGGGATATGGAGTATAAGGAAGGCATCCATTTTGAAAACAAAATTATTATTCCTAGATTGAGCAATGTTTGTCTTTTCTCTTAAAGATAGAAACCCTCGAGTTTTGGATTGAGAATGAAAAGCCGCCAATCCCTTAATGGTGATCTCATACATAGGTCACATTTGAGCTAAGTATTGTTGTTTGAGGTGTTTGCTTAATTTCTGCAGATCATTTTGATTGAAATTTTTGAAGGGTTCAGTATTAAAGTTGCTATGGTTAAGCTGCAATATTTGGTCACTATTTGTGTGGGATTTCTATTGTTTGTTGATGGATGAATCAAGCCATTTTAGAAGGGAAAATTAATGTAGAATAGTGGGACTCTTTGCTGCCGATTAGAACAGGGTTTATGGCTGCCATACAAGAAGATTAATTGAAGTCATTTTCAATTGCTACAGTGTTAGAGGATTTGATTTTGTTAGATTTTCAGAGGTAACTACTGTTACAGCAGTTTATAAACAATTAGGTTTAGTTTTGTATTAACTGCTCCATCCTCAATTGGGCCTTGCTTCATATTCCAAGTATTTTATATTTATGTAATTTGCACTTTGCTTTCCAACTATTTGACAAAATGCATTTTTCTGGATTTTTGGGCAACTATTTGTTATAATTTTTGGAATTAAAATAGAAAAGTGTTTCATTACTTATCATTCACATTGTAACATTTGTGCAGTTCACCACCAAATTTCCTTTGGAATGATGGTAATGCCTCCTTAATATGGTTAATTATTTATATATTTTGTATTGCACACATTTTATAACTGTGTGGCTTGCCACCAATTAGTTAGTTTCTCAATCACTATATACTCTCACCTTGTCCATATCAAGATCTTGTTGATCAGAAATGGCAAGGATTTGCATTTTATTCTAAGATTTGCAAAAAATTCAAAAAATATTAATCGGGAACATTAAATCATCAACCTCATTTGTGGCAGAAGAAAGAAGGTTGATTGGGACTATGTGATCAACAATTCCATTCATTCTCAATTATCAAAGTTCTCTAATGCCAAGTCTTTCCATATGCTGTCCTATCTAATATTTACAAGGTTGGAGAAGACCCAAAGAAGACAGTGATCTTGTTGAAGTATCCATAGCTGGAGTACTGAGAGAGGATGAAGCATTTCAACATTGTTAATGATGTCTTTAGAATGTTCAAAGCCAGAGATTTGGAGAAAGAAAGCCACAAATGAAATACTTATCAAGCTAGAATAGTGATCATGGAGTGGGCAGATTAGTTCATCCAATTCCCTACCGTCATCTACATCAAAATATGCAGATTCAATAGATATCCTAACAAGTTTCCATGATACCCAAGTGATTAGATTTTTCTAATGAAATTATGCAAGCAATTATTAATTGCACATAGACATTGTCGGTGTAACGACCTATTTCTTGCATAAATTAAAAACTTTCCAATTCTCACTTTAAACATGTAAAGGTACAAGTAACAATAAAATTCTTCCTTTCTTTATTGATAAATACATACAAGTTACAATATGTTTCCACATGAATTTCATTTTCATTGCAAATACAAATCAGAGATCAAATGTAATACAGTTACATACATAGCTCGTAAGCTTTTGCACAAATAGAAGTAAGAAGGTCCAGGAGAGATCAAATTTTACAAGGAACGGCCCTCCCTTCGAAGAAGATATTGGTAGGGTATCCTTTAACGATTACCAACTGAGCATAGTGTTGTGTCCTACACAACCAGAACCTTGCTATTTCACAATCTCGATCTAGTACTTGGATCACAATGAACTGACAGTGTAGTCTCCACTATCACACACCTAGGTGGATGTCGTACCTTTCACTACTTTGGCCAAAGTATTCTCATTCAGTACTTCGAATGAAGGTCATCTATCATAAACACTACTCAGGGCCGATTTGACTTGAGGCTTCCTTACTATACGCATAGGTTTTGTCCTTCAATGGGTGAATCTGTCACCCCAGACATCCTACAAACATACTATCCTACTAGGAATGAATAGCATAACATGTAACCTTAAAATCCTTCTCCTATACCGAAAATCAAATCCTAGGAGATACACAAGCTTCATCGAGTTAACCTATTAACTAAAGCTGTGGATTGTTTATATTTCCATGATGCTTTCAAACCCATCCTAGTACTTAGTATCTATTTCAATCATATTCTCCTCATATGGAGATAGTACAAACATGCATGTTTCATTTAAAATGCATATAAAATCTTCCTTTAAAATCTTTCTCCCATTATTTCCTTATATTGCATGTTAAGTAGAGCTAGTCGTTAAACTCCTTAAACATTTAATCCCCTTTTACAATGCCCTTTACCCTTAAGTCCCTTATTCATTCTACCTTTGAATGCATTGAATTCCCTTTTACATTTACCCTTAAATGCATTGCTTAAGAACGTTTAACAAGACAGTTTTAATTAACTTGAGCTATTTGCAAACAATAAACACAAAACAAAGAGATTGTAGCACTTCAAACAATGAACCATAATAAAATAGATTTCATGCCTGATATTTAAAGCTCCTTCTTCCAGCACAGCTCTTCTTGGCACTCCTACAGCAAACTTCCAGAATTCCAAATGAAAATGACTACTTTGCTAGTTTCTCAAACTAAGGTGACCTTTCAAGACACTCCTCACAATTTGTACTCCTCTAATTAAAGATTAATTCATCTATGGCTTCACTCCACTCAAATCTTAAAAAGAAGATTTAACACTGTAATATGATATTGACTGGTAAAAGCTCACTGTATTTCTTTCACTCAGCATACAGGAAATGCAGCAAATAGGGAAAACACAGCAACTCTAAAGAATAGATATGGGAGCTCTCAAAATGTTGTGAAACTCGTATTCAGCAAGAGGGTATAGAAAATAATGAAATGGCGTCTATATATAGGCCCAAATTGCAACGAATTCCACTAATGGAGGCATGAGGATTGACAACTAAGTGCTCAGAATTAGTCAAAATGATACATGGCGGATTCTTAAACCCTAAGTCATTATAATAGAGATGAATCGACTTCCTTTTAAGCCAGCAAATTAAGAATTCTTCAACTCTCACATGGCGGATTTGACAGCTCAAGGCGTTTTCAGTTTTTAGGTTATTTTGTTGCAATAAATCAGGAAGTTCGTTCCAGACGAAAAGGTCAAGATTCATATGATTCCACGTCGCCATTTCGGGCCATGAGATCAGCATTTCGGGTTATTCTCTAGAGACCAGTTTCTGCCCTTGCATTTCTGGCGCGTTTTTCTTCAAGCGCGCGACCTTCTCAGGCAGTTTTCATGAGTTTTCAAAATATAACGTATTTCATTTCGTTTTATTTTCCCTTTCATAGTTTCAACGAAATTTATATTTATTATATGACTTAAAGAGGTGCCGTTTAAAAATGAAATCTTCAATTATTTTCCATTCGAAATTGCTTCTCACAAATTAATACGTTTTAAATAAAGCTTCAAATAAAATCGCTATAAAGCCCAGGTTCGATACTCATTTTTATTCAAATATTTCCTTCTACAATATATTGCGCATATTATCCTTTTGAAATAAAGCTCAATGTTTATTCTTTTAAACATTTGCAATTATTTTCCTTCATTTTAAAATTTAATTATATTCATTTGTATATTTTATATATATTTGTATTTTATTAAATATTAATATATCTTTATATATAATCGTAATTATATATAAGAATATATTAATTTTAATATTAACACATATAATTTATAAAATATATAAATATATAATTATTTACACATTCCTTATGTATTGATGTATATATTAATAATCATTTATTAATATATAAATTTATACATAAATATATATGTAAATTTACTAGGCAATAATATTAAATATTATTTTCACTATAGATATCAGGCGGACTATGTACCTATATATATACCTGTGTGTACGTATGTATGCGTACATACATGTCGACACATGTGTATGAGCATATCCGTCTGCTTTACGTACACATGTATTGATATGTCTGTACATATAAATACGTGTTCACCATGTATAGATGTATGTGCATTCCCAATCAATCTTTAACATATATCTTTCACATCATTCATACTTGGGTCATGATATAGCAAGTCTGACGTTAAATAACCATATCTCCTAAAGTGACTTTCATACTCTTAATGTCAAAAAACAAGCCTAAGGATGACTTACCGTTATCTCGATAAACAAACTTGGCTTACTCAATCTATAGTATGTGTGTGTATGCTCAATTTGGTAATCGTTACTGTTTACCCGACCAAGTTCCTCCCCGAATGATGTCTCTCCTCTGTCCGGAGGAACAGTATTCATACCTGCACACCATGACATGACATCGGCAGTCATATGCTCATAACAAAGCAGTGCGCATAAAACATCTCAAAAGTTGGAATAAACATTATCCATAACTTATATGCTACATTTAATTAAGAATTAAATCATTAGAAGTAACAATCAAATGAATCCATCATTCAAATAGGACACATTCATTTAATAACACGATCAAACATGTTTTATTCATCATAAAGATTCAAACATTACATTCAATTGCCCTATGCAATAGTAGCTATAAAATTGAGATGTAACAGTCGGCACAAACACAAGCTTGGAGCTAATTTTACAATACAGATTAGGCCATACAAATGTGGAAATGCCATGGACACAATGAATATGGGTGTTGTATTCTCTAACTACAATTTGAAATTCTATCGCAAGAGTAGGTATTATGACTCCAAGGACATCATGGTCAAGAGATTGGGCTCCAAATATGCATACCCAACATTGAAGACTTTTGGGCAAATTGTGTTGATGAGTATAAGGCTCATAGAACAAAGAATAGTAGAATGACCTTAGATCAACTAAGGGAATTAACATCCAAGAGCAGGTACCAAATGAGTTGGAAGATTTGGGCGAAGATCTTTTGTCTCCCCCATTTGTTCAAGTAGGAGGAGATGTTCAAACATTGTCTCCAATTGATTAGTCAATCCAAGATCATACATCCAAAGATTGGATGAACAAAGCAATGATGAATAGATCTCAACCATTCTTGGGGAAGAAATTAGCAAGACACGTGGAGGTTACAATACAAAGTAAAAGGACAAAGTTATCAAAACAAAGTTAGAGGGCAACTTCCAAAGATCCCATGGTTGGCAATGAAGATCAAAAAGGTAAGATGAAAGTTTCAAGTGGAGCTGAAGGAAGTTCCAAACCTAAGAAGCCGAAATTGGTAGCTAAGAAGAGTAATATCTCCACAACTTAGCCACATAAGCAACTCTCCAATCCCTGAAACTATAGTGTCTGCTCTCCTTGCTCCAACTCTAATTCAACTTGAAGTCGTTCTTAAAGTTCTTAAGTCTCCAATGCATACTTCTCCTCCAACAGCGCAGCCCATTGAAGAATTACAGCCATGGAGGTAGAATTTCCAGCATTAAGTACGAGCAACATAAAGTGGGCTCAAGAAACTTTGAAAGCAATTTCAAACCTTATTATGAAAGAGAAGATAAAGAAAACCAAATGATAGATGAGATTAAAGAAGAATGAGTTGGGACATATAATTGTTGAGATTGCCATCAATTTTCTAAGAGAAGAAAGAGAATTGATTTATCACGTTTGGCCACTGAAAATGTTGAAGAAATGATGGAGAAAGATGGTGAGGTAAAGGCAAAATTGAAGGCAGAAAATGGGGAAATGAGTGCATACATTGCTCATCTTGTAAATCTAGTGTCTGAAGTAGGAACAAGTTCACTACCGAAATTGGAAGAGGTACCGCAAAGGCAACAACTTGATGACTTGGTGTCACTTGGAAGAACAATTGAGCAATGGATTAGGAATCTGTGTGCGGATGGCTTGACAACAGTTGATGATTTGTTCAATTCACTGAAGTATAATTCCAGGCAACATTCAAAGGTCTATTGAGTAAGAATGTTCTATGGCAGCCAATATTTCAGCAAGTAGTAGTGTATTGACAAGCTTAGAGCCCATGGAATTTTGGAGTGTTGATGAGTTGATGAGACTGAAAGTGATAGCTAATCCAAAAAGTAATCAAATTCAAAAATGGATTTCTAATTGTCAAGTGCTATTTGAGTTGCAAGAACCCACTCTATAAACAGTTAAAAAACATGGAGAAGTTAAAAGATCACAAAACAAGATATCTTCTCTTTTTGTACACCTTTGCTTTTCGCATTTACAAGATGACCAAGATGCAGTGAAGAAAACAGTTAGTCCTAACTCAATTATGAGGAGCAGCCTTCAATATCAACTCCATGGATAAATTAATGTAGATTGCTCTGAGAATTGCACCATATAGGCTCAAGTTGCCAAATTATTAAATATTGTAAATGAGCAACAGAAGTTTCTTGCAATGGCAATAAGATAGGGAAAATTCAGCTTGGAAACCTCCAATCATCGAAATCAGAGAATTCTTGGATAAAGTTTGATTGGCAAGAGAATAGGACAATATACCATCACCAAAATTGTGAGATCATTCAGATGATTAAAATTTAGATTGAGAGATATAAGCTAATGATGTAGAATAATTATTTATAATTATTTTCCATTTTTCAACTATATTTATGTTTGCACAAAAATAAGAGCCTATTTTAGGCAAAAGCCATTTATTTAATTACTTTTTGAATTAGGTGTCTTAAGAAATGTTTTATTTCCATAGTTTAGAAGATAGGGATAAGATTTTCTTTAAAAGAAGTTTTAAAACATTACTTTGTAATAGTTCCTTAGAAGCTTTGTTAGAGAGCTTATAAGTGTCTTCTGCACATTGAAAAAATAGGAAAGGAAGTTTATGTTAGGTAGAAGTTCTCATTCAATTTGAAGAGTTAGATTATCATGTTTTAGGTATGAAATTTATAAGTTATCAATAAAGAAGATACATTTTTAACTTTGCATGGTACCAATTTTCTATCCTTTGGAGTAGTTTTGTATATTTTTGGGTTATTATTCCTTCTCAATCTCATACTTTGTTCATTGTTGTTATTGTCTTATTGATATTGTTTCGTTTGTTCAAATCCAATGTTTATGTTAATATGAATTTGTTGATCTCTATGTTAATCAATAGATAGCATTGTTGTTTGGTTGCATAAATAGAAAAACTCATGAAAGATAAAAAATGCTTCAATTTTATGCCCCTACCCCCTAATTAAAATAATAGGTCCAAATTGTTTTTTAATAACTTTTTTATATACAAAACTTCCAGAAAATAAATTGTACAGTATGCATGAGTAGTAATCTACTTTATTTGTGTTTTAGAAGTATTATTAAGTAAAATAACTTTCCTTACTAATTTGAAGAGAGGATTTTCTCACACATTGTTTCACTTTGTGTTGTCATGAAAATGACCAATTAAAACGCTAACAAGCTTTAACCACTCAATCAAAAGTAATAAGCTTACCTCTAGATGAATAGAGAAGTTATTTGCAAATCATGACTTGCAATTTCAGGATTGACAAACTCTAGCCACACAATGAGATGTTTATCTTTAGACAAATTGATGAGGAGGAAGAGGTGCCAGTCGGATTGGTTTGGGTCCCACTAATTAAGTCAAAAGTTTGAAATTAGAATTGGCTGAGTCAAAGGTTGATTTTTATATTGACAACCCAACTAAAACAAAGCTGTGTGAGGTCCAGTTATTGTATATTTTTATCTTTCTGCCATACTTATTATTAAACATGGTTTTGTATACTTTATATCTTGTTTCTGTGCTTATTAGACATTTAGCTGCTTCGAGTCTTCTGCCGTTGTAAAATATCAAATTTAATGGATTATGTTAACGTCTAAAACTGGAGTTTACAGTAATAGTTGTAAAATTTTCCCTGTTCGTATCTTTTGAAAAGTGGCTCGTAATACGGAAACACTGGAACATATTTGAGAAGTTAATTTCTTAAAACTTCCATCAATTAATTCGGACTATTGGTCTCTGCATTGTCAATCTGCTTTACTCCACATAGTGCCAAAAAACTGACTTTTTCCTATCCATGGAGACAAATGCAGGGTCAGTACCCACAAGCCTTGCACTGTGGTATATAGATTGCAAAGGATAACGTGCTCCGTCAAGCTGCGTATGATTGTAACATAGCTCAGGACATAGTACCCAAAATCATATATCTGCACGACCCACCACCTGAAACTAGCATTTCAGCTCTGCTTAACTTCCAAAACAATCTTTGGTGGCTTAATCTAAACCCTGGAAAAACCGTAAACTATGAAGGGACAGTGTCTCAGTGGCAGTGTCTGGGTTCAAGTCCTCACTGGTCTGATCAAAGAAATTTCCCGCACCCAGATGGCAAAGATTAAGTCTCAACGAGGAGAAGTGCTTGACCAGATGCATATAACAGTTTTTTCACAAAACATGGGTAAGAAAGGATTGAAAATAGCACCTGTGTGGAAGTGTCTTTAGGAACTCCCATCTGCCTGAATAATCGTTCTCCTCATCATCTCCCTCTAATGAAATCTTCTGTGTTTTTGGGCTTGTATTGCCGTTTGCCGCTGATGACATTGTTTTCGGGAAATGAAACGAGCCCTTCTCTCTAGCTCGGAATTGAGAGTTCAACTTTGGAAGAGGTCTCGATATTATTGCTTTGACAGTGAGTGCGTCCATTCCGCTGGTGCTTTATGGATGTCAAATTTGCGTCAGCATTACTTCCAAGTTCCAACAACGAATGGATGCCCTAGGGGAGAACTCAAACATGCATGGTCAAAAAATAAATTCAAGTTAAAAGCATCAATTTTTTATGATATTCTTCTAATTGAAAGAGGTACAATTTCTATTTGAGTCAGGTATTTTTAAAAATATTTATAAAAAAATTGATAAATGGAAGTAAATTGTGTCTAATATTGTTTGTAAAGATATTTTGAAGGAAAGAAAGACGCCGTGAATGAAGCAAAATTGCAAGTGGAGGAGCAAGTGACACATTCACTTGAATGTTGTCCTAATAATAGTAAAGAAATATAAGTTTTTGTTGTAGATAAGTCTCACATGGTTATGTGAGAAAAGATGTGAGGGAAAAGAAAGAAATATTATCTTTGAAAAATTTAAACTCACTTTGAACCCAATAAAAGGCCTATTTAGAGGCTAATGTCCTATGGAGTCAAAGATTCTCACTGTGCACTTAGGACTAACTTGCATCATCTTCAATGTGAAACAAGGATGGAAAAAATTGAAAGAGATTTGGGAAGAAAGTGTATGTGTGCACTTGAGGACTAACTTGCATCATCTTCAATGTGAAACAAGGATGGAAAAAATTGAAAGAGATTTGGGAAGAAAGTGTATGTGTCTTTTGCACAGTAGAAACAAAAAAACACTTTATTCTAGATTACAATGCATACAAAGACATACATTTCAAGTACATAAGTAATTTAACAACACATTTTCATGATTTATTTAATGAGGACAAAGTTGAGAGTGGGAGAGTTCAGTATCAAATTGAATAGTAGAATATTAGCACTTCACAAAGCAAAAATAGCAAGGTTTGTTGTCCCATAGGCCATCTTGATCTCATGGACATGAAAATTTTCTATTCTTTGCATTTCATCAAATCATTGCAAATTTTCAAATCTAAAACTCTCACCAAATACTTACTAGTAAGTAGCTCCTCTTTCTCCTCAATAAGGCTTAAATTTGGTCGCATAGTCGTAGTTAGGCTTTTATGTCATAAAATATAAATATTACTAAGAAGATTGTATTATATGAAAAGGGAAATTTCAAGTAAAGCTTCAAATTCGTAATAAGATTAATTTTGAACATAAATTTATTTATGTATATTTTTTATAAAATAAGGTGTGTCTTAATATTTGAAACATAATTTGAATAGAAATTTGCTTGATAGGTAAAGTCGGCCATCAAATTTAAGTTATAGAGGGAGCACAATAAATGATCTTTCATAAGTATAGAAGCACATCCCCTCACACTTTTCTCTCTTACTTCACTTCGTGTGGGTTGTCCTCAATCCCTAGCCTTAACATATAATTTTATCTAATTTGGTGCACTCACAAATTCTAAACTCTATTTATCACTCTTACCTTTGCTCAAATCAATCTCGGCTCTTAAATTAGTACTTATACTACCCCATTCAAGAACATGCATGAGGCCTTGACCTTCTAATTCCAAATTTGAATTTTATTGTGGCCCTAGGCCAACTTGTCCTAATTTTATCGTTGTCTGTTAACTCATGCACCCAAAAATTCAAATTGTGCATCTAGGATTTTTATAAAGGACACCAACCCAAGGTCATTTCAGTCATCCATCCACATTCACTATAGCTTGGGAAAATGTTCACTTACCAATCACACCTCTATTATGGCTCTAACTTTGCATTAGTTATCTCAACTATATCAAAACTTGTATTGATACCCTAAATCTTGCACTTGGTCTAAAACACAAGTATTCATTGCACTTCTTTTGTTGCATCAAGTCTCAAGCAAACATTGCATTATTATGTTATATAATCGTCAACTACTTATGCATACATTACTTAGTGTATTTTCTAATTTATTACGATGATGTTGAATTGGTATGATGTGGCTTGATTGTAATTAAGGAGGTCTTAAGGATTCTTCATTACTATAGTGAATTCCAATAACTTGCTTCTCAACACCATCAAGTATTTTTATTTACAGTTACAAACATAGAAAAAATAAGTTTCAAAAGCCCAAGGACATTAATCCAAGGCCACAAGTTTTAGGATTAGAGTCACACAAAATTTCAAGGTTGTAAATTTTAGGATCAAATCTACACTCATGGCCTCAAACTTAAATAATTTTTTAGAATGATTCATATCTTATTTCATCATTTTGCTTCCAACATTTCCAATTTCAAGTGATTTTGAGATATAGTTAAATGGAAAACTAAATTTTTCAAGATTTAGTGTCATCCAAAAGGTTGGAAGCTACATTTCCAAGGTCAAAGCCACACCTAGGAGGCTTAAGGCTGCATAATGTGGCCTTGATTCACTTCTTCATATAATTCTTTAATTTATAGTGTATAATTGTCAGAATCATCTAATTTATGTTCTAGTCTTATTAGGTGTTAGGTTTGTTGATGTTATAGTTGCAGGCTCCATACTTCCTACGATTTATTTAATAAACAATAAATGAAATATAGTCGTTGGCTATTTATTTATTGGTGACGACTTGTGAAGAGGCACTCCACTTAAATATCAAATAACAATTTTAATGTGGTCAACTTCATCTTAATATTCGCCACCTTTTGTGTGAGACACAACCTTTCATTGGAGGTCGACCTTTCATTTATGAAGGGACGCGTTTATTGGTAACTATCTCATTGATTTGTATATAAGGGAGGCATTGTTCATTCATATCACCTTCCATTCTATTCATTCAAGCAAAGTACAAATTTCTACAACAAGAGTTCAATATTGCAGATCGAAGTTATTCTTCAAGAAGATTGTTATCATCATTCAAGGAGTTCGATATTATTTCTTGTGAGATTGCATCAAGTGTGGTGCTGTTAATTTAGCCTTGTGATTGGCCTCTTTGTAAAGCAAATTGTTGTTCATTATTCAATATATAAGTGTTATTTGTTGTTGGGTTTTTCTCCCTCAAGTTGGAGGGTTTTCCCAGGGTATATGTTGTGTCAAATTGTTTAAAATTGTTCTATATCTGCTTATTTAATTTTGATCCTAAAACTAACATAGTATCAAAGCGGGTTTAAGCAAGATCGTAATCAAATTTATATAAGTAGCATTATCTTCCTCTCTTATTCTCATCTTAGTGTGTATATCTTATCTTCGAAAATGGTGAACAATCTCAAGGTTGAAGATAGACTTGAAGGTGCCTCTAACTTCACCTCTTGGAAGTTTAGAGTTCTTATTGCATTGGAAAAAAATGAGATTCTTGAGTTCATGGAGAGAAAAGTACCTGAGCCTTCCGATGAGAATGAAAAGACAACCTTTTGATAAGAATGAAAAGAAACAATGGAGGAAGAATGGCACAAAGGCCAAGAAGATATTGATTGATTCTGTGAAAGATCACCTTGTGCCTATTATCTCCAAGTTGAAGACAACAAGAGAGAAGTTCAAGAATTTGGAAGGATTGTATGAGATCAATAACACCAATCGAGCTCTTGCATTGAGGTAACAACTACATCACATCAAGATGGCGAAAGGAGATTCAATCATCTCCTTCTTTATGAAGATCACTGAGTTGAAGGATCAACTCTATGCCATTGGAGACATAATTGATGATCGAGACTTAGTCATGTTGGTGCTTAACAGTCTTCCTCAATCTTGGGAGCCTTTTATCCAAAGTATAAGTGGAAGATCTAAGCTACCTAAGTTTGATCATCTTAGGGCAGATTGCATTCAAGAGGGATCAAGGTTGACAACAAGGGATAATGGACGAAGTTCTCACAATGAAGACAATCATGTTCTTGTTGCTCAAACTTCAAAGAAGAAAGGAAGAGAAGGGAGAAAAGGTAACTTCAAGGGGAATAGAGATAGGAAATCGGATATTGCTCCTGAATCAAAGAAGAAGAAGGATCTCTCCCATATACAGTGCTTCAGATGTGACAAGTTTGGTCACTATGCTAGATATTGTGCAACAAGACCAAAGCAACATGCTTCTACTGCGGATGTGGATGATGTATCTCCTCAGAATAATTCAAGAGATAATTCAAGTGGATTTCTATTTATCTTAGCCCTATCAAGCAATGTTCTAACTAATAGCAGCACATGGTTGATTGATAGTGGCGCTTCCAAACACATTACCGGATTTAAAGAGCATCTTTTAGATTTGGTGGAGAGAGAAACCAACATTCAAGTAATAATTGGAGATGATGCTTGCTATTCAGGGAAGGGTGTTGGAGCCTCCTCTATTCACCTAGATTTTGGCATCTCTCTTCATTTGAGTGATGTTTTGTTCGTACCAGGTATCAAGAGGAACCTTGTATCAATTTCAGCTTTGGAGGACAAAGGATATCAAGTTGCATTTTTTGAGGGAAAATTTTTTGCTTGGACAAAGAACTCTAGCATCAAGACAACCCGTGTGATTGGTGTTTCGCAAGAGAGTCTTTATAGAAGACTTGCTCACCTCCATTTCAGAGCTCTTCCATCCATGGAGAAGATGGTCACTAGCCTTCCAAAACCCAATCAAGAGCATGATGGTACTTGTAGAGGATGCACATTGGATAAGAATACTAAAGGTCCTTTTCATAGTAGTGAAAATAGATCAAAATGTATTCTAGATCTTGTTCATTCTGATTTGTGTGGTCTAATGCTTGTTGCATCTTTGAGTGTTTTTTGGTATTATGTAATTTTCATTGATGACTACTCTAGAAATAATTAGATTTATTTCTTAAAGACTAAGGAATCTGATGAAGTACTTGAGAAATTCAAAGAATTTAAGGCTCAAGTAAAGAATTTCTCCAGAAAGAGAATCAAAGTTATGAGATTTGACAACAGAGGAGAATACACCTCTAGAGGCTTTCATAACTTTTGTATCGAGACAAGGATTAAGAGGGAGTTTTGTGTTCCTTACAATCCACAACAAAACAGAGTTGCGGAAAGGAAGAATAGATCCATTGTTGAGGCAGCTAAAGCTATGATCCATGATCAAGACTTGCAAACCTTCCTTTGGGAAAAAGCATCTAGAACTACAGTGTATGTTCAGAATCGGAGCCCTCATCGTATTTTGGAGAATATGACTCCTAAAGAAGCCTTCATAGGTGTGAAGCCTGAGGTTAGTCACTTGAGAATCTTTGGTTTTCCTATTTATATTCATGTTCCTAAAGATAAGAGGAATAAGTTAGAACCATCTGGAAAGAAAGGAATATTTGCGGGCTACAGTGAATCCTCAAAAGCCTACAGGATTTACATTCCAGGACAGAAATAGATAGAGATTAGTAGAGATGTCACTTTTGAAGAAGATGTTGCATTCAAAAGATCTAAAGGTTCATACATGGAGATAGATAATGAAGACCAAGAGACTCCTCGGGACATGGACATTGATCATACTCCTGAGATTCAGAGGGAGTCTATTGAACCAGAAGAAGATATTGATCTAGTTGAGCCTTTGGAACCAACTAATGGGCCAAGAGATATTGTCATAGGTCGAAAGAGACCTCTATGGGCTAGGCAAACTATTCAGGAGGTAAAAAAATTTGTAGCACCTAGAGGCACATTCAAAGAAAGCAAAAGACAATAAAAGTTTCCAAGCTATGTTGCATTAATGAGTCATATCATTGAATTTGAGCCTTCCAGTGTTGAGGAAGCATCAAGTCAGCAAGTATGGAGAGATGATATGGCTGAAGAATATCAATCTATCATTAAGAATGATGTTTGGGATATTGTACCAAGACCTAAAGGGAAATCAGTTGTATCTTCTGAATGGATTTTCAAGATCAAGCATGCAGTTGATGGAAGCATTAAGAAGTACAAAGCTAGATTTGTGGCTAGAGGATTCTCTCAGAAAGAGGGAATAGATTATGAAGAAACCTTTGCTTCGGTTTCTCGTTATACATCCATCAGGACCATTATTGCTATTGCAACAGCTAAGGATATAAGCTACATCAAATGGACATGAAGACAACATTCCTTAATGGTGTAATTGAAGAAGTATACATTGAGAAACCTGATGGCTTTGAGATTCATGGGAAGGAGTCTCATGTTTGTAAATTGAAGAAGGCTTTGTATGGCCTTAAGCAAGCTCCTCGTGCTTGGTATGAGAGGATTGATCAATACTTGATGAGCTTGGGCTTCTCCAAGAATGATGTTGATTCAAATCTTTACTTCAAGGTAGTCAATGGTGAGGCATTAATCTTGGTTCTTTATGTTGATGATCTATTTCTTACTAGAGTAGAATATCTCATTATCAAATGCAAGAAGGAGTTAGCTTCTGGATTTGAGATGAAGGATCTAGGATATATGCATTACTTCCTAGGATTTGGAAGTGTGGCAGAGACCCAATGAGATCATTCTGAGTCAAGGGAAATATACTATAGAAATCTTGAAGAGATTTGGGATGATGGATTGCAAATCCTTGTCTACATCGATGGAAACCAATTTGAAGAAGTTAAGTGAGTCTACAGCTAGTTCAGATATGGTAGATCCCACTATGTACAAGCAGTTGATTGGATCATTGATGTATCTAGTCAATACTAGACCAGATATTTGTTATGCAATGAGTGCACTTAGTCAGTTCATGTGTGAACCAAGGAAAATTCATCTAGTTGCAGCTAAGCATATCTTGAGATACTTGTGTGGCACAGTTGGATATGGCTTGAAATATAGTTCCAGTGTAGACCTAAAGCTGCAAGGATATTCTAATTCTAATTGGGCAGGGAGTGTAGTTGATCGAAAGAGCACCTTTGGTTGTTGCTTTAGCTTGGGGTCTACGATGATTTCTTGACTAGCAGGAAGTAATCTTCAGTAGCACTAAGCATTGCAGAGGCCGAGTATATTGCAACATGTGTAGCAGCTTGAGAAGCAGCGTGGCTTCGAAAGCTCCTTGCAGGATTGTTTGGACAATCATTGGAGCCGAATGTTATTCATTGTGACAATCGAACTTGTGTGAAGCTATTTTTCAATCTAGTGTTTCATGATAGAACAAAACATGTTGAGATCAAATACCACTACATCAGAGATATGGTATTAAGGAAAGCTATTCAGTTGAGATATATTTGCACTGATGATCAGATGGTTGATATTCTCACCAAGCCTCTCTCTAGAGTGAAGTTTGTGCACTTTTGAGACAAGCTTGGAGTTGTAGAGAATGAATCCCTTGCTGAGAGGGAGACTCAGCATCAGTGATCTTTTGAGATTTTCTTTAATGCATCTTTCTCTGTGATAGAGAAATTTGAGGTGAAAGCCCTTGTTAATGCATCTTTCTCTGTGATAGAGAAATTTAAGGTGAAAGCCCTTGTTTCCACCCTTTGGGAGTAGCCATGGTGGATGTCATGTTGAGAGACTCCATGACAACATCACATTGAGAGACTCTGTGATGATTCCCTTGTACTTGTGTTTTTCCACCCTCTGGGAGTAGCCATGGTGGACATCATGTTGAGACTCCACAATGACATCACATTGAGTGACTCTATGATGGGAACTTGTGCACATGTTCTTTTCCATACATGGGATTAGCCATGGTGGATGATATCACGTTGAGTGACTCTGTGATGAGCTCTTTTCCACAAATGGGTGTAGCCATTGTGGGTGTCATGTTGAGAGACTCCATGACATTGGATATCTAGAAGTATTCCTCGCTAGCTAAGAGGGAGTGTTGATGTTATAGCCGTGGGCTTCATACTTCCTGCGATTTATTTAATAAACAATAAATGAAATATAGACATTGGCTATTTATTTATTAGTGATGACTTGTGAAGAGGCGCTTCACTTAAATATCAAATAACATTTTTAATGTGGCCAATTTCATCTTAATATTCGCCACCTTTTGTGTGAGACACAACCTTTCATTGGAGGCCGACCTTTCATCTATGAAGGGGCACATTTATTGGTAACTATCTCATCGATTTGTATTTAAGGGAGGTGTTGTTCATTCCTATCACCATCTATTCTATTCATTCAAGCAAAGTGTGAATTTCTACAACAAGAGTTCGATATTGCAGATCAAAGTTATTCTTCAAGAAGATTGTTATCATCATTCAAGGAGTTCAATGTTATTTCTTGTGAGATTGCATCAAGTGTGGTGTTGTTAATTCGACCTTGTGATTGGCCTCTTTGTAAAGAAAATTGTTGTTCATTATTGAATATATAAGTGATATATTGTTGTTGGGTTTTTCTCCCTCAAGTTGGAGGGTTTTCCCAGGGTATATGTTGTGTCAAATTGTTTAAAAGTGTTCTATATCTGCTTATTTAATTTCTGATCCTAAAACTAACAAGGTCTCTATCACTATCAAATCAATTTCCCTTGAGCTCTAATATCAAGGTACATATATATATTTAAATCATTTTATTTCTATCTTAGTTCCACATCTAAGTATGTGTATAAACTCAACTCTTTTTTCTAGGTTAATTAATTGAGTGGCCTAGATATTTTTAGAGGATTTATTTTTCACCTCTTCATTTTTGTGAACTTGTAGCTTGAATGTCTAGCCTCTATGCTCAAATCTTTTTGTTTTTATCTATTTCATATCTTTATGCTTTTATTTTTCTTAATTTTGTCTATTGTGCTTATGTTGCTTCACCCAAGGTTTGGCTTGTAGTTGATTGTCACCTTTCCAATTCAACCTATCTTGGTTTATACATAATTGTTATATAAATTGATGTTTCCTTTCACAATGAATATGCATGATTTACTTATTGATGATTTATTCTCATTATGTATGCCCCATCATGATGTCTTGATATATAGTGATTGCATCTCCACATTGTTTTATCTTTTGATAAATTGCCTTTCTCCCCTTATAAGGTGTGTGATTTTATGATTCACTTATGTTCCACAACCCTAATTATGATGATTTTGATGATGTTTGCAAATTAATGTGCTTTGATAAGTTCATTTTACTTGCATGTATATGATGTTAGATCTAAGATTGATTAATTTCTATAAATTTGGTGTTTTGTGTCTTGCAATATTATAACATTTTTTCTAGATGTAAATTCTTAATTACACCATGGTACTTGGCCTAGAGTATGTTATCTCCATGCTTTATATATCTCGTCATCTAATGCATATGCCTTGGAAACCACAATGGGCATGCTTGTATTTGTTCATGATGTGTTTCATATCCTTTTGCATTATGTGATGAGGATGCAGTTCATGATTTCCATGATGCATTTGGACATACTTCTCTATACCTCATTTATATTGATTATAATTCATGTGATATCAATTTTATTTAACCTTATATCTCTCATCATTAATAAATTATTTTTTCATGATGCATTTACCATGGATGTCCAATATTCATATCAAACTCCATTATGTGATGAGGATTTAGTTCATGATTTCTATGATAAATTTAGTTCTCTAGACCTCAATTATATTGATTAAGATATATGTGATACTAATGTGCTTTGATTAGTTTATTTTACTTGCATGTATATGATGTTAATCAAAGTTTAATTAATTGCTATAAATTTGGTGTTTCATGTCTTTCAATGTTATAACATTTTTTCTAGATGCATATTCTTAATTATAAAATGGTATTCAGGATAGAGCATGCTTGCTCCATGTTTTATATCTCTCATCATCTAGTGCCTATACCTTGTAAACCACAATGGACATGTTTGTGTTTGTTCATGATACATTTACCATGGTCTCCAATCATTTTTATCCTCTTATATTATGAGATGAGAATGTAGCTCATGATTTTCGTGATTTATTTAGTTCTCCAGACCTCATTTCCTTTAGCACATGGAGTTACACGTGATGAGGTTGTTACTTATATCTTAATGATTTATCTAATTATAATCTTCATGACAATTGTTTTTTTGATGATGGTTTTTTATTTCCTTTAGCACATGGAGTTGCACATGATGGTCATTCTTTTCAACTATTAAATGCTAGTGATACAACATTGAAAATATTTATATATCTCATGATGTTTTGGATATGATTATCTATAGTTATCCTATTATTAGAGATCCCTTGATTGATGCATTTAGTGGTGATAAAAATGAATATCATAGAGGTGCATATTTACCCATTATAAATAATGTATATTCAAATATTATGCACATGTTGATAATAATGTGTTTCTAATGCAAGCATTTAGGAAAACTTTAGTTGATGAAGCTTTACCATGGTTTGATTTGTATCACACTTCTTACACTTCTTTCATAGATCTTGTATATGCTTTCATAAAACAATTCACTTTTATCCCTGATGAGTGTTCACAAGGTGATACTAATATTTCAACATTGAGCACGACTATTATTATCATTCAATTTTATATACTTATCCTACTCTTCAACATCTTGTATTGTCTAACATAGAGCCTAGGTTCCAATTGGAATTATCTAGTTAATCAAAGTGATCAAGTTATTATACACAATTGAGTTATGTGGAAAAACTTTGACTGGATTATTAAATAGAGGTCATCAAAATAATACTCACCCATATAAAGATACTAAAAAGATTGGATTTAAAAATTCTAAATTAAATCTAGAGTTTTAAAAAACTATTGAGGAGAAATTTGGTTAAATGTCACCAAGGGAGTCCAAGAGAATCTAGATGTGAAATATTCTAAATTTGGGTGAAATAAATTTATAAATATAAGCTTTACACTAGTTGTAGAGCTAAGGCATGAGTGAAATCTAGTGGCAACACCCGACATTATCATATTAAGTTCAAGAGATCACAAGTGGTAGTAAACTATGAGGTCTAATAAGAATACTTGGAAGCATCTACAAAGTTATAAAATATTGTACACATAGGCCATTTGTACCTTCAAGGATTTCATATCAAAAAATATTCATTCTTTATTGGTGCAAGGTAAGATTGAATATGAAATATTTATATGAAACTAGGTTTACAATGGTTTAGATCTAGGTTTATCCTAAGGCATAAGTTTTTTTTTAGTGTAACACGTGTCAATGTTTTAGGAGCTCCAAGAAAAGAAATGTCTCAATTTGGGCAACTCTAAGGAAGGTTTTGGTTTTATTTAAAGTAGGATACATGGAGCAATATATAAATATCATGGTTTTGTCACATCATATCAAGGTCTTCTAATTATCACTTTGGTAATTTAGGTCCAAAATACTTTATTAAATTTGGTGTTATCCTCTCTTGGGTCTAGGGATGCTTTAGAGAGAAATTAAGTTCATAGAGACAAAAAGTGCTCCAAAGTTTATCTAGATAGAAAACTTGTACTAATATCCATATCATTATTATTTTTCGTATGTATATCCTTATCACATTTAGATAAGGCTTAGGTTTAACTTTTTAAGAGATGGAGAGGTCACAAATGACACATGAAAGCATCTTGATCTCTAGGGAACTATGTGTGGACATCTCACTAACCCCATATGGAACACTTGATAACATCTTGTTAAGTATAAGGAGAGTGCTATCATCCTATAAAAAGTGTGAGGGTGAAACTTGGCCTATGAGAAAATCTAACAATGATAGATGGAAGGATTTCACATTATATTGTGTATATAAAAGACACCAAATGAGATATTTGGATAAAAAATAAAAAAATTAGTTAAATTCTAAGTAGATTTCAAATCTACTCGGGCCTATGAGAATAATGTTCAAACAATCTAAATCATGGGTCTAAGACTACTTTAGATGTAGACACCTAATTCTGACTAATGCATTTTCATCCAAAAGGACTCATTTTCCATCAATTGACCCAACTAATTTTTCTTCAACATTTAATTAAATAATTTCGTTATTTGATTAAATTAATCATCGTTTTCACTTCATCCTGATAATTAAATGATTTTTGTAATTATTTAATTTTGAATTTCCTCTTAATTCCACTTTAATTAAATAATTTTGAATTATTTAATTAAAATGTCTATTTCACCACTATTCATCTACATTGATTAAATAATTAATGTTATTTAATTAATTTACTAAGTATTCTTCTATTCCAAAGTTTAATTAAATAATTTATCATTATTTAATTAATTATATATTTCCCATATTCAAAATTAAATAATTATTTGAATTATTTAATCAATCCATTTATTTCTCAATATTATCCAAAATAAATAAAATCATTTATTTTATTTATTAAATTCAACCTTACACATGTAAATAATAATTAAATTTATTTAATTATTAAATAATCATGCAAATTCCACCTCACTTGTTGACTAAGACTTACTCTCAGTCCACTAATCAATCTAATCGATCCACTCATCTATCAGATTCACTTCACTCCCACTCACTTCAAGTCTATTGATCTATCAAATCAGTTAACTGATTAATCAATCTTGTTAGCATGTCAGTCTCAGTTAACATAGACCAATCAATTCTCTTAATTAAATCATGCAATCAGTTAACAATCAATCAATTCCTCACATCAATCCTCCACCATTGATATTTTTCAGTCTCTTATCTAATCTTGACCATTGATTGGTGTCAATGAATATCTTTAAATCAAACCACCCTATCCTTCATTTTTCATCTCAGATTGTGCAAAGAAACTATACTTATTTTTCTAAGTGTTTTTATGTTATTGTGTTGATTACAAATCTGAGAACAAAGGTTACTACTTACACCATTTCTCCAAGGGTGAAATAGAGGAGAACAATGGATCTATGCTAGAGTTGATTGTGTGTTTTAGTGTATGCAAGGTTTGCTCATTTGTTCAATTTACTCTATTTTTCGTTATTGATTATGATCATTTAAATGTGATTTCTTGTTGATTGATTTTATCTTTCAATTTCATAGTTGAATTTTGAGGTCATATATTTACTTAATATTAGGAGGCCTACTTGGGGATTTCATCACCCCAAGGATGACCTCAACCACACGTTTAGGTAGGGTATAAAAAGGGGGGGGGAATGAAAGTTGAACCCCAAGGTGTGGCCAACATCCTTTAAGCCAAGCCTCATGACCCTCAGTCTGTTAAGACGTGTATACGTGAAGAGAGTGAAGGAGACCCCTCCAATATCAAGCAGCCTTGGATGAGCTCATTGTTCACTAATTTCACTACAAACCTTGTTTATTGAAAGCCTTTAAGACCATTGGTCTTTGGTTTAGTAAAGTGTAGAGTATAGTATCATGCTTGAAGTTACTCACCATGTACTCTTCTTTTGTTGAGGTGACATAATTCCTTCTTAGGACCTATTCCTTCTAAGGAAATGGGTGGTAAGGTGGTACATGAACTTATCATATCCTAGTTATGCATTCAACTTAAGGTATTACACTCTAGTCGGTGGGCCTCTACCGAATCAATAAACCTTTTATTGCTAGCTAGGTTGTGACCGTTTGAAGTGTTTTCAATGTTCAATACCTGTGATACCAATTAGCATGCTCTTGTTGAAGAAGACTCATGAAATCATCCTTATTACCTTGGTGTCAGTCATATATCTTATTATGTAAGGGGGAAACTAGATAGCGTGAGATAATCAATGTTAAATGAATTAAACAAAATATAATTCAAAACAAATACTAAGATTCATACCCATTACTCATGAAATGAACAATAAAAGACAATTCAAAAAAGCATTTAAAAAACAAGAACAATGAATTCAATAAAATATAAAGTCACTTTTGACTATTTGTAACGCTTTTGACAATAAAGTCACCACTTTTGACAATAAGTGACTGCTTTTGATTTACATACAATTTTGAGGTTTGTTTTACATTTTTGTAGCAAGTTCTTAACGTCGTGGGTTGAATGGTTACAAGAAGTTCTCAAACTATTGTACTCTAGGGAACGCTGACCACGCGAGCTATTTGATTTGATCACTAGGTCCCATGAGTTAGAGTGAGATGTGCTAGATTTTGTAGGGTTGAGACACATAAGTTACATGTTGACTATCAGATGCCACCGAGCGATGATGACTACTCTTGTTGAGAGGTGGCACTTGGAGACAATGCCTTTTCACTTACCTATTGGTGAGTCCTTCAATACTTTGGAGGATGTATGGAGAATTCTTCATGTTCCAATCCATAGAGAGCTTGTGACCTATTCCATATGATAGGGAACATGTGCTATGTGTCGAGTCCTTGGTGTGAGGCATGTTTAGGTTCAGAAGTTAGAGATAGACCCATCTACATTTGTTGGAAATGAAAATCTCATTTCATTGGTTCTATGTTCTTTGGTTTTGAGGCTTGTCATTCCTGATCGGCAAGGCCAGTAGTTTCCCATTGGTTGGGGCGTATGCATCAAGCAAATGTTTGATCATGGAACTAGATATGCATGGGGCTCATGTCTCCTTACACATTTATATAGAGATATGCATGAGGTCGCTTATTGTGGAGGTAGATCTATTTCTTTTGGTGTCACTCTACTTCATGTATGGGTCTGGGAGCATATCCCAGTTACCAAGCCTAATGGAATTTTGGATCAGGATCCAGAGGATCTATATTCGTATAGATATGGTGACTTTCTACATTACACATAGCCTAGGAAGCTACCTTATCGGTGCCACGTGATAGATGATATGCTTGGTTTTGTTTGGAGACCATGGTTGGGATACGAAACATTGCATGACAACCAAGAGCAACTCCCATTTTGTAGACAGACACAGTGGTTGATCGGCCATGTTCATTATTTTCTTGAGTTGTATCTACCTGATAGGGTTTATTGCCAGTTCAGTGAGAGACATGGCCAATTCACAAATGATTAGCAGGCATGTTCCAACAAGACTACCTGAGAGGTCTACGTATGGGGTTTACAGGCTGATCGGGATGCAGTTGTTGTGGAGTTTAGAGCACTTGTTCCATTTGGATGGAGGTGGCCAGTTGGACTCGTAGATCCTAGGACTACCCTAGATTATGATCAATGTTGGGCTCAATGTATTCCTTTGAGGTTTACAGATCCTACTGGCACTATGCCAACAGTGGGTAGAGAAGGGATTACTGGTCACCATGGTGAGCGACAACAAGTTCATATTACTATCAAGCAACTTGACAAAGCTAGGTAGGATGGGCAAGACGATCCTATGCAGCAGGATCAGGCATAGGTTTCAGGTCCTCCTCTACCACCTGGTGATGCAATGATGACCGCTCAAATAGTTCAGTTGAGGGTTGCTTGAGATGTAGAGATTGTACGACCATAGGCTGTTGAGGCGCAAGTTGTTACTTTGACAACAGAGAGAGACACTATGAGGCAAGAGAGGGACAGCTTCAGCGGGACACCGAGAGCGGGTGACGTCGTATTGTTGAGGCATAGTTACAGGTGATTACAACTGAGAGGAATAACCTTAGAGCAGAGCGTGATGCCCTTAGAGCATAGTAGGATTAGTATATGAGAGAGGCCACTTATTATTAGACTTTGTATGAGGTATCGGATCCCAGAGCATGTAAACATCCCAAGTTCGGTGAGCCTAGCACAACCACTAGTGGAGCTAAGTCAGGGGATCAGTTAGTTAGATAGCTTGATCAACTTGCAGTTATGCCACAACCCTCACCGCATCCTAGCCATGACCACCAGAGATCTCTACCTCTAGCCAAGCAATAGGAGTTATTTGTTCTTGATCTTTATGATGTTTATTGTTTCAAAAACATCATTGTAGACGATTTTGTATATACATTCATCAACCCAACTGAGGCCTTATATATATATATGATGATGATGATGATGATGATGTACCATGACATTTTCATTTTTGATGATGATATATGAGATATACAAGTTTCAATTTGGCTTCATTATGTGTTATGTGATGATTATGGATGATCATGTATGATTATACAAGTTTTTTGTACTTTTCTGATGTATGCATATGATGTGGATGGATGTATGATCTATATATCGTTATGATATATGATGTTTTATTATGTATATGATGGATGTTGATATATGATAGATGTTTGATATATACATTATACATTATGTTTTTATTGCTTTATTATCATCATAATGTTTATCGACGAAATGGTGGATGCGGGATGGATGTGGTACTAATAATATTGTGATGCAGGATGGAGCTGTTAGTTAGAAGAAATGTTGGATGATGGATAGAAATTTGATGTTGTTAGTTACTGATGAGTTGCTTTTGCTTTGCATAGAGGCTTTGTATCTTTAACAATCCTTTTTGATGTAGCAAACAAACATGATGCACTAGGGTATTAATAACCAAGATGGCTTTGTATCCATTGCATGGACTTTGACTCGACATAAAAAGAATATTCTTACTCATACCAGACATACAAAAACCTTGGTAGGATATATGGTTGAGTTGTGTTAAAACTTTTCAAACCAATTACATAGAGAGGTATGAAATACCTAACATGCAACTGCTACACGAATTGTCCCAAAACAACTTCCACACACCAAACAAAGCAAGTATTCGTCATGGTTATATTACAAAAACATCTTACAAATAGAACTAACAAAAATTGATTGTTAATAACACCATTCCTTCTTCTCTAAATCCTTATGGACATCCTTGAGAGATCTTAGGAATGTGGTATTACGATAAATCAAAAAGATAAGACTATAAAAATATAAATAATGTTGCAGTATCACTTGCCATATCTGTTTTGAGGTTTCGGGTTATTATCCGGTGTTGATAATGTCTATTGTAGGAACAGATCCATTAAGACATATCTCAGGATGTTATTGGTGAATTGTCAATAGATAGGTAGTGTGAGATGAGGAAATGTCGGTGAGGGTCGATTACGCTTGACTCATGATGAATCGAAGCATAACTTCGCCAAACATACCTACATCTACAAACAAGATCATTCAAATTGGAAATCTAAACTAAGTGTTTAATTGAAAATGAAAGCTACAAACTACACAAAAATAGTTAAATTCCTAATCTAGCCCATCTGAAACTTATCATGTTTTGGAATTGGTGTCGTGTTGATGTGAAACAATGACCCTTTCTGAATCCCATGATTAGTGAGTCTGTTTTAGTCGATTCTATGGAAGAGAATTGATGAAACTATTGTGATTGATGTATGAAAACCTAGTTTATGCTAAAATGAACATAATGCAAGCTAAGTTACCATGATTTTATGCTAAACATGCACTAATTATGCTATTGCTAAGCTAATCTAAGGTAAAGATATGCTAAAAGATGAAAACCCTAATTCATATACAAACTAAGATGGATGCATGGAAGCCATTAATAGATGCTCTAAGTTATTATGCAATTAAAACCAACTAAGATAAGCTAAAGTGAGTGAATTGGGATTATGGATGCAAGTGAATTCAACAACATGACTTTGCAATTGAAAGATGGATCCATTTGTCTCCAAATAGTGCTTTATTTATAGGAGAGAAAATGAGGAATGAAGAGTTGAGATCAAAAAGTTTAATCAACGGTCCAAGATGAAGGGGAGAAAAGGCATGGATTGTGGATTCTCATCAATGGATGAAAATGCATGATAAGATTTAATCAAGGGCTGACACTTTCCTCAAACAAACACACATTTGACTTGCTCACACAGGTTAAGGGTGACTTGTTTAAAAGGTTAAAGGTTTATCTTGTTCAAGAAGCCAAGTGAGATGATTGGAGTAGAGAGAATATTCCTTTGGGTGAGAAAAAAAGGTAATTTACAAATTAAAACAAAGTTTTAATTGTGCAAAAAAGGGGATAAAGAATATTCTATAGGAATATTCCCTTTGCTTAGAGGAAAGTTAGTTTAATTGCTAATTAAACAAGATTTAATCATGCAATTAGGGGAATTGAAGAATTAAAGTGATATTTATTAAATTAAATGATTTAATAAATGGGGGAGAGATGAAATGATATTTAATTAAATAACTTAGGGTTATTTGATTAAATAAGATGACTTAGGGAATTAAATTAAATATTTTGATTTATTTAATTTAATGAGATGAAATGTTAGCATGAATGGGGATGAATTAACTTAATTAAATTAATTAGGCCAATAGATGAAAATGATGCAATTAATTAAATAGCTTGGCTATTTAAATCAATTAGGAAAAAAGAGGATGGGTTAAAGAGGAAATGATGTTAGTAAATATGTTTTAAGTATATGATATTGATTAAGACATTTTTCATTGTCTACATTTTGCCCCTCTTTGAAGCGAGGTACCTGCTGCTTTGGTTCAAAGAATAATGCTTTCGAATTAAAACTACTGCTTAGATAAAAAAATAAAAAATTTCTAATTTTTTAGATGCCCAATGGAAGAATAAAGCTGACTCCCTGCCCCCTCGAGAAATCGGGTGAAAATTTCAAATTTTGGGTTGATTTCTCGATAAAGGTGAAAAGATGCTCCATGGGTCCAAAAAGGCTCTAGGATGCAAGAATAATGCCAAAAAAGTAAAAAATGATGCAAAATTGCGTCTAGATTGGCAAAATTGGTGAAAATGATAATAAACCCTATCTTCAAGGTTAAATTAGGGCAAAAAACCCTAATTTTCTAGCTTAAATAGGCCAAGAAGGGTTATTTTCAATTCATTTGTGCATTCACACCTTAGGGAATTCTTGCGATTTGAGCTCTAACCATCTAATGAAATGGCACGCCGAGAGCTTCCCAGGCACATGTCTGACCGAGTTCAGAGTTCCAATGGCTTCCAGGTGCAAGACCACCAGTATGTAACACCAAACATGATTTGAAATTTAAATTTTTGATGCATTTATTATGCTTTGAAGTTTACATTTTGGCGGCGTCACTATATAGCGACGTCCAAATTGAAATTGACGATGCCCAAATGAAATATAGCAACGTTATTCATGATTTAAAATTAGGGTTTCTAATTTTAAATAGTGACGCATACTTGTTTGGCGACACACTTGCCAATTTAGAAACTAGGGTTAGGGTTTTCCAAAGGTCAAATCGCGATGCTAGCTTATCTAGCGACACATGTTTCGATTTACAAATTTAAATGCTTCAGGCGTCACAATTTAAAATTTGAATATAGTGACGCTATTGTGATTTCTAGGCTAGAAATTTCAAATTGAGTCAAATTTTGATGATTTCCTAATGTCGTGCGCTCCGTGGATGCAGGAGGTCTTTCCACCATTGATGTTGTGCGAGCACAGACTGACTATTTTGGAGAGATTAGGTGATCTATCAGAGTTATGCTAGGATCACTTGAGAGAGATTGGCCTCTGGTATATTGTGTATGCGCCTATGATTCAGACACATCTAGCGATGATGGCAGATATGTGAGAGAGATGGCACAACGCAATGTTGTCTTTCCACCTTCTGATGGGTGAGGTGATGGTTACTTTGGAGGATGTATGGTGTCTATTGTGTTTGTCGATTCATAGAGATCGTGTAATTTATGAAATTGATGCCGGATTCGATGCCTACCTTGAGGTCATAGAGATGGAGTAGATTGCATTGGTTACATCACAAATTGACTTGGAGTCATACAGAGGTCATGTGCTGACCTTTAGATTGATCATCGCAACCATCATTTCGGGTTTGGTGGCTCCTAATAGGTGCAGTAGAGGATTCAACCCAGGATGGGGCTTGGCATGGCATCAGATGATGTATAAGACACTTTTTTGTGTGGGGCCCCCGTGATGATAGCCTCCTTGTATCATGATTTGCATGATTTTGTCTATTGTGATGGGAGAGCTATTGGTGTAGGGGTGACTCTGCTACACATTTGGGCATGGGAGCACATTGTCATGCTTCGGTTGATTGTTCAGATGGAAGATGTGGAGCTAAATGATCTCATCATTTAGAGATATAGGGGTGTCATTATTCTCAGGCACACTGGACAAATTGGGCTCCTGTATTGGAGACAGGTGATAGATGATATGACAATTTTCCGCTAGCACCCATGGTTACAAATGTTGCCATGGTTTGATGACATTCAACAGTTGTATTTTTCTAGATAGACACGATACATGCAGGGTCGAGAGTACCATATCATTGAGAGGTATCTACCAGATAGGGTACCACGACAATTTGGAGAGGTCCAGGACAAACCCAATGATGCATATGGAGTCATTTTTGTGAGATCGACTAGAGAGGTTCCCGCATGGGGACCAACTATCCTAGCTCCAGAGGTCATAGAGAGCTTTAAATAATTGGTGGCCCAACCTTGGGCATATGATCAAGGACAGACAATAGCTCATACTACTCCTACATATGATGCTTGGTTTGTCCCTCCCTGATGTTTGATGGATCCAATAGGTGTTCCTCCCAAAGGGATACCTAAAGGCAGAGGACTTGGGAGAGGCAGGGGATAGGATGGCCAAGATGACTAGGATGGTTAGGTTCCAGGGGCTCCTCCAGTTGTACAACAGTAGCCTCCCCAACAACCTCCAATTCAGCAGTAGGGACCACAGTAGCAGATAGTACCACCACCACCACCAGACGCTAGAGATACACAAATTCAACAGCTACAACAACAGGTGTAGATATTCACTGGTGAACAGGATTAGGCCCACCAGTAGGTTTTGGTCATTATTGTTGAGTGAGACCAGGCTCGACAGCAAGTGGTTGCAGTTACAATCGAGAGAGATTAGGAATTGCAGAGAGTACATGTTGTGACAAGGGAGAGAGATCAGGAGGTGGATCAAAGATAGCAGATTGAGGCAATGATGGTGGCCACACGTGGTCAGACAGTGTCAGCGCATTTATACAGAGAGGTTGTTACAAAGGCTACATATTACAGGCAACATTTTCATCATGATGTTCTAACAGCTCTGAGACAACCAATTTTTTCACAACACAGTGATGCACAACCACGAGCAGAGGATCAGCTTGAGAGGCAAGCTGGAGAGGCTAGCAACCATTAGGGCTAGCTATGATGTATAGACACTTTTTTTATTTTGCCTCATTCTTTATCACATATATACATTCATGGGCTCATTTTTAATAGCCTCATGGATATTGTATTTTTGATTGATGTTATTATATTGATCCAGATTTTGTACCATGACATTCATTTTTTGATATATATATGATACGGATATGAATGATTCATGCTATGATGTGTTCACTTTATTTCATGTATGGATGGATATGATATGGATGCATTTTATTTTATTATTTATGCTTATATGATTTGCGATGATCATGATATGGATAGATGGAATGTTGTGTTCTTTTTCATTATATTTTTACGATATAATATGGATGGATGATTATGATATGTAGATGTTATGGATGCAAATGACATGGATGAATTTCATTTTGTATATTTTCTATGCATGTTTTATGATAATGACGATATATGCATGTGGATGCAAATGCTTATGCAACGATTTAAGATGCTTAGAATAATAAATTATTCATCACAACTCAAATGATTATGCTATGATTTATGAGATGTATGTATGCTGATGGTTTGTGGATGCAGGGTGGATGTATTGATGATGTTTTTGTTGACTGTCATGATACTAGGTTAGTGAGGAGAAAAGATAGAAGAATAAAGAATGAATGACCGTTGATTTTGATGATTGCTTCAAAAGATCCAACAAGTCCTTGATCCATTGAGACTTTATTAGGGATGGTGACGAGACAATGCAAAATGAGGATGAAAATGTAGGATGAGATGCTCACATTTTGGGATTGGTATTTTCTGTCATTCCTTATTGTTTGATATAACATATAGACATGATGCATCAAGGTATTGATAACTAGGATGGTGTTGTATCTAGTGTAATGGACATTGACTTGGTAAGCAAATAGGATAGTTCTTATTCACACTTTGACATACAGAAACCTCATTGGAATGCAAGTTAGAAGCTTAGAATATATTGGACCAAAGCATACACAATAGTCATCAACAAACTCCATATGACCTTCCTACACACAACTAAGCAAGTATGCGCCAAGAATATTTTACAAGAGTACCCACAAGCACAACAAACGAAAGATAATGATCAATGCCCCATTTATTTCTCTCTAAATCATTTTGTTAGACATCATCGAGAGGTCCTTGGAATGGGTCATTAAGATGAATCATAAGAAAAGATCAAAGACAAATAGTCAGTGTTATCTATAGCTCTTACCTAGTTTAAGTTTAGCTTAAGTGATTTTTGATATTGATGTCCATCATAGGAAGGATACATCCTAGGACATTTTGATTAGAGGGTTGTTTGATGTTGGGATGATGATGCTAAGATGAGTCATTGCTATAAACTTCATTGATGCATTTACCTATGATTTAGACTTTTTAGGTTTGCACTTTACAACTTGCTATACTTTCTTTCTACTTGTTTTGCCAAAGGTTGAAGGTGATGATCAATTTATTATGGGTGAAAGTTTATAGTGGGTGAAAGCAAAATGGGATGGATGGTTTTGGATTATTTCAATGTTTTGAGATTTTTGGTCTTTTTGAAAGTTTATACGAATTATGTTTAGGATTTTTAGATTTTCTAAGGTTGTTTAGTATTTTCTGAGATATTTGAGGCTTTTTAGGTCTTTTGAATGTTTTCTATTATTTTTTTGTTTTTAGGAATATTTGGATGTTTTGGTTTTTTTGAAGATATTTGGATGTTTTGGGGTTTTCAAAATATTTGAATGTTTAGGGGTTTTCTGAGAATTTTTGAGTTTTGACCAAGAACCTAACCTAAAGACCTATCCTAGGGGCCTCAGGGGTTGACCATAGATAAGCCTTGCCTACATTATGCACACAAAGACCACGTAGTTTGACTAACTCGACCAATTTACAAGATGAAGATATGTACAGGTGAAATATGATAGTTTATTATGATAGACTCCTAAAGGACTGACCTAGGGTGTCTCGAGGGCATATCAATGATGGCCTTGCCTACGTTAAAGCTCAAAGACGATGTAGTTTGACAAGAAGACTCTATTTTTTGGATTTTTGATGTTTGACCTTTTTAGGGTTTTTGATGTTTTATGGATGTTTTGGATTTTTCCTTTACAATTTTCTGAATGTTTTTGGATTTTGGCTATACAGGATTTTGCAAATGTTTTTGGATTTTCTGGATAAGATTTTATGAATGTTTTTGGTGTTTTCTGGATAAGATTTATGAGTGTTTTTGGTTTTTTCTAGATAAGATTTCCCATGACCTTAAGATATACAAGAACTTGATTGTGACCCATAATGAAATGCCCCTAGTGTGACATGTTAGCCCACTTCGATAAAGGTAGGACAAGCTGACCTTGGGAATATACCAAGCAGTGCTAAAGGGTTCATGATACCTCACAGTGTTAAGCTATGATAAGGATGTGGATGGGGGATAAATGGTGATGCAATGAATGATAGGAAAAAAGAGCCAAAGAATAGATGGAGATGATTTATTTACGCAAGGCGCCTGTTTTCCAGGTTTTCACCAAGGTACTTGCCCAAAGCGCCACTAAAGTGGTTTTCACTAGAGGACAATTTTTTTCTTTACTTTTTTAATCCTTTTTCTCATCATTTTTCATTCATTTTCATTATTTTTTTTGGATTTTGATTTTTTTTGTATTTTTTGTATTTTTTGATTTATACCCTTCAAAACTAGGAATAAAACTTTTTGAGATGCAAGTTGTTGGTTGGCTCTTGCAAGGGTTCACCTTCAGGGGTTGACAGTTGGTATGCTTTTGATCTATAGCTTGTTGTGATGACAAAGGCACCCAACCAATTAGGCTCAAACTTTCCTTTGTTGTCTTGATCCAGAAGATTCTTTTGATTCTACTTTAAGACTAGATCTCCTTCCTAGAACAATCAACATTTGATTATCTTGTTATAGCTCCATTTCAGTTGGTTTTGATATACTTGTAAGTGATTTAAGGTGTCAAGACGACGCTCATCCAGGAATTCTAGCTCATTCAGTCGAGACACTCTATATTCTCCCTCAATTATTAGGTTATTCAATGATACTAGTAATGATGGGAGCTCAACCTCAATAGGCAAGATGGCTTCTGATCCATAGACCAAAGAGAAAGGGGTTGCACCTGTAGGTGTGCAGGTACTAGTTCAATAAGCCCAATGAGCAGGATTTAGTTGTAGATGCCAGTCATGACAAGCTTCATTAACTGTTTTCTTTAGGATTTTCATGATGGTTTTGTTCATAGCTTCTACTTGACCATTGTCTTGGGGATAGTATGAGGTAGAGAATCGATGTTGGATATTGAATCTTTGGCACAACTCTTTCACATCCTGATTTTTAAAAGGGGTTCCATTGTCTGAGATTAGGGTTTGTGGAACACCATAGCGACAAATTAGGTAATTCAGGATAAACTTGGCTATTTGCTTCCTCGTTATGTAGGTCATAGGAATGGCTTCAACCCACTTAGTAAAGTACTCAGTGGCGGTTATGATAAACTTATGGTCGTTGGATGAGGTTGGAATGATTTTTCCTATGAGGTCAAGTCCCCATTGTGAAAAAGGCCATGTTGTGATCATTGGCTACAATTCTTGAGCTGGAGCATGAACCAGATCCCCATGCTATTGACATTGGATGCATTTTTGTACCATGATTCTCTTGTGTTGTGATCTTGTCTTTACCATAAATTTTGTGTCACCTAGGGGAGAGTTGTGTTGAGTTTTGTAATGTTTGAACTCTCTAGTTGACTCAAATCTTGGTAAAAGGGACACTCTAAGTCTTTTGGGAGCAATGATAATAATGTGGGGTGAAAAGATGAGTGATGTGGGGAGTGATCTTTGCAAACATTTTTTGGGACAACACTTTTGACTTGAGTTTGATGTTTTGATGTTGGGATAAAGGATGCTAATGAACTTAGAAATATTTAGGGTAGACTTGTGACCTTCAAGATGAGCTAGTTCAAGGATGATAACTATCTTAACTAAATGCATGGAAAAGGATACATTTCACATACAAAGTAGCTAAGTTAGCAGTCAGTTTGATGTTTAAGTCACAGAGTGTTGGTGTACTCAAAATTTTGCAAAGTTGGATGAAGTGAAGGATGACACTTGATGAAGGGGTGAGTGAAATGTTTGACCCAATGTCGACCTAAAGTGAACCTTTTTGTTTTGATAAGACCAAGGTAGTGAGAATGATGCTAGACCTCTAAAATGTTCAAATCCTAAAGACTCAATGATTTAAAAAAGTTTTTGATCCTCAAAAAGATGAGGGTTTTGGCTCATAAAGAACATATACATGTATGGATATTTCCTTAGTGTGCATTCATAAGAGTTTATCAACAACTTGTTTATGTTTTTGTAGAGTGCCTTAATGCAGTAGTTGATTATTTTCGCACTACGATGCCTAAGCTTAAAGTGACGACCAGTTGACCTTTTGGGGATCCTTACTTTGTGTGAGATCATCTAGTAAAGTGAACCTTTGTTTTGACAAGACCAAGGTAGTGAGAATGATGCTAGACCTCTAAAATGTTCAAATCCTAGAAAACCAATGTTGATTTAAATGAGAGGACGGATGAGAATGTTCAAACCTATTCGGGCTCTCCTAGCTTGGGCATAAAAGTTTCTCATCAAGATGTAATGAATGTGGTAAAATATTGAAGCCCACTTTTGAACATACCTTGTTCTACGATTCCTATATCTGAAATGACAAGCTTGAGATATTCCCCTACGAATTTTGATTGTTTGATGAATCATTTATAGGAGTTTGAGATCATGTGGAAACAATTTTATTTTATGGAAGAAAGGAAGATATTTATTGCCACGTAGGTGGTGGTAATGTGGGCATTCTAGCCTCAATATTAGCTTGTTCCTCTTCTTCATCTAAAATGGATGCTACATTTCTCCACTGTGTATTTGTTTCCTTGTTTTCAAAAGTGAAGCTTCTCAAACTGCCAATAAGATCACTTTGTTCATTGTTTATGAGTTCAACGTTTGGCTGAATTATAGCACCTAGAAGATCAGGTTGTTCAACGGGAGCAATCAGTCTCCAAATAGTCATGTGGGGTTCATTTGTCAATTTATCTTGCTTAAGTGAATTTATTTTATCACAAACACTTATCTTGATTATGTTTCCAAACTAGATGTTTATGTCAAAAACATCATAACTTTCACAATGTCCACTTCATGAAAATCATGAGGTTACAGCCATAATTGCTTATGTTATCTTTGGGAAAATATGGGTTTGAGATTAATGTCAAGATATTTACAAATCATTAAGGATAAATCCTTAGGACAAGCAGTAATATCAAGGCTAACTCAAGAAGTCCATATTTGAGCCAAAGTGTTTGAAATTTTAAAGATAATAGTGAATGTTTTTGTATCGTTTTGAAACCAAGCAAAGTGTTAAATTGAATCACAATCATTTACAAACCTAGGATAGAAATGGCCATATTTGTTGAGTCCCCACTAGGATTTCTCCAAATAATAGACAATGCAAACAGTTAGAGATTTGGCGACACTGGCTCCCCTCCATGGCACACACTTCTTGGACCACCAAGTCTCAAAATCCTTAAAATTTGGAGAGTAAAAGGAATTTTTCTGTTTCTACAATTGAATAGTACAAATGTGGGGTGGCTTCAGAACATCCGTTCTTGCACCAACAAATATTTTAGGATTTTGGCTTGCTAAACAAAGGATTTTAATAAGGGCTTCCATTTGAAGTGGCCATACACGCGACAAGATTAGCTCAAGATTATGGAGAATGAAGAGGCCTCCCTGTCCTTTCCCTAAGGAAGGATTTTTTATGTATGACACAAATACTAAGGGTGGCACTTGTCGGTATGACACATCCACACCTTTTGTTAATGACTTTCATCACAACACATTTTTATATAGCGATTGGAAGAGCTTGGCTTTGAGTCGTTCCCTTGGGGTGAGTACTTTTTCCCACCAAGGCAGGCTCTCTAAGGATAAACAATAGTGAGAAAGTACATCCGTAGTTTGATGATTGCTGCTTGCATAAAAAAGAGAGAACACACACTATGCCTTTTTCTCACACTAGCATGATTGTTCAATTTTAAACCCAATTGAAAGATGTAGGTAATTTTTTAGACAATCAATGTCACTAGAATGTTTTTGATTTTCAAGATCGTTGTGAAGCATGAGAGAAGCACATACGCATTCGAATGACACAAATTGTAAAGAAAATTACAAGACAATGAAAGCACAAGTTCATTTTAAACCTCAAAGCAAGGATGAGTTCTTTTTAGAGCACCAATTGAAAATGAAGTTGCCTTGTTCAATTTTAAGCCCAAAATAAAATGATGATGTGAAGGTTCAATTTTATCCAACTTTGAGCATTCATTTTAAACCCAATTGAAATATAGTGTGTTTCCTAAAGCAAAAAGTAAAAAACATGAAATTGGATTATAATTGCCCCAAAGCATCAAGCTCTTGTTACAGTTATAGAATTTTTAAGATAGAAAATATTTTTCACTTTCGCTCCACGTCTTTAAACCTGCAAGGCCCTATTAGCCTAACAAACAAAACACAATTAGACATGCATAGTGATCAGATAAATCCAAGAAATTAAGTCACATGTCGAAAAAAATAAACATAAAATTTCTTACCCTAGTTGGGCATCGTTGAAAAATGATAGCGTCGCAATTGAAGTATGGGCGTCACTACTCTTGATAGCGTTGCAGTTTGAAATTTAAAAGCATCGGATTGGTGAATTCAAGTGTCACGATTTAAACTTTTTGATACCTCCAGATTAAATATGTGTCGCCATATTTAAATCAACATCGGAGCATTAATTAAGCATCATGATTTCAAATTGCTAGGGAGTCTCTATATGGCGACGCTATTGAAATAGCGTCGTTGTTTGTAATTTGGGTGTCGCCAAGTCCTGCAAAATAGCATAAAATGGAATTCAAGCTAAAAAATCATTAGATTAACGATCTTCCCTCCTAGTGCCAAAATGTGTGACAAGGAAATGTTGGTGAGGGTCGATTACGCTTGAATCATGATGAATCAAAGCATAAATTTTCCAAACATACCTACATCTACAAACAAGATCATTCAAATTGGAAATCTAAACTAAGCGTTTAATTGAAAATGAAAGCTACAAACTACACAAAAATAGTTAAATTCCTAATCTAGCCCATTTGAAACTTATCCTGTTTTGGAATTGGTGTTGTGTTGATGTGAAATGATGATCCTTTCCCAATCCTGTGATTAGTGAGCCTGTTTCAGTCGATTCTATGGAAGAGAATCGATGAAACCATTGTGATTGATGTATGAAAACCTAGTTTATGCTAAAATGAACATGATACAAGCTAAGTTACCATGATTTTATGCTAAACATGCATTGATTATGCTATTGCTAAGCTAATCTAAGCTAAAGATATGCTAAAAGATGAAAACCCTAATTCATATACAAACTAAGATGGATGGATGGAAGCCATTAATGGATGCTCTAAGAGCTATTATGCAATTAAAACTAAGATACGCTAAAAAGTGAGTGAATTGGGATTATGGATGCAAGTGAATTCAACAACATGACTTTGTAATGGAAAGATGGATCCATTTGTCTCCAAATAGTGCTTTATTTATAGGAGAGCAAATGAGGAATGAAGGGTTGAGATCGAAAAGTTTAATCAACAATCCAAGATGAAGGGGAGAAAAGGCATGGATCATGGATTCTCATCAATGGATGAGAATGCATGATGAGATTTAATCAAGGACTCACACTTGCCTCAAACAAACACACTTTTGACCTGCTCACACAGGTTAAGGGTGACTTGTTCAAAAGGTTAAAGTTTTAGCTTGTTCAAGAAGCCGAGTGAGATGATTGGAGGAGAGAGAATATTCCTTTGGGTGAGAAAAAAGGAAATTTAAAAACTAAAACAAAGTTTTAATTGTGCAAAAAAGGGGTTAAGGAATATTCTATGGGAATATTCCCTTTGCTTAGAGGAAAGTTAGTTTAATTTCTAATTAAACAAGATTTAATCATGCAATTAGGGGAATTGAAGAATTAAAGCGATATTTATTAAATTAAATGATTTAATAAATAGGGGTGAGATGAAATGATATTTAATTAAATAACTTAGGGTTATTTAATTAGATAAGATGACTTAGGGAATTAAATTAAATATTTTGATTTATTTAATTTAATGAGATGAAATGTTAGCATGAAGGGGGATGAATTAACCTGATTAAATTAATTCTGCCAATAGATGAAAATGATGCAATTAATTAAATAGCTTGGCTATTTAAATCAATTAAGTGAAAAGAGGTTGGGTTAAAGAGGAAATGATGTTAGTAAATCTGGTTAAACATAGCACCTATTTGCTAGGTTTTCACTACAATACTTGTTCTAGAAGTGTCACAAAGTGGTTTTCACTTAAAAAACATCTTATTTCTCTTTACTATTTTCTTGCTTTTTGATTTTTTTCTTTTTTTTCTTTTTTAACTTTTTTATTTTTTTATATTTTTACCCTTTTTCTTGGTGTATTCTAACATGTTCAATTATAGAAATTTTTGAGGTGGTTGTTGTTCAGCGGTTCGACTAAAGGTTCCCCTTCAAGAGTAGCCAATTGATAGGCTCTAGAGCCATAGTTTGTTGTGATGATGAACAAACCTAACCAGTTGGGTTCAAACTTACCTTTGCCATCTTGATTCAACTGTACCTTCTGATTCTCTTTGAGTACCAAATCACCAATCTGAAAGTTTATATTTTTTATCCTTTTATTGTAGCTTTGTTTGAGTCGATTCTAACAAACCTGAAGATGGTTTAACATGCTCAAACGCCTTTCATCTAGGAGTTCCAACTCATTCAATTTGGATAATCGATACTCTTCATTGTTGACCATGGCTTTTAGTGATATTCGTAGTGAGGGGATTTCTACTTCGATAGGTAAGACAGGTTTAGATCCATAGATCAAGGAAAATGGTGTGGCACCTGTAGGTGTACGAATACTAGTTTGGTAAGCCCATAGGGCTGGGTTTAGTTGCAGATGCCAATCATGGCCAACATCATTAACATTCTTTTTTAGTATCTTTAGTACGGTTTTGTTAGATGCTTTAGCCTGACTGTTTCCTTGGGGATAGTAGGGCCTGGAGAATCTGTGCTGGATAGAGAACTTGGAACAAAGCTCTTTGACATCTTGGTTCTTGAAAGGGGTTATGTTGTCTGTTATGATGGTTTGGGGAATCCCATATCGACATATCAGATAATTCAAGATGAACTTGGATATCTATTTATCGGTGATGTAGGTTAATGGAATTGATTCTATCCACTTAGTGAAGTATTTAGTTGTGGTAATAATAAACTTATGTCCATTGGAGGAGGAAAGAGATCTTACCTACCAAATCTAATCCCCATTTTCAAAAAGGCCATAGTGTTGTGATAGGTCTTAGCTCTTGTGCTTGTGCGTGAATGAGGTCATTGTGCTGCTGACATTGGCGATATTTTTTTGTGTAGGCAATAGCTTCTTGCTCTATTCATGGCCAATAGTATCCTATTCTTAGTAATTTTTATGCTAGGCTAGGTCCACTAGAGTGGGACACACAAATGCCTTCATGTACCTCTTGTAAAGTGGTTTGTGCTTCTTCTGCATCAAGACACCAGAGTAAAGTACCATCTAAACTTTGACGATATAAGGTGTCCCCTAGTATTGTAAATTTAGAAGTCCTATGGACAAATGTTTTCTTATGGGTGGTTGTCAAGTGAGGGGGTACGATACCATGTTGGATATATTCATATGTATCATGGTACCATGGCGAGTTAGGACCAACAACAACACACACTAGTTTGGATTCAGAGATCTTGAATGTCGGTATTAAGAGTTTCTCCACAAGGAATTCATACTTAGAAATATTTTGTGGGATGTCGAGGAGTGAACCTATCTTTTCCATAGCGTCTGCTACTCTGTTGTTAATGCGGGGAATCTATTCAAAGGTGATGGTGACAAAATATTATTTGGAACTATCCACCATTCTCTTATATGGCAACAAATTATCATCCTTTTTTTGATACTCCTCATTTACTTGTCTAATTACCAGTTGAGAGTCTCCATAAATCTGCAGTTCTTTTATCTTCCATTCGATTTCCATTTTGAGTCCTATGATTAGTGCTTCATACTCCAAGATGTTATTTTTACATGGGAAATCAATTCTATAAGCCTTAGGTATACTATTTCCCTATGGTGTGAGAAATAAGATACCTACTCCTTAGTTGTGTTTAGTGTGGGACACGTCAAAATACAAGTTCCAACGGCTTGTTTGCTTTGTTAGCAATATGCTTTCATCTAGGAAGCCTGTTATGAGAGGTTGGTGATCTTCCATTGGTGCTTCTGCTAGTTTATTGGTTATGATTTGTCCTTTGATGGCTCTCCTGTCTACCTACTCCATATCAAACTCACTCAATATCATCACCCATTTAGCAATCCTGCCTGTTAAAGCTGCTTTTGCTAATAGGTATTTTAGTGGATCTACTTTTGATATTAACTTTACTTATCTGTTCAAGATATCGTGTCTTAATTTTTGTGCTGCAAAGGCGATAGAGAGACATGCTCTTTCTATGGGTGAATAGTTCAATTTTTAACCCACCAGTGTTTGGCTAATGTACTAGACCGCTCTTTCCTTGTTATTATCATCTAACTATGCTAAGAGAGCTCCTAATGTTGCTTGTGTAGTAGATACGTAGAGTATCATTGCTTTATCTAGAATAGGTGGCATGAGTACTCAAGGAGTGAGTAGATATTATTTGACTTGTTGGAACACTTGATCACATCTACCATCCCACTTGAAGGTGATGTCTTTGTGTAGGAGATAAGTGAATGGATGACACTTGTCTTCCAATTGTGCGATGAATCACCTAATGGACTATAGTTTCCCTTGTGGACTTCTAAGCTGCTTCAATGTCTTTGGAGGAGGCATTTCTAATATGGCCTTTACCTTTGTAGGATCTACTTTGATGCCTCTCCTTGATACTATGTACCCTAGTAGCTTTCTAGATGTTACTCCAAATATGCACTTTTTCAAATTGAGCCTCAAGTTATACTGTTCGAGCCTGTCAAACACCTTTGCAAGGTTGGTCAAGTGGTCTTCTTTTTTTGATGGACTTCACTAGTATGTCATCCACATAGTCTTCCATAATTGTATGCAACATATCATGAAATATTGTAGTCATTGCTCATTGATAGGTCGCTCCTGCATTCTTTAAATCAAATGGCATGACATTCCAGTAGAAGGTCCCCCATGCATACATGAATGTTGTTTTATGTTGATTGTTAGGGGATATCTTTATCTAATTATAGCTTGAGAAGCCATCCATTAGTGACAACATTTCATGCCCTATTGTTAAATCTACAATCATATCAATGCTCGGAAGAGGGAAGTCATCTTTTAGGCAAGCTTTGTTTAGATCTCGAAAGTCCATGTAGATTCTTAAGCCCCTAGTGGGATTTGATATTGGTACTAGATTCAACATCTATTTCAAACAATCAATTGGTCTGATGAAGCCTACATCTAGCAATTTATTTAGTTCTACTTTTACCAAGAGTGCTATCTGGGGATGCATCTTTCATAATTTCTTCTTGATGGGTTTAGCTCCAAGAAATATGGCTAGGCAGTGTATGAACAATGTTGGATCTAGCCTTGGGATGTTTGCATATGTCCATGCAAATTTTATCTTCCTTTCATTGATGAATGTTGAGAAGTTCACTTTCTCTTTAGGATCAAGTGACGTTGCATGGAATGTGAGCTTGGGTGCTTCTACTGTGCCAACATTGATGAGTTCAACCTCTTCAACTAGGAGTGTTGACTTCTCTTGATATTCAGAAATAGGGAGATTGAATCCTCCATCCTCGGGCACCTTAGAGAGGTTTTCACCCTTAGATTCATCCTTTATTTTTCTCTTTTCAAGATCCGATAGAGCCACATCGTGGTTTTCCCTAAGAGATCTCATTTTGACTTTTACATTGTCTTTTTCAATTTTGCAACTAGAGGACACAATCTCCCCTTTGAAATATGCTTCGTGTTCGAGTTCCATGACAAACCTGCTTTATGATCTCTTGATGGTATATCAGTTCGAAGTCCCATAAACTCTACAATAGTTTCATTTTTTTGAAATTGATCCAAAATAGGCATATGGTGTTGTTGGTCCCAATCTATTAACTGTGGGTAGCAAAGGGGTAGGTTGTCATTGCTATTTGTAAAGCTTATGGAAGTTGTTGAAATGGTCAATATAGCTCTAGCATCATTCTCCCATTAGGTATCTAGGTCATTGCCACTAGATGGAACAAAGGAAGGAGAATCCCATTCATACTCGTTAGAGTCTCATAAGTATAGTCTCTAAATGTAGGTTTGCTAGGTTGGGTAGGGAATATTCTTATGCTAAAGCTTTCAAATAAGTCCTCAATGGGTAAATTATTGTCTTTAAGATGGTTATATCCATTGTCTTAACGTCAGTAGAAGGAGCTCCTTTCTTAAAAGAGGTACGTCGAGTGTTTGGAGTAACCACTTCTATCAAACCATAGCCTAGTCCCATGTTATTCTTTCTTTGTTCCACTATAATAGGTTCCCATCTACCTTGTTTGTGTTGCCCAAGGCCACCTTTTCTAGTATATCCCATTTATTTAGCTAGCTGACACCCTTTACTACTTGGATCAATTAGAAGGGGTTGTAGTTGTTCTGGTTCTTTTTGGTATTCTTTGTAGATCATTGACGAGAGGTCCTCCTTGAATATTTCCTCATCCTTCATATCTCCCCACTTGGTAAAGATCATGGGATTGACTACCATTGTTACTACTTATTCATGTTTGATCTCCTTAGGCACTTCATAAACCTTTGGTGTTGGGGGAAGCATTCCAATACAAAAGGCTTGATTGAAATGATAGTTCCTATTACCTTTGTCAAGTACTTGAATCTTGGAATCAAATTTTGGTTTCTTAATTGATAGGGGTTTAGCTGAGGTTGATGGTAGTGTTGATGTGTCGACATATGAGGAGTGAAACGATATATCATTACTAGGTATACATTGGATTTTGTTGTATTTCTCTTCCAATTTCACACAGTAGTGGAATGATTCAGGATCGATGTATAATGTAAGCTCCTTTCCTTTGTGAGAAAGTTTTAGACACTGGTGGAATGTCGAGGGAACTACTTATAGTGCATGAATTCATTGGCATCCTAGAAGAAGGTTATATGGTAGCTCAAGGTTCAGTACCTAACATGTCATTTCTGTTGTGGTTGGTCCTATCTATACAGGTAGCCTGATTGTCCCTTCTGAATTTCTTTCTAGGTTGTCATAATCCCTTATAGTGATGCTCTTTCCTTTGTCAATTACATCATTAGAATACCCTAGATATTTAATAATTTTAAGGTACAAATGTTTAAACCTGTACCGTTATCTATCAATCCTCTTTTGACCATATGTTTGTGGACAACAACCTCTATATAGAGGGCTTGGTTATGGAATGAATTCTACAAAAGGTCTTTCTCAGAAAAGACTAAATGATGATTGGTCATGATTTTACCAACCATGGTTTGGAACTGATCAGGATTGAAGTTATTAGGGACTGATGCTTCCAAAAATTTATCTAGAATTTCCCTATGTGAGAGTGATAATTTTAGCAGCTCTAGAATGGAGATCAAAGTGGGGGTCTTCTTCAGTTGTTCCACAATACTATAGTCATTGGATGACTTAGTTGTCGGTTTAGGTGGGACTCCTTGTATTGTTACTTTCCCTCGATGAGTAGTTACGTTACATTTTGGGTCCCTACCTCATATGGTCAACACCTTGACCCTAGTGTCATATGCTTAGGAGAGTGTACCTAAGATGGAATCACCATAGGTGTAGTTGGCATTGTGATAGTCTTGTTCTTTCCCTTTGTCATTTTTATTAGAATGGTTAGGAATTGGATTCGTATATATTTGGAGGTATTTGTGTCTATATACGAAACAAAAGTCTTGCATTATATGTTTAAGTATCATGTAGTTATTTATCATATGTCCCTTGATCTTGTGGAACTCAAATAAGTATTTTTTCATTTTACCTACATGGTGTTTTAAAACTCGGATCTTCGTAGTTTGGATGCTCATTGACTTTAATGAGGTTTTTTTCTAGTTTGTGCATGATTGTCTCGTGTTTCTCCTAATTGAGTAAATTTCCTCCTTGGTTGGTTATATTGTCTGTGTTGTCCTCCCTGATTTTTCTATTGGTTATCTGATTGATTATTTTGGGGATAGCTGATTTGGTTGTTTTGTACGTTGTTGGGAGTGAAGCTAATTTTTGCAACTTGAGGTTTGTTTTGTGGTACATTGGGATTTTTCACATTCCATACAACTCTAGAATCAACTACTCCATCATTGGTAACATTTTTGTTCTTGGCCCAAATCTTAGGTTTGTCATTCAAACTAGAAGGGTTGTCTTTTGAGTTGTTTAGTTTAATGACTCCTCTTGCAATGAGAGCTCTTTCAATGTGTAGTCCCTTTTCAATAGTCTCTTCGAAGTTAGCGGGGCACAACATGGTGAGTTGGTAGTTGATTTCTGCTTGGACATTGGAAACAAAGATATCCACTAGTTCTTTGTTAGGAATAGGCGACTTGCATTTGATAGCTTTGTCTCCATCTTTGTAGGTGAGATGTAAAGGATTCTCCTTGGATTTTTTTAAAATATTGTAGAGTTTAGTGATGGTTCCATCTTGTTCTATGTTGAACAAGAAGTGATTCACAAACTTGTTAGTCAACTCATCAAAACTCCTAATACCTGGTGGTAGATGGGAGAACCATTCCATAGCATGACTAGTAAGACTATGTGGAAAAAGTCTCATTAGGTAAGAATTATTGTTTTTCACTTCCATGCAAGCTATTGAGAAATCTCGCACATGTTCTACCAGATCACCCTTTCCCTTGTACTTATCAAATTTTGGTATTTCAAAATTTTTCGAGAAGGGAAGCATAGTAATAGAGCGATCAAAAGGGAATGGAAATATATGCTATAGAGTGTAGGTCTTCTTTGGTTTTCCAATTTGGTTGTCCAATATCTTTTGATTTAGGGCTTGTAGTTGCATGCCTACCTCTATGTTCGATACATTTGTTTGTGGACCCCGTGCATAGTAGCCTTGTTGTCCCAAAATGTTCGTTTGGTCATAGGTTGGGTATTGGGGAGGTATAGGACCTTGGTAACCATGTGGGGTGGAAGGAGGGTTAAGTACTTGTTGTAAGAAAGGAGGATTAAGTCCTTGTTGATTGTAAGGAGGGTTAAGTCCTTGTTGTGTGAAAAGAGTGTTAAGTACTTGTTGAATGTAAGGAGGGTTAAGTCCTTGTTGTATGGAAGGAGTGTTAAGTCCTTGTTGTAGGGAAGGAGGATTAGGTCCTTGTTGCATGGAAGGAGGATTAACTCCTTGTTGACTGTAAGGAGGGTTAAGTCCTTGTTGTGTGAAAGGAGTGTTAATTCCTTGTTGAATGTAAGGAGGGTTAGGTATTTGTTGATTTTGTTGAAGAGGGGTACCGTGATGGTGTGTTGGTGGTACACCTTGTTGTTGGGATGAATTATTTTGAAGGTTACCCTGGTCATGTGTTGGTGGTACACCTTGTTGTTGGGACAAATTGTATTGAAGGTTACCCTGATAGTGTATTGGCGGTACACCTTATTGTTGGAACTATTGATTGGGAAGGGTACCATGTGGCACACCTTGTCGGTGTTAATTTGGAGGGTACCATGTGGCACACCTTGTTGATGTTGATGGGGAAGGGTACCATGTGACACACCTTGTTGATTGAAAAGGGTACCCTATGGCACACCTTGTTGATGTTGTTGATTTGTTTGAAGGTTTCCTTAGTAGTGCACTTGTGGTATACCTTGTTGCAGGTTTTGTTGTTGAAATTGCCCTTGTAGATTTTGTACATTTTGGGAAAGGTCAATATATGAAGTGTTTTGGGACATGTATTGTCTTGTTGGTGGATTATTACCCTGCGACATATATTGAGATGGACCTCCTTGATATTGTTGGGCTACTGTTGCTAACTTGATTTGGGATGGTTTCCTAAACAAAGGGTTGTCCATTGGTTGTTTCTTAGGTTGATCATTGCTTTGTGAGAAGATTGGTGGCATGTTCGAAATCTCCATTGGTTTGGGTATTTTTATCACAATTGAGTTATCCCCTAAGGGAATCAGGTTAGGATCTTTAAGACCTTCCACATTAAAGTCTATAAGAAGCTTAGCACCACATTGTGCTAATTTGAAGAAGTAGGAATTTGGATCCTTTCCTAGGAGTTTGTCCATTAGTTTAAGTACCTTGGGATTGTTGGAGTTTTGAAAGAATTCTTCCTCAATATCTATTTCTTCTATGACCACGTTCTTTGGCTTTTGGGTTGACTTATCCATCATTTCTTGTTGTCTACAGATTACTTCCTCCTCACTTGGTGGTTGGTTTGGTGCTGCCTTAAATGTGCGTTCCTTTTGAGGCATTACAACGTCACTTGGTCTATAACACCATGAGTCACTTTCGTCATTTGTGGTGTTTTTTGGGGGCATGATAGCATTAATTTTGTTTGCTTCCATCTTCTTTTTGTATTGGGATTGTGTGGTTGTCATAAAAAAGTACCAAGACTTTATGAAATTTGGTGATTTCTAACTATGGAATAAAAGTATGTTTTGTTTTTGGGATTTTCTATCTTTTGAGTGTTTTTGGGATTTTCTATTTTTTTGAGTGTTTTGGGATTTTCTATTTAAAAGGATGGTATCTATTGCCACACAAGATGTGGTAATACGGGCCTTCTATCCACAAGGTCATCTTTTCATTCCTCTTTGTCTAGGATATTAGTTGTATTTCTCCACTGGGTTGGTGTTTTGTTTCTCTCAAATATGAAACTTCTCAAACTATTGATGATATCTCTTTGTTCACCTTCAATTTGCATGAGACTTGGTTATATGATAGGTGTTGTAAGATTTGGTTGCTGAACTGGGACAGTTGGATGCCAAATGGTCATAAAGTGAATGGTGTTTGAAGCTATTTTCTAGACTCAAAATATTAAAAGACTTGGATCAATATTTCACATCATTTTTCTAGAGGATATGTTTTGGGAAATTTACTTGAACTAGCCTTGAGGTTCAAGCAAATGGTGGTATCTTAAAAGTTTGAGTGAAGGAATGATCCAAGTTGTTTGTTTTGATTTTGAATCCTAAAAGTAGGATGAGGTATTTGATTTTGAAAATGGGTGATGGACTGATGTAAATTATGACATGTTTTGGGAGTCTAACAGTTTTTATTCTCACAAGATTTGCAACCACTTTCAGATGAGTATTTTGATATTTACCAAAAAATAGAGCAAAAGCGGTGATTTCAAGACAATAGCGATAAAATATGTCAAAAGTGGCCAAATTTTGGTGGACTATGGCCTAATATGAAAGTCAACTATAGTAATTTTTCTCAAAATTGGCCTTGGTGTATAAAGCTTTTGATTGGTGAATTGTGCAGGAAAAAGTGACTGTTTTGAGAAAAAGCGGCCAGATTTAAGTCGACTGTGGTTCAAATAATAGATCAAGTGTGATAGGATTAGGTTCAACTACGATAATTCTAAAGTCAACTGTGTTCAATTTTGCAAAAGCGACAGGTTTCAGTACTGACTGTCAAAATTCAAAGAGAAAAAATGACAGGTATTTGGTCGACTGTGACTAGCTTTTGGTCAAGTGCAGTAGAAACAACAACAATAGCAATATTCTGTGCATATTTGTTTTCCAGTTTTATGTGTTGGTAGCAGTTTGGATAAATTTTTAGATTTGATATCTCGTTTTGATTTGATTTTGAGAATTTTGGCTGGTGATATCATGCAACACAACAATCAAGACTATTGGACCCTAAATGTCTATAATTTTAAACACGTTTCTTTCCATAAAAGCTCAAAGTTTGTGGAAGGAAAAATGCTAAAGCCATAGTTTCCAATGTTGACTTCGTTCTTAATGAGACTTGAAATGTGATCCTAAATATCCAAAAACCTTTAGGGATATTGTTTTAAGATACCCTTAAGGAGTACAAATATAGGGCTCTTTTCAAAGCATTCACACTATTTCAAAAGGGTTTGAAGTTTGATAACCATGTTTAATGCTTGCTTTGATGTGTTCATTTTAATTCAAGCAAATGTTTGATGTCAATAAAGTAACCTTGGCGTGCATCAATCAAGTCACCCTAAGTAGGTACACTCTTTTAGGTAGGCTTACCTCATGCCTCGAAGGGATGATTTTACATGCAACTTATGGAGGTGTAGAGGTATGCTAAGAATGAAGTCTTAAGCTCTATGCCTCAACCAAAAGTTAGACTTGATAAATAGCTTCTAGGAAGCAAAGTTATGATGCACTACTTTCAAAGAGTGTTTTGGAAAACATGGATGGATTCTAAAGTAAGGTTCTTAATGACAAACTGTGAACACCGTAAGTACACTGCCATCCACTGGTTACTTAAGACTCTTTAACTGTCCCCGTTCCACTTAAGGCGTGGGATTAAGTGCAATATGTTGTCGTCTGGGATAGAAGCTAATTTCTTATGATTTTGCAACCTTTAATATAGCTTGTCAGTAAACGTGTTTCGAGACCTTGGTTATGAGTTCTCCATTGTGAGATGTATCTCATAGCAAGCCCCCTCTCTAAGGTAAAATTGAAATAAGAAAAGTGAAAAACTCAAAAATGCTTTTCATCTTCCAAGATTGCCAAAAGACGTGAGGGGAGAGGATAAACACTTTAGTTTGCCACACATGGAGACATAGTATACACTTCGTTGCAATATTCTTTTTAAGCCGCTCGAGGGGCGCTATCCAAAAAAGGAAATGAAATGTGTATAAAAGAGCAATTTGTTTTTATGTGCACCAAAGTTAAGTATTCTAGATTTCAAAAAAATAGATAGCAATATCCAAGTCAAAATGTATTTGTCCAATTTTAAAGCCCAAAACTGAGTGTTTCTAACAATCCTTGTCTTAATTGGTCAACAAAAGTAAATCGTTCATTTCATAAACATAATGAAAGCGTTGGTTAAAAGAGAGCATTCCATTTTAGAGCACCAAAAGTAATGTGTTGTTCTAATCTACAACTTTTTTTTGAATATTCTTTTTAGAACACCAAAATGAAAGTGTGTAAGTTTGTGGAATTCATTTTTTATAACACCAATTGAATTTTTTTCCTAAGCTAGAAAGCTTTCGAAAAATTATTTTAAGCACCAATTGAAAAACATTCATAAGCTAGAAAGCTTTTGAAAGATTCTTTTTAAGCACTAAATTGAAATATTTTCCTAAGCTAGAAAGCTTTCGAAATATTCTTTTTAAGCACTAAATTGAAAGCGTGTAAGTTTGTGGGGTTCATTTTTTATAACACCAATTGAAATATTTTCCTAAGCTAGAAAGCTTTCAAAAATATTGACTTGGACTATTCGCCTTCTCACTAAAATCATTAGTTTGTTCTTGGATAAACACATGCCATGCTCCTACAAATCCTACATAAAAAATGTTAGCACCTTTCAAACATTCAAACCAAGTAACCATTAGCATTAGAAATCGACAAACTACTTTTCATATTTTGGATAAAAAAAATAGAACAAATGTGAAATTTTAAGTCAAAAGCGGCCTCCTTTTGTGCACTTGCAAACTCGTTTTTGGAAACAAAAGCGGTCAAAAAACTCAAGTGTGGGCTTGTTATGTGAAAAAGCATTCAAAATTTTCAGAAGTGGCCCTATTGGTGAAGCAAAAGTGGCTAGAAAAGGTAGAAGCAACTGAGAAAAGGGCGGTTGTGATAGAAACAACAAGATGACCGCGTCAGTTTTCTGTAGCTTCTACATTAAGATTTTTTAAATGCAGTTTTGGAAAGTGCATCTACGTTTTGAAACCTACAATTTCTCAATTAGAACTCATACAATCATTAGTGTTAAGGACCATGGTCCCACCGGGCGTGCTAGAATGTGTAAGGGGGAAGCTGGATAGCATGAGATAATCAATGTTAAACGAATTAAACAAAATCTAATTCAAAACAAGGACTAAAATTCATAACCATTACTCACGAAATGAACAATAAAAGATACTTAATTGAAGAAAGCATTTGAAAAAGAAGAACAATGAATTCAATAAAACATAAAGTTACCCATCCTATGTCGGAGTTTATTCACAAAGATGTTGGATTGTTGTTGTATCAATGCAAGGCCTCCATTTGTGTGTAGCAAAAAGCTTCAAAGTTGTGTGTGTTGATCAAAGATGTGTGTCAAAGTTCTTCAATAAGTTGATTGTAAATTTGTCATTACTTTGTTGTGCAAAAGATGTCAATTCTCTTATTGGTTTTGAGAAGAAATGACTTTTTTATATAGATTTTTTTTTTGAAATGAATGATCGAGATTGCGTAGTAGAATATCTTGATCAATGGTTCAAAACTATTGAGAGGAATTAGATGAGAAGAATTAATGGATTTTGATTACATAATTAGTGTAATTGATGAAATCAATTTCAGTGCTCAATGGAATTGTGGAAATAGATTGAGCTTTCAGTGGGATTGAAGAAATCATGTTGAGCCTTCGGTGGGATTGAAGAATAGATGAATTAGTCAAGAAATAGATGAATCAGTCAACCAATCAGAGTGATCAATCAGGGGATCATAATTTACTCAATCATGAACATGGGTGAGGATAATTAATTAATTGATTTAATTAATTAATCATATTTGACTTTTGCAAACTGTAGTAACAGAAAAATTATACCTTTTCCTTACTTGATTTGGGAATAATTGTCATTGAATTAACCTAATTTTTCCTAGGTTTAATGTTGTAATGTGTTGTAACACATTCACATTGATCTTGGGCCCCCTTTTAATAAAATGTACTTAATTTGTACCTTATTTAAGTGTTGTAAAAAACCTTCACACTTACCTAGGGTCATCTCAAATAATTGTGGTTAGTTAGAGTTAATTAGCTTCTTTACTTCAAATTTAAGCCTTATTTGTGACACCTCTTGAAGATCTATCTCGACATCCATAATTGAAATTGCATAACATTTAAGTGGGAAAAATTAAGGTCCTAGAAATTGGTGCTAGGACCCATTTTCCCTAGGTGGTGAAAGGGTCCTCCCTCTATAGGACCCCCCTTTATGAGCATATTTCAAATGGGTTTTTAATGATCTTTCATCCCCCAAAGGTAAGGTCCTGGAAAATAGTGCCAGGACTCATTCGCCCTAGGTGGCGAATGGGTCCTCCCTCGATGAGGACCCCCTTTTTAAATTTTAGACTGGTAGGAATTTAATAATGTTTATTTCCAAATCTAGTGTCGGCTTGAATTGTTTGAATTTTGGGGTTAATCTCTTGATTTAGTATAAATAAGGGGTTAATTCACATTGTTCCTCTTAGCAATTTTATGAAGCATTATAGAAATTTCAAGAGAGAATTATAGAGAACTTCAAGAGCATTTTCAAAAGAATTTCAAGGCAGATTATCAAGAGTTTATTGTAGCAATTCAAGATCATTTCATCATGTCAAGGGTTTAGTGCATTCATGCATGTTGTTGAGCTAAGAAAGTTGATGTAACATTGAAGATCTACTTACAAGCATTGTTCACATATTATTCAAGGATCAAAGATCTACATTCTTCATGGCCACTACATGTTAAATTGCAAAATTATCTTCCAAGACAACATCCAAGGTATCAACATTGCATCATTTCATGTTCATGCTTTAATTACATTATTTCATCATTTGGTTTAATTACCTAAAATGGGTTTGACTTAGGCAAAGCCCTATTCACTAACAATCAACAAGTTTTTCTCTCCTTGAATGTGTGTTTGCAGATTTACAGGTTGAAGATCAAATGGAGAAGAAGTTTAGACCAAAATTGTCAAAGTTGTCAAGTTGCAAGATTGACCTTCAAAGTGTAAGAACAAAGAAGTGAAGCTACAAAATTGAGCATAGGTTTTCAAGAATTGATAACTAGGAATTTGAAAGTGCAGAAACCAAGGAAAATAACCCAGATCTTAGTTTTAGAAACCCTAATAGGGACCCATTCGCCACTAAAGGCGAATGAGTCGTGAATGAGTCATTTGTGCCCTAATTTTTTTTTTCTTGAAACAAGGCACACACCTCTTTGAGCTCTAAAAAATCCCCTCATAGTTGGTATAACAGTTAGGGTTAATTTCTGATTGTTATTTTCATGTTTTGGCCCTCCTAATTGCATAAATTGTAGTGACTTTAGTGTGAATAATTTTAGTGGTTTATCTTGATCTTGATAAAAACCCTAATTTTCACCTAATCATTAATGGTGAACCCAACATATTAAACATTGCAATTTTCTAATTTTTGGACTCTTTTCATCTTAGATTAGATCTTGCATTCACTTGCATCTCATTTTCATCGAATTAAGATATCATTTATGGTTTCTTGCATTGCATTCACAATTGCATCTCATTTAGGGTTTAGATTTGTATTGTTTTGCATCTCTCCAAATCTGAAAAAATACAAAAACAAATTGATCATTGTGCATATAATTTAGATCTCATTTATTTGCATTTGAAAATCAAAACAAAATTGCATTTCAACATAGGTCCTTGCATTCATCTTTTCATTGCATTTTCACATTGTATTTTTGGAAAATTTGAAATTGAAACTCATGGCCTCAGACCTGGAACTGAAAGACACTATTGAAAGCTTTCAAATCATTAAAAAATAGTTTTAAAATCCCTTATTAGGACCCATTTTCAATTATTGGTGAATGAGTCCCTGATTAGGTCAAAGCTGAACCTTCTAGCATTTGAAAAAGCATTAAAAATCACCCTAAAATCCACATAAACATCTCAAAAAAACTTAACCAGGACCCATTCACCCTTATTGGCGAATGAGTCCCCGTTAGCTATTGATCTGCATTTTATGGAAATTAAAATCTCAAGTTTAGGCTTCTGTTTACTGTTGATACTTTCCTGTTTCAGTTTCCTGATTTGCTGTTTCAACAAATCTAATGAATTTAGCTTAAATTGCTTCATTTTAGTGTATTGTTAAAATTCAAAATTACATTTCATTTCCAATTTATTGCATTGTGTAATCAGTAAATTGCATTGCTTAGAATCTAAAAATTGCATCTCATTCAAGGTTGTTTCATTTCCTCTTTCCATTTAGGGTTTGCACACTAGGGTTGTAAAACTTGCATGAGATTTACAACTTGGTGTCCTATTCACAATACTATTATAAGACATAGTTTGAGGCTCATGTCATCTCACAATATCTCACTCATCGTGGATCTTGGGTTTTCTGACTCTCTCTGATAGTGTTGTTAATCAACCCTCCATGGCTCATAATTTGCATACTTCATTGCCAATGAATTCACCTCCTATAACCAATGTGCTTAATGTTACCAACATCATCCCTACCATCCCTAGTTCCACTCAAACTTTGGGGACTACTCAAAACCAAGGTGGAATTCCAATTCCATCCTCCACGATACCAATGTCCATTCCTACATACACTAGTACACAACCCACAATAACCTTTCAACCCACAACAACCTTTCAACCTACAACAACCTTTCAACCTACCACAACCATTCAACCAACCACAATAGTCATACCCACTAGCACTATGTACACTTCCATAGTTATTCATGTAGGAAATACTTCTACCCTTGTCCATTTGAACACAATAATTCCTCAACAATCAACCTCCACCAACCTACAATTCACTAGCCCTCCACATACATACACCACTCCACCTTATTCCCCTCAAGCTTACAACCAAAATGATCCTATCCTTAACTCTCTTTTGCAAACCATGACATCCCTCCAACAACAAGTGGCAACATTACAACAAAACAACAACAATTAACCTTTACAATACATCAAATCCAATCCATTATCCTTCGACATATTAAGAGCACAAATGCCACAAGGTATAGAAGTCCCTCAATTTGAGAAATATGGTGGGAAAGGAGATCTTGTTAGCCATGTTTCCGCCTTCATAGCCTTGTGTAGTGATTTACTCTTTGAAGATAAACTCTTGGCTAAGCTCTTTCCTAGGTCCTTGAAGGATACTGCTTTAGAGCGGTTCTCTTCTTTACTAAACAATTCAATTGGTTCATTCAATGAACTCATTGATTCCTTTTACAACCATTTCCATATTCTCATGGGTCCCAAGATGACCCTTGTTGATTTAATGACATGCAAACAAAAAGAGGAGGAGAATGTGAATGATTGCATAGCAAGATACCAAACACTTTATTCATAAGTAAACATTAAGATTCCTGATGTCGACCTTCAACAAATATTTATTTCTAACCTACAAGATAAAATCCAAAGAAAACTTGAAATGTTAAGATTTCCATCCTTCACATAGTTATATACAACCCTTCGTGATTATCAAAATTCGACTTGCAATTGTGATGTGAAAAATCCCCCTAGTCGTATTGAAAAATATGAATCTACAACTCAAAATGGATATCAACCTTTCAAGAAATAGAATAAGGGATTTTTACAAATAAATTCCCCTCAAACAAGTCAACAAACTAATAATCAAGTGGCTGCTATAAAAACAACAACTCCTTTCAGGGAGAGGGATAGAGAGTTCACTCCTTTACCTGATACCCTTCATAATATCATGTTGTAGCTTATTGACAAGAACATGCTTACATTACCTCCTATTAGAGAATGTGACCTTAATATACCATTTCCTAAAGGCTTTCAAAAAAATGCTTATTGTCATTACCATCAACAAAATGGGCATGGCACAAAATACTGTAAACGTCTTAAACATCTTGTGCAAAAATTTATTAACAATAATTAACTTCAAATTGGAGGTGTGAATGATCAAGGTAATAAGTTTGTAGCCCATCCTAATCAAAAATTACAGATATTTACAAATCCCATGCCTAAACACACCATTTTGTTTGTCAAAGCTAGTGAAACTAAGAATGATGTGATGAATGTTGACATGAATGATGATAACATAGACCAAACTCCTATAGAAACTAGTCCTATGGATACTATTAAACAACGCCACACAAAAGAAGTGATAGCATTTATCAAAGATAAACCTCATAAGGACTCAACTAAAAAGCCTCTTGACATTGCTTTCTCACAAAACGACATACTTAAATGTGCACCTGATGGTCCTCTTTACATAGCTTGCTGAATCAATGATAAGCCCACTAATGGGATATTTGTAGTACCCCTCCATTTTGGCTCTTTTGATCGTATAGTGTTCTTCTTTGTTATGTTTGTTTTTTATTATACTTTGACTATGGTATTTGGTTACTATTTGATCGCAAAATGTAAAGCGATGCGAATGTTATATTTTGATGTGATGGTATTTTACTCTGATGTTATCATTATGACATGCTTTGAATTAGCTTAGCAGATATTTAATTAATGATGCTTCATGCTTTTGAGTATGTTATTGATGTTAGATCCGTCAGTTAGTAATTCTATATTGGTGAAGGGGACGAGATTGTACCACTCGCTTGCGAGCGCCCTACGATTTCGAGATTTCTTCTTCACGATGTGTTTAATAATGATAAATATATATATATGCATGTTCGATATACTCTTTGTTCGTAGGTTGACAGGTACAGGACATCGACTCCACCTAATTTCATAGGTTTGAGCGTGTCCATTGGCCAACGGTGTTCGATTGGGAGATAGTAGCTAGGTTTTTCATGCCAAGTCATCACCCTAGTCATAGAGTGTCGTCAGGTTTTAGTCGGGTTAAGATGCTTCTTTGTTGTTCATCTCTCCTTGATTTTATTTAATTGCAAGTTGAAAAAAGGTAAATAAATGGCTTGATGTATTTAAGTTGTTTATTAAATTTATCTGGTTATAAGGTTAGAAATGTTGCTTAATTTATTAATTAATTTAATTTAATTAATAAAATGATCTAATCTTGGATTATATTTATTTTATTGATTATTTAAATTAATTGTGTGGAATTAAATCAAGTTGTTCATTTTAGAAATTATAATTGTTAAATTCTTTTGAAATGAAAATTTTAAAAGTGTTAAAGTTTTTTGAAAAGAAAATTTTTAATGTTAAATTCTTTTTGGAAATGGAAATTTTTAAAAAGCATTCAAATTCTTTTTTTGAAATAGAAATTTTTAAAAAATAAAATAAATAATAAAGTCATGTTGAAAAGAAATTTTAGTTTTAAATTTTCAAAAAAAGCAAAATATCTCCAAATTGGATAGAGGAGTAATAACTATGGTGGATGGGATATTTTAAAGGGCATTGACTAAATTTGGGAAAGATATTTCATTTTGAAAAGGATAGATGGCTGCAAAAAGAATGGAGGTTTTCTTGTTTTGAGGATGCATTTTGGATTTGGGTAAAGATTTGAGAAGAGCTTTGAAAAATTATCTTGCAGGGAAGCTCAACTTTTCTTCTTCAAGCTTCAGATCACAGGGTTTTCTTGTTTTCTTGTTTTGAAAATTTACATTTTCAAATTGAAAACTTATTTGCAAACAAAATTGAAAACCCTGTTGAAATCATGGAAAAAGAATTTGGATTCTTGTGGAAAAACAAAAGCTTGCAACAAAAATTTTCAATTTTAACAATAGAAAATGGAAAAAAACAAAATGAAATTAGAAAACATCTATTTGGGAGTTGAAATGTTTCATATCAAATTTGAAATTTAAAACAAAAAATTCTGTTGAAAATTAGTTTTATTGTAAATTTTCTATAGAAAAATTGTTCAATTTGACTGTAAAATGGGAAAAATGGGAAATTTAGGTATATATTTATAAATATGCCTGCATATATATATTATGTTATATATATATATATATACATACATATATTATAAATATATTTTGTGCATTCTTGAAATTTTTGTTTTAAAAAAAAATTTACACAAAAAATTTATGGCAAAATTATGTGCACAGGGGAGATGTCATTTTGGTTTTTATTATATATATATATATATTATTGAGTGTTTGGGGAGGGGGCAGCCATGGCTGCCACAGCCAAGTCCCCATTGGAGGGCGCTGCCACAAGCAGCGCAACCTCCACAGGGGAGGCTGGGCATAACCTGTGGCTACGTCCTCCTCCCTTTTGGGGGCCCGCTGGTCAAAAGAAAAATCGTTATTTTTTTATTTTTTTATTTTTTTTATTTACTTTATTTTATATTATATTATATATAATATATATATATATATATTATATGTATATATATTATATTATAATTTAAATAAAATTTTATTATTAATTAAATAAATTTAATAAATATAATATATATTATATATAATATATTTTTATATTATTTATATAATATATATATTATATATTTTAAATAATTGGAATTTAAATGGTTGATTTTAAATATATATTTAAATATTAATTATATATATATATTTGTATATACATTAAGTATATATTTTTATATATATATTTAAATATAAATTGTTTTAAGATGATTATTTTTATTATAAAAGATGCAAAAAAAAAGTTGACTTTATAATAAATGATTTTATTTAAAAAGTTGATTTTTATTATTATGTGTAATTGGAGAAAACATAATTAAATTATTAGTTTTAAATTCCTCAATGTTGCTAATGAAATTTTAATTACTTTTGAGTATTTGCAAGTAATGTTAATTGAGTTAATTGGATTTAGGAAATCCTAAAGTAGGTTATTGATTATCGATTGTTCTTTCGTTATGATATCTCTCTCTCTTTTTCTTGATGTTGGGCAAATGGGGTTAAGTGTCTATGTAAGTCTTCCAGACGGGGTTTTCATTTATTTGTGTGGGTTGTCATAAAATGTTAGTCAACCTTTGTGTTGTCTTGGGTAGTGCGTATAGATGTATCCTGTTGTTTTACCTGATTTCCACGAACGGGGGTGGTTTGTGCCTCCTTTGGAAGGAGTGGCTTATGTGTTTTGTTGCCTCCAGTGTTTGGAGTGAGTTTTCATTATGTGTTCCTCCTAGAGTTGGAGTGGTTTTATCTTCTTAGTATGCACTTGGGATTCCCTTGGTGATTTGTTTGTATGTGTTGTCAAGTAGAAGAGTGGCTTTTGTTAGGCGCCAGAGCCCAAAGAGGTAAACTGGGTAACCTTCATAGGTGGTTTAATCAAGTGATAACTAAAGCAATATACTTAGAAGTTTGGGTAGTATTTCACATTAATCAAGATAATTGAGCCTCACTCATAGACACAAGTGCTCGTATGGGCTTGGGATGAGTGGGAAGGCCTGGAATGGCAAGGTCATCTATCTTGTCTTTATGAGAGGTATTTGATTCTGCATGAGTGAGTACGGGGGCCGGGATCTGGTAGAGGCCACCAGGACAACCCATAGTGGGGCCCAGAGCCTATGAAGATTCCCAGAGGATATCCCATGTCGAGCTGTGTGATGACACTCTTTCTATGACAATAGTTGGTATTTGGTTTTATGTGTATGGTCTTCTTAACATACTCAATCTGTTTTATTTCTGGAAGCAATGTGACTTATGTCAGTGAGGTTAGAGTTGTAATTGTGTTATTCGTATGGTTGTATGGTTCATGTGATTGGTTGTGTCAATGTGAGTTAGCCTGTGTCTAGAGGTTGATGGTCTTGTATAGGATTCCTTGTTACTATCTCCTAGCATGGGGGGTGAGCCTTCGGGTATCACATGGTTGGGTGGAACGTGCACCTTAATCCGTTGGGTCATCTTCTTGTTCGTGTGGACGATATTTCTAGTTGGAGAGCTCGTGGGATCCAGTTTCATTTCATGCTTTATTCATTTAAGTTGAAACTTGTAATTTATTACCCCTCATTTGTTATTGAGGTGGAAAATGTATTATGTAATCGTTCTTATTGGAGTTACCTCATTCGGGGAATGAGAGTTGTAATCTTATTGTTAAATTATCATTATTTGGAAACATATGGTATCTCTTATGCTTTGATGTAATTTATCATGTATGGAATGTATGTGTATTTAATTTATTAAGTTTTTAATTAAATGTTATGGTTTCAATTCATGTTTCTTGTTTGGGTTTTAAGGTAATCTCAGTCTCGTAACCTTAGAGGTTGTTGGCAATGGGTAGTGAACTTGCATGTTATTTGTACTTAAAAAAAACAAAATATTGTGCGTTTGAGTAGTTAATTGCAACAAATCAAAAGTGTTTTTTTATCAACATTTTGATGGGTGTAGGAGGGATAATACGATGTGCTGGTCAGGCGTTCTGTAACTTGAGCTAGGGAATCTGCGCCCTAGCTTTGTCTGATCTTTCTTGTGCATGCGAAGGGGGGGCATTTGGTGTCTGCAGGGGTAAGGATCAGAGTTGGATCTATTTGTTGTCTCTTGTTCTTGGCTGAGTCTCCATGGTGCGAGTATCTGGTTTAGGCGAGGGTTCGTGCCCTTTCTTTTTGCGGAATCCTCTATTTTTGTCTTGTGTGGGAAGTCTTCTTTGTTGGTGATTCCTATGGGTTTTGCTAGTGGTTAGTGGTGGGTGTTGGGTGAGGTCTTTGAAACCTGTGTTTTGGCTTTTTATATCTTGGGGGCTTTGCATGCTTGCTGTGGGTTGGGTATAATGTCGTCTGGGGAGACCTCAGGTGCTTGTCCCAAAATGGATTTTCGATCTGCGATTGGCATGAAGTTTCCTCCACATGCTTCAAAAGTTTTCAATAATAATCTATATTTTCTGGAACTGAGGCTAGATGGAGTGGGCTTGTCTAGTGGAGCTCAGATCACAAAAATCAATGGATGTTTGGAATGTTGCAAGGAGAGGCCGAAACTGGTCATCCCTTTGGAGATGGTTGCAGAGGATATTGATTATTACTCGAGACACTCATTTTATTACAAGTTTTTGGGTATGTGGATATCGATGCAATTTTTGGAGTCTTGGGCCCGACATACTTGGATGCTAGAGGGTGAGATGGATATTAAGCTTCTGGAAAACAATTATTTCATGGTTACCTTTGATTGCATGGCAGATCGCAATAAGGTTTTTGAAGGGGGCCCCTATTTCTATAATCAAGTTGGTCTATTTCTTAAACCGTGGCATGTTGGTTTTAACCCTACTGAGGAGTTTCTGACTCGTGTTCCAGTGTGGGTTCGACTTTCACGGTTTCCAGTGGAATGTTGGCGGGATGATGTTTTGCATCTGTTGGGGTCGATGCTTGGGAAGCCGATTGGTTCTTCGCAGTAGACTTAGTTTAAAAAGGTGATAACTTTTGCTCGTATTTGTGTGAAAATTGATCTAAGTAAGCCATTACTAGATTCTTTGGATATGTCTGTGGGTCCTTATTCTTGGGTGCAGTCATTGGACTCTGAAACTCTTCCTTTTCGATGTCGTCTTTTCCATGAGTATGGTCACTTACAACAAAGATGTCCAAGGGCTAGGCCTGTGGAGTCTCCGATCTCTCAACCTCCCCGCAACCCATCTAGGGAGGATAAGGGAAAGGATCCCATTTTTGGGGATGGGGTTGGTTCTGATGGCTTCGCCCCTGTAAAGAATCGTAACAGAAATCGGGGTCAAAAGAGGACCTTGAAGGAAAGACAAGATGAAGAATCTTTTAACAGATTTGAGGTTTTGGATGATCTTGGCCAGCAGGAAGTGAACCCGGGCTTGGTGAATTTGGATCAAGGTATTGTGTATTCTGGGCAGGAGGGTACTCTTTTTGGGGATACTCAAGATACACAGGATACTAGAGCTTTGCAATTGGTGACCGACTTTCAAATGGATGTCCAGGTGGAGTCAGTTCCTACTGTGGAAATGAAGAAGAGCGGGGGAGATGGTCCTATTTTGGCTTTGCATGCGGGAATAGATGCAGGGAAGCATAACAAGTCTTCTCCTTCTCCTTTGGGTATCCATCAAAAGGATATCAAAAAAGGATTGGGGCATAAATCTTCAAAGCTTGGTAGGAAAAAGGATATGGAGAAGATTAAATTAGCTGGGGAAACTCTGGTGGAGTCAGGGTCGGTTAAGACTCTGGATTCGCATTTCTCGAGCCCTTTGAAATGATTGTACTATCATGGAATGCAAGGGGCTTAAACAATAGCCCTCGACAAAAGGTTGTTCGTGAGTTGGTTATAAGTCATTCTCTTGATGTTCTATTCCTACAGGAGACTAATTTATCTATGGAATGCATGCTTGGTTTATCCCCTAAGCTGTGCAGAAGCGGTGAATGTCAATGCATTGGTGCTGAAGGTTCTGCGGGTGGAGTGGCTTGCCTTTGGAATCCTCGAAGGATCCACCCTCTTTGGTGGATGTCCAACAAGTCTTCTATCTCGATGATCGCTTCTTGTTTTGAGAATGGGGAGACTATCCTCCTCTCTAATATCTATGCGCCTATTGAGTTTCAGGGGAAACAACTTTTGTGGGCTCATATTAGATTTGTCCGGAGTATGGTGCCTTTTCATCCATGGATTATGGCTGGGGACTTTAATGCTATTTCTGAGTTGGCTGAGAAGCGGGGTGGTATTGGTAGGTTGGAGCCTTCTGCGCTGCTTCTTCAGGATAATATTTCTACTTTAAATCTTGTTGATGTGAAGCCTAATAATGGTCTTTTCACCTAGAATAATTAAAGGATTGGGGATAACTTCATTTCCGAAAGACTTGACTGGTTCCTGGTTTCCTGTTACTGGGTTGGTGGATTGGAGGGGGTCGGACCATTGGCCTATCAAGCTTGTTGTTTCTTCAGTTCATGTGCCTTGGTCACCCCCTTTCAAGTTCCAGATTATGTGGCTTCATGAGCCCTCTCTTCATGACTATGTGGCTGAATGGTGGAGAAATGGTAGACCCGCTTATGGCAAGACAATGCATACTTTTGCTAAGCTTCTCCAATTTGTTAAATATCAACTTAAGCATTGGAATCAGCAGTGCTTTGGGAACATTTTCCATGCTAAGGTTGCTGCCTAGGATGAGTTGGATAGCATTACGAGGGTGATCAGGGAGGATGGTGTGATTTCTTATTTACTTCAAGAGGAGGCAGGGCGTTGAAAGTGTTGGAGGAGTGTGAATTGTAGGAGGAAGTCTATTGGAAACAGAAGGCACAAATTGAATGGCTTCAGGAGGGAGATAAAAATACGACCTTCTTCTTCAATTCGGTCAAAGCCAGGCGACATGGGAATTTAATTTCTGTTCTGGTGAATGACACTGTTGAGCATCTTTCCTCTTTTAAGGATATTTCGTGTGAAGCTGTGCAATATTTTGTTTCCTTATTCAGGGAGGATTCTCAAGGGGTTTCTGATGAGGAGGCTCAAGTTCTGTCTTGCATCCCTTCTTTGGTTACTATGGAGATGAATGAGTATCTTATGGGTGATATCTCATTAGAAGAGCTTGAGGGAACGGTGTTCCAGATGAAGAAAGGGAAAGCTCCTGGCCTTGATGGCTTTCCGGTGGAGTTCTTTCAAGATTTATGGGATATTATCAAGCTAGACTTATTGGCAGTTGTTCAGGAATCTCAGATGAATAAGCAGATGTTACGATATTTGAATTCTACTTTCTTGGCTCTCATCCCCAAATGTGAGGGGGCAGACAGGTTAAGCCAATTTAGACCCATTTCTCTTTGTAATGTGATTTACAAAATTATCTGTAAAATTATCAGGGATAGGCTGAAAAAATGGCTTAGAGTGTTGATCTCCAAGGAGCAGAGTGGTTTTGTGGTGGGCAGACAAATTCTAGATGGGGTGGTTATAGGTACAGAGACCATTCATTCTATGGCCATCTCCAATGATAAGGCAATGTTCATCAAGTTGGACATGGCAAAGGCGTATGACAGAGTTCGATGGTCCTTCCTTCAGAAGATTCTTGGTGCTTTTGGTTTTTTGAGATGAGTGGATTCGGTGGGTCATGAGTTGTGTTTCTTCAGTATCCTTCTTTGTTTTGATTAATGGTGAGCCATCAGAGCTTTTTGGGGCTTCACTGGGACTGCATCAGGGCGACCCGTTATCTCCGTACTTGTTTTTGCTCATGGTTGAAGGTTTGGGTCAGTTGTTGAGAAGGAATATTGAGATGGGTCTCATTCAGGCGTGGCGATGGGGAGGTAATATTCCCCCACAGTATCATTTGTAGTTTGTGGATGATATTGCATTGATGGGTATGGCTACAATTAGGGAGGCTACTAACTTGCGTGTGGTGTTGCATGTTTATCTGATTGCCTCAGGTCAGATGATTAATGAAGCTAAGTCCTCCATCCTCTTCTTCAATACTCCTGATCCTATTCAGAGGAGGATTTCCAATATCTTGAGGTTTCAGATTGGGTCCCTTCCTTTGATCTATCTTGGTATTCCTATCTCCGTCAAAAGGATGCTCAGGGAATCATGGCAGAATATTCTGGATAAGTTTCAGACAAAGGTTAACCATTGGACCCATAGATGATTGTCCTTTGCTGGTCGTGTTCAGCTGATCAAATCTGTGGTTTAGGCTCTTCCCATTTACAGATGTATGCTCTATGTGGCCCCGGTTGGTTTTCTTCAGGAACTTGACGCTTTGGCTAGACAATTTTTGTGGGCAGGTAACTTATTGTCCTCCAAATGGAGTTTGGTTAGATGGGAGCTTGCGTGTAGCCCGAAGCAATATGGTGGTCTTGGACTAAGGTAGTCATCTTTGTCTAGGTTTGCGCTGGTTGCTAAACTATATTGGAGGTGGTAGGTGGAGCAGGATCATACCTGGGCCAAGATTTTATCCCTTAAATATTTCTCGGGGATCCCTCAGTTGGATATTTCCCGCTATCCCCTAGTGGGGAAAGGATCGGTGATTTGGAGTACGCTCAAGAAAGGGGCTGCTCTTGTTAAGGATGGCTTATTTTGGATTTGCAAAGGGGGGTTAGAGGCTCACTTTTGGTCTGATTCTTGGGATGGTTTTCCTCCCATTGTTTCTCAGTTTCCTCACCTGCTGCCCCTTTGTCAAAGATTCATTGAGGCTGGTTGGGACAAGGTGAGAGACTTTAAATCTGTGTCTTCTCATGGTCAGTTGATGATGGCTAGGTGGAAGAATCTTGAGGAGTGGCATGTGGTTGGTATGGAGGAGGAGTGCACAGAATTGCGAAGTATCCTTTCTAGCAGGAGTTGTTGCTCCCTTCCAGATGGAGATGTTTTATCTTGGTCTCCTAGCCCTAAGGGTGTTTATACTATTGCTGTTGGTTATCAGGTGCTCTTATCTCACAAGCTGGATGGGGTGGAGGTTCAATGGTGGAAGAGAGTTTGGAATAAGTTTTCTTGGCCCAAGTGTAACTGTTTCATTTGGACTTTGGCCTAGAACAAGTGCTTGACCTGGGACAATATTCAGAAGAGGGGATTTCAAGGACCATCCATGTGTGTTTTGTGTGGGACTGGGGAGGAGGATTCTTCCCATTTGTTTTTTCGTTGCCCCTTTGCTTTGAGGTTGTGGCATTTTTGGTGGGAAGTTTGGAAAAGTACTTATGTTCATGCTTCCTCTCTGGTGGATTTCTGGCGTAGTCTGGGCAGACCTCCTGCTATGGCATCTTTCTTACAGGACGTGTGGTATGTTGGGCCTACTTTTTTCTCTGGTAGATTTGGCTGGAGTGGAATTGTAGAATCTTCTACGGTGAAAAGCTGGTTATTTAGCAGATTTGGCAAAGATTTATGGGTATGGTTCGGGAGATGGTGTAAGCAAAGTGTGAGGTGGCGTATCCCTTGGAGAAAGAGGATGTTGAGAAGGTGGAGAGATTGGGACTTCAAGAGATGTCTTTGGCTTCGGCTTGTGTCTGAAGGGGAAGGTAGACAAAAAAGAAAGTCATGAGTGGGTAAATGGCTTCCCCCTCATGTTGGAATTCTGAAGATTAATACTGATGGTTCCTTAAGGGGAAATCCTGGGCCTACTGGAATTGGTGGAGTTGGTAGGGATTCTTTAGGAACAGTGGTTTTCTTCTTCTCTATTTATGAAGGGATGCAAACTGTCAACCTTATGGAGGGTTTGGCAATCCTTTCTGCTCTTGAACGGGCTCATGCTTTGGGATGGAGAAAGGCTATTTGTGAGTCTGACTCATAGGTTTTGGTTAATTTGCTTAATGATCAGAAGGTGGTTGATGTCAACTAGTAGTTGGCTAGGATGGTGCAACAGATTCTGCAGATTAGTTCCTTGATGGAGGAGATTTCTTTTGTCCATATTCTGAGGGAGTGGAATAGGGCAGCGGATTGCTTGGCGAAATGAGCTTCAGAGCATCTTGATGGCTGGAGGATTGAGGGGTGGGATCAGATTTCCCAGGAGCTCCACCATGATTTGGACAAGATTATTGCGGAGGATGGTGATGGGATTGGTAGCAGATGATGTTGGTTCCTACTTTGTCTTATTGTATCTTTAGATTTCTTGGGGCTTAGGCCCTTTTCTTTGTTGTAATTCTCTTTTCTGAATTTCAATAAATTTTTTACCCCTTATATATAAAAAAAGTAGTTAATTGCAACTTCCTCTAGGGTTGCGTGGCGGGGCATTACAATATTAATTGATCCCGTATGTGGAGAGAATGTGATAACTGAAGAATTCTTATATGTGCATGAACTATATCAAGATACATATGACATACCGAAAGCATGGATCAAGATGCATAATGGGTTTTCTTGCCCTACGATAGGCTCGATAGATCTCCCTTTAAAAGTGGGACCAGAAACATTAACTGTCTCATTTTCCATCATTCCGAAATTAGACAAATTTTAAGTGAAGCTAGGCTATTCATGGCTTTTCTCCATGAATGTTGTCCCTTTGGTTGTGCATAAATTTCTAAAATTTCCATTTGGAAATGATATCTTCACTGTGCATCATAGTGGATTTAACCCTGCCTCGGCCCGAGGGAAATTTTCACTAGATTTCTTTTGGCTTAAGCCTATGGAACCTCTCAAGCCTCATGAGGATTTCTTTTTCAAATCATATCAAAAGTTCAAGGAAAATAAAATAGCATAATTATCCCTTCGAAACATGCCTCAACCTATAAATGAAATACCTATCCTTAATGAAGGAATGATCGAACCAAAAGCCCTTCCGAACATACAAAAACAACCTATAGAAAAACCTCCCACAATTTCCTACAAGAGACCGCGAGATAACACAACAATCCCATTGTCCCTCCTAGAGTCAAACAAGTTTACAAATTGACAATAGAATGAAAAGGAATCGAAGTGTTAGAGAGCATAGGTGTAGGCAACGTGTTATTGCTTGTAGATTACAAACTCAAGAAGACAAAAACAACATACAAAATCAAAATCCAAACTTACCTGAAGCAAATCATGATGACTCTATACCCTCGATGCAACATAAACAAGAAAATTTCATGGACATTGTCATTCGACCTCATGTTGTGATAAATCTAGACGATGACATTGACATTGCAAAAATTGATGAACAAGTGCATGTTGAGTTGAATGCATTGTTTTCTTCTTTTATGAACTTAAATGACAAATCTCCTAAAAAGAGTGTTGAACTTGGTTCTTCCCCTTGTTCAGAACTTGCTCTTATCCCTTTGGCTAGTTTTCTGCCTTTTGTTTATACCAACCGAGATTGGGATGCAGACAACCTGCTTTAGGTTGACATGCATGTGCTTTACTAGTCTTTTGATTTTTCATGTTTTCTTTATGTGATTGCATGTGTGTACTGTGATCCCCTATGTTGTTTCATTTGATGCACGCCTCTCTCTTTTTGTGCATTCCTCTATATGTACCTTTCATTATTCTAAATGTCATAATCATTTCATTTGTCTTGTGTTTTCCTTTTGGGGATGACACAAGGCATCAAGACATTTAGGTCTCTTCCATGTTGACCCAAAAGATTTTTCTCTTATCTTTTTCATTTGTCTTGTGTTTTCCTTTCGGGGATGACACAAGGCGTCAAGAAATTTAGGTCTCTTCCATGTTGACCCGAAAGGATTTTTCTTTTTTTTCGCTCTCTTTGTGTCATTCTTCCAATTCTATGAGTATTTGGGGAATGATGATAGTTCTATGCTCTATGACAACATTATAGAAAAGACATACTAACCTCAAATCCATAAATCACTTATGTATTTGTGGGGGTGGCCCTTCCTTCCTATTTCATGACATAGCTTATTTCAGAAACAGATGACTTGACATAGGGTTTTCCAAGGAAAGCTCTCACATCTTAGGAAAAAAAATTGGCTACTTTAAAGTGATTGCTCACAGTAATGGTGTAGCAACCACTTTAAAGTGGGGGCATACATCGATGACATCTTTCAAAAAAAATTCATGGCATGATTTTTCTTTTTTCTTGTGATGTGTCCTCTTCTTGGTGGTGTCATTTGGTTTGATGTCCTCCAAGAGTGTACAATCTACCGTCATGGCATGATGCGAATGAGGCATCCCATGAGTGATGATCTGACACCCTTGTCTTGTCCTCTCTTGGAGACATTAGGAAAAATGCTCCCTAAGAAGAATACCTTTACATGAACAAAGAAAAATCTCCTTTAACAAAAACTTATAGACCCGACATTACAAAAGCATTACATTGTGGTGCCTTATCGAAGTTGTGAGGAGGATAACTTCGGTATGGTATGAGAGGCTAATATGATTCTCTCATTTTCCACCTCATTGGGATAAATCACCTAGTGGAAAGATTGAGGTTCCACTACCCCAAAGTGATTAGCATATGTTACGGACAAATAGCCCCATTCCACATCGCGTTGGGATGGTTGTGCTTAATCCTTTTGTTTTGTTTATTTTTCTTGGCCTTTGACATGGTATGATGATGTATCTTTGTTATTGATACAAAATTAAGTGTCTTGAATGTCTAGTTTAGTGTGAGTTTGACATGGTGTCATCCTCTCACTAAAGTGAGGGAAAAATGTAGTAACAAAAAAAATCCCTTTTCCTTACTTGATTTGGGAATAATTATCATTGAATTAACCTAATTTTGCCTAGGTTTAATGTTATAATGTGTTGTAACACATTCACATTGATCTTGCGCCCCCTTTTAATAAAATGTACTTAATTTTTACCATATTTAAGTGTTGTAAAGTGTTTTAACACACCTTCACACGTATCTAGGGCCCTCTTAATTAATTATGGTTAATTAGAGTTAATTAGCCCCTTTAATTAAAATTTAAGCCTTATTTGTGACACCTCCCGAAGATCTATCTTGACACCCATAATTCAAATTGCATAACATTTAAGTGGGAAAAAACAAGGTCCTAGAAATTGATGCTAGGAACCATTCACCCTAGGTGGTGAATGGGTCCTCCCTCTATAGGACCCCCCTTTATCAACATATTTCAAATGGGTTTTTAACGATCTTTCATCCCCCAAGGGTAAGGTTTTGGAAAACAGTGCCAAGACCCATTCACCCTAGGTGGTGAATGGGTCCTTCCTCTATAGGACCCCCCTTTATCAACATATTTCAAATGGGTTTTTAATGATCTTTCATCCCCTGAGGGTAAGGTTCTAGAAAACAATGTCGGGACCCATTCGCCCTAGGTGGCAAATGGGTCCTCCCTTAATGAGGACCCCCTTTTTGAATTTCATTCTGGTGGGAATTTAATAATGTTTGTTTCCATATTTGGTGTTGGCTTGAATTTTTTGAATTTCGAGGTTAATTTCTTGATTTAGTATAAATAAGGGGTTAATTCACATTGTTTCTCCTAGCAATTTTATGAAGCATTCTAGCAATTTCAAGAGAGCATTATAGAGCACTTCAAGAGAATTTTCAAAGGCATTTCAAGGCATATTATCAAGATTTTATTGCAGCAATTCAAGATCATTTCATCATGTCAAGGTTTTAGTGCATTCATGCATGTTGTTGAGCTAAGAAAGTTGATGTAGCATTGAGGATCTACTTGCAAAAATTGTTCACACATTATTCAAGGATCAAAGATATACATTCTTCATGGACACTACATGTTAAATTGCAAAATTATCTCCCAAGACAACATCCAAGGTATCAACATTGCATCATTTCATGTTCATGCTTCAATTACATTATTTCATCATTTGGTTTAATTACCTACAAGGGGTTTGACTTAGGAAAAGCCCTATTCACTAACAAACAACAAGATTTTCTCTCCTTGAATGTGTGTTTGCAGGCTTACAGGTTGAAGATCAAGTGGAGAAGAAGTTTAGAGCAAAATTGTCAAAGTTGTCAAGTTGCAAGATTGACCTTCAAAGTGCAAGAACAAAGAAGTGAAGCTACAAAATTAAGTATAGGTTTTCAGGAGTTGATAATTGGGAATATGAAAGTGCAAACACCAAGGAAAATAACCCAGATCTTAGTTTTAGAAAACCTAACAGGGACCCATTTGCCACTAAAGGCGAATGAGTCATTTGTGCCCTAAAAATAGGCTTCTTCCAGCAAGGTACGCACCTCTTTGGGATCTAAACACTCCCCTCATAGTTGCTATAATAGTTAGGGTCAAATTTTTATTGTTATTTGCATGTTTTGGCCCTCATAATTGCATAAACTGTAGTGATTTTATTGTGAAGAATTCTAGTGGTTTATCTTGATCTTGATAAAAAACCTTTTTTTTACCTAATCACAAACAAAGTTGTATTTATTTATTTTGACCTCGTTGAATGATGTTTGAATAATTTATTTAATTATTCAAGTTTAGGGGAAAGTGGTTTAATTCAACTATTAAGTATTAACAATTTAATTGATTTAGGGGAATAAGGTGAATTAATTCGATGTAATTAAATAATTGACGTTATTAAATTAATTAGGAAGAATAAAGTTAGATTAGGACTTTATTAAATAAATGAAAATTATCTAGTTAGTCAAAAATGATGAAAAAAGTGAATTAATTAAATAATGTAATATTATTCAATTAATAGAGGAAATTGGGGTTTTTTATGTAAATGATGTGAAATGCAGTGGTATTAGGTGATAATGATGTCGATGATGAGAAAATGTCATTTAGGATGTGTGATAAGTGTTAGGTTAATTTTACATGTCTACAATTATATACTATTTGAAGTGTTTTCTTGCCAAAAAATTGCTCAATGCATTCAGTTTACACAAAAACCTATCAAACATAAGTCCAAAAGCTCATTTTAGATAAAAAACTCATAACTCTTCAATCCTAGGTCGCAACTATCATATTTGTGCATATTTTTTGCTTATCTGGGTATAATTAATTTATTTATGTGCATTTGTTGCTAATCTAGGCACAATTTCTCTTTGTTTGTGCATATTCACTGCTAATTTAGGCACATTTACTCTTTGTTTGTGCACATTTGCTATGTACAGTGGTGCAATTGCCTGTCACTGTTAGAAACACGAATCTGTTACAAAAATTGAACTTTCATTTGATATTACTTAGAATCCCATATTTAAAACTCTTATTGTCACGTCTGTGTTGTACTCTAGTAAAATTTCTCTGTATCTTGGTGCAATTTATCTATTGGTTAAGCCACTTGTTATTAGAATTTACCGTGTTACAAGACAACCTTAATCAAATCCAATTAATACTTATTGGTTTACGATAGAGTCACACCCTTAGAGTTGATCTTTTGTCTTATCCGTTTTCACCCTTCACGTCTTGGTAATTGAATTCTAGGTTCAAATTTAGGCTTTTATTTACCACATCCCCATTATCATCTTTTCATTCATCCCAAAATCAAAATCGGTTAGTCTATCTATATCTTGCAGTCATATCCATTCTAGTTTTATATTTTCCCTTGAAAGTTTTTCTTCTCAAGGTAGAATATTAAGTTAGCTTATTTGTGGTTAGTGTGACTTAGGAGCATCTAAGTTAACCTATTCCATCATTATCTCAAGTTTTTTGACTTTTTGGACTCTCAAGTCTAGCCCAAAATTTAACATACTTTATCCAATCTTGATCATACAAAACCTAAAGATCTAGTTATACTTCTTGGTTGTATCCACGTCATTCACCCATCCATCAAACTCACTCAAATCAAAATGTCTTAATCTCTCTTATATTCCAATACAAAAAATGTCTCAAGTTAAAAACAAATGTAACAACCAAACATGGTGAACATAGACATTAAACCCATTCCAAGAAATAAACACTAAACTCACACACATGTATGAACCAAGGGGTGTTGAAGCACCACCCCTATTGATTCCTCACAATAGCCCAAACATTGATGGGTTTGTAAATTATATAACACCAACAAATCTGGCCAATGTCCAACAAGACACTAATGCAATGAGATTAGTTGATAAATCCTAGCAACCAAACCCAACCAATACTTCTTGTTGCTTGCCCAACAAGGGGATAGATTTCCCCCCCTAAATTCGATATAACACATATCCAAGATGTCACTAATAACAATTCATCCTTGACCTTGGGGGAAACTAGTTCAAATAACAACATACCACCTTCACTACAACTAAACCCCAACCCCACTACTCATAACCCAAATAATCCTCTCATTAACTCTTCAAAAATTGCTGCAAACTTTCCACAAACCACCATTGCTACTAATTCCATATAGGTGATAGTACCACCCATCCATACTCAGGCTCCCATATCCCCTATGCACATTATTAACCCATTATACAACACTACATCTAGTCAAACTACTTCCCCCACCTTGACAATTAATCCACATGCATCATCACAACTATCTCACCCTTCACAAACATCTCCACTTAATAGTTCCAATCCATTACACCAACACCCACCTAGTAACCCTAACAATACACCAATACCACCATATAACACCCAAAATTCCTAACCACTAATTTCTAACATTCATACTCACATACCAAGCAACCAATACACCAATTATAAAAAATACCAACATAATAACTCCAAACCTAATCCCAACATACACCCACAACATACAAACACTTGTAATACACCAATCTCCTTGAATATACTCATCCACAAAACAACATCCCTCCACAATACTAGAACCATTTGCAACATGTTAATCCTAACACATCTCGTCATGCTTACAATCCCCAAAACCCTCCATATGGTCATTAAAAATCCATCATCATAAAACTACCCCCAAGGTCAACATTCATTACATCACACATCCACCTACAATGTCATTAATGTACCACATACAACAAATCCCAAAAATCTAGCTCTTCAAATCCAAAATTTGCAACAACAAATTGCCAATATCCACATGGGGCCACAAAAAAAAGAGCTACACATTAGAAGACATATGCCCCTACCCATTTGATAGGAATTTATATATGCAACCCTTTCCACATCACTTTGAAATGCCACAATTCAATAAGTACAAAGGAAAGGGAGACTCCCACGATCACATGAGAGAGTTCTATGTAGCTTGCTTAGAGGTGATGCATAATGGTACTTATCTAATGTGCCTCTTCCCAAGAAGCTTAGGAGGGAAAGCTATTGAGTGGTTTTCTCAACTCCCTATAGGCATAAGAACCTCAAATGAACTAGTTGATAAGTTTATCTCACATTTCTCCTATAATATGGAGCATGAAACAACAATGGATGACTTATGTACCACTAAACAAAATGATGGAGAAACATTTGCCTCCTTACAAAGGTGGTGAAACTTAGGTAGTAAAAGTCCATGCTACATCCTAGAGAAACAATTAGTTGAAATGTTCATTTAAAACATGAACATTGAAGTAGGGTTCCACTTGAAAATTTTATGTACAAATTATTTTGATGAAGTCATCAAGAAGGGGCTTACTATCAAGAAAGCCCTCATTGCCAAAGGACTTGTTAAATCTTAAAAAAACAAAGACTATTCAAATGAAAGATCTTGTTATTGGAACACAAATAAAAATGTCATTAATAATGGTGTGGTTGATGCCAAGATGGATCAACAGACTCAATCCATCTTACACATACAAGCACCAAACAACGCTCAGATCTCAACAAATTTTTAAGATAACAGAGAGAGAGAGAGTCTCCTAAATAAAACAACACTCGTCAACAAAAATACACACCATTAGGAGAACCCATTGAATCAACAATTTAGAAATTAGTTCATGAAAACATTATCACACTCCCAGAGATTAGACAACATGAACCATAGGTTAAACCTGTATGGTGGAGAGACACAAATTTGTGTGACTATCATAGAGCAAAGGGACATACCACTCAAGGTTGCTACAAATTGAAGAATCTTATTCAAGATCTCATTGACATGGGAGACATCGTTGTTGAAGATCATCCTAAAAATTCATCATGAAATAATCACACTAATAATATCCATGGATAACATAGTGTAACATTAACCATATATCAATACAATCTTCCTAAGCATGATCACAACCATCTACTTAAGTCTATCAATGGCCATAACATATCCACTTCAACTGACTTCGTAATAGGTTGTATTGAAGAAGTGTGCCCATAGGAAGCCTCCATCTTTCTTGTCATTCCTCCATCCCCACAACCTTTGCAACATCAATCCACATCATCCCCATCAACCAACTCATCCAATAATAACACCTTCCAGGATTTTTCCCAAGGGCTATCCACAATAGGTAATCCACTGTTTGATACAAATCCAATCCATATTCATCAAATTTTAGACCAAACACCATCATTCATCCCATCACCCATCATACTCACTTCAAATATTCCTATTCAAAATCCATTACCATCATGCCCACATATTTAGGATACCCAAGAGTCCTTTATTCCTACCACATTATCAAAACCCGATCTAGTGTGACAGACGAATGTGATAAAGTGAGAAAAGGTGTCACTGTGTAGAGAAATTTTGGTAGAGTAATAGCTAAGTAGATGTGGAAAAGTTGGAAATATGGTAATTTTCATGACAAAGGTGGCGATATGCATAGATAGAAGTGACAATAGATGTAAAAGTAGCAAACTGTGACAAACAAACATGGGTTTTTGTGACTATTTCAGTGATCAATGGATATTTTGGTAAGTTTGATGTGTAAATGTTTGAGTTATGTTTTTATATCAAGTGATACAAACAACAAACATGAAAGGTAGGACTGAACCCAAGGTGATAAGATATTTTACAAGCTTTCTTCCACAAAGCTTGCTAGTATAGTATAATTGAAAACACGTTAGATAAGCACGACTTAGTTAGTAGTAAAAAGGTGAATCTCCACATAGTAGGCCCACCACACTTGCGTGTTAATACCTATCCAAGGAGTGGGTGACTAGGGTATGCCAAGGTCATGTACCACCTTGACACCCCTTGCCTTGAAAGGATGAAGTCCTAACAAGACACCGAATCACCTCAACCAAGGATAGTACGTAGTGAGTAACTTCATGTGATGATGCTATCATGTTGCACTACTATAGTTTGACGACCAATAAGGTCTTAGGCTTCTAATAACAGGGGTTTGTAGTGGAGGTACTCTGTAAGCACCACCACCTACACAAGCACAAGATTGAAATCTCAACTCCCCATGTCTAAAATCACCCAGGACCATGAAGGAATGCCTGGCAAGTCATGAGTGATTTGAGCTACAAATTTTCTCTCACCCCTTTATATAGCCCATGAGAAAAAAATTGCTTGAGGTCAACCCTAGGGTGATGAAATTCCTAGGCAAGCCTCCTAACAATAAAGAAAGGATTCATGCTGTTATTTCTCATCACCCAAGATCACACATAACACAAGGGGAGAGGATACATAGACAACTCCTTCAGTATACAAAAAATACAAACTAGAGGTATTTCTCGTCACCCAAGGTCACACGAAGTGCAAGGGGAGAGGATACATAAACTTAAGTCTACCAAACACAACAATCAAATTAATTTTATAGAACCAACTTGAAATATGTTTTAATCTAGAAATCAAAAGCATATGAGTTTGAAAGAATATTATTTAACAAGGAAACCTACAACAAACATGTTAGTAATTTTAAGTTATTTGTCTTGGACCGATCAAAACCCTACACCATAAATGAGCTAGTAGTCTTAAGTGTTATCCTCTCCCAATAAATGTTTCATAAATAAGTCAAATCAGAAAACACAAACAATAGACAAAGCACGTTACGGTTCTAAAGTTAGGTCAATCTAAAAAATTGTAGAACTCAATAGCAAAATTACAAACAACAAACACAACAAAAGACAACTAGATGTGACAATTACCTCAAACATGGCACTGTGAACCTGTCAAACAAAAAAATAAGCAAACACGGTATTGCGAGTCTGTCAGGTGTGACAAAATAAGTAGAAGCAACGATCTATCAAAAAAACCTACAAAACACAAGTAACAAACACGTTAAAACCCTTAAACATGGAAGTATGTTGAAGTCGAATGTTGCATTGTGACCCTATTAGACATGGTAAACAAAAAACACAAAAATCCATAACAGTCAAACGTGCCACTATAACCTGTAGATTATCAAAACTTGACAAAAAAATTAGATCATGGACATGGGTACCACCGGGCGTGCCAAAAATGTGAAGTGGGGTTAGTGGAAAATGGAAATGAAGCATGAATTATTCAAGTAGGGTTAGAATTGACAATGCCCATATCAAGAAAATGATCAAATCCCACTTACACATGAAATTGAATGCAAACAAGGTTAGAAATTAGAATATAGTAATGAAAACCAGATTCAAAACATGAAAACAATCCAAGTGCAAACCTAGCATTCCATTTTGAATGGTTGATGGTATGTTGGATTGCTCAATTCATTAGCTCCCATGATTGTAAAAGAATGAATGACCTAGATAAGATGATATAAATTCTTAAATGCTCAAGACTAAAATGGCATGATCTTGCTCAAGAATTCTAGGTTTTGATTATGGAGGGATGAAGGTTATTTTATAGATTTTCAATATTTAGATCAATGGTTGAGATTAGATCTTGAGATCAATGAATGAGAGTAGATCAAGGAGGATCAAGGATTAAGATTGATTTGAACTCAAAATATCTCCACAATTTAAGGAAATTGGTTTAAGATATTTTGAAATGAAGGGTGAAGATTAGATCAAGAAAATGAAAGGTTGAGGATGAATGAGAGGGTTGAGATATTTTAGGATATTTTGAAAAAGAATATTCCATGGGAATATATGCCTTTGAGAGGGAAATTAAATAATTCAAGATTATTTAATTTTGGAGGATTGGGATATTCCTTGTTAATAAAGAATATTCCATACAAGTGGGAGGGAATTAGATAATTAAATAATTCAAATTTATTTAATCATAAGACATTAGAAGAAAATTAGATAATTAAATAATAGAAATTTAATTATGGGACATTAGATTTATCTAATTAAATAATTAAAATTATTCAATTAGAGGTGATAAAGAGGAAAATTAGTGAAAAATGATGAATTAATTAAATAATTCAAAATTATTTAATTAATAGAGAAAATAGGTTAATTAAATGAAATATGATGTTAATAGGAGAATTAATGATGAAAGTGATGAAAATGAAATATCAATAAATATGACGAAAATGATGCCAGAATGCAATGTTAATGATGTGTGAAATGAATTAGGCATTTTTTTGCATGTCTACATATACCAATTAATATAAATGAATTAATTTGATTTAAATTAATTAGACCATCTTTCTACTTATTCCTTTTCATTCATATTATCAAGTGGGTAATAAAATAAATAAACTTTGTGTGGGTGATCACCTTCAGTTGGTTGCTTTTCTTATTTGTTCATGTCACAATTCTAATTAACTTTTGACTATTCAAAAATTGCTACTAAAATAGCTATCTAGGATTGTCAAAATTGGGGCATAACAAATATGTGATATGACTGGATGTTTGGTTGTATGTGGTTTCCAAATTATAATGATATTTCATGTTACATCACATGTTGAAAAACATGGTGTTAGAGATGGGTGTATGATATTGAAACTAGCCCTCTATATTGTAAATGTTTATATACTAAATAATAGAAGGGTTTTATGGTGTATGAAGGGTTTAAAAAAAAACTTGAAAGGGTTTTCCCCACATGCATCCTTTGTCCTTTGTTGGTGGATGTTCATTCTTATTTTTCTTCTCTTCTTTTCTCGTAATATAGATTTTACAAGCTATTAAATGATAGTAAAATTTTGCTAAATAAGAAAAACTATACAACTCTCTTCTTAGGATTAATGATTGAAATTCTCTTGATTTTTTCAAATTTTTATATTAAATATTGGTTTTGAGTTCTAGTTATTCCTCTAGTTTTTATTTTATTTTTGAGGCTAGCAAGCTTGTTGGAATATGTAGGAAGCAATGGGTTAATTTTTTAGTCCTTGATGAAATGGGAGTCATTCATAAATGGATAGGTATTTATATATGGTTTTGTTGTTGTAATTTTAGGAAATAGTGGCTTGATTTTATAAAATGGAGAGTGAAGAAATTTGAATAATGTTTATTACTACAATTATTAAAGCTCTAGATAACATGCAATTGGAGATTTGGTCTATTTGTGATAAATAATCTTCTTATTGTATACGTTGGTTGTGTTTCTCAATTTTGTGTGAAGCCTATTTTAGTTTGAATTTTTTTTAATTTTAGTTACCATTGTAAAATGTTTAGATTTCATCACCATTATATCATTTAGTTGTTTTAGTAGCAAATTAGTTATTTTGTGAAGAAGGGTTTGCTTTCTTGGAATGTGTGATTTATGTCTGGAGGGTGAGAATCAATGTTAATGGCAGAAATAATATTTTTTACTAGAAATAATGATAAAATATTTAAAAGATAAAATGGACAAGCTAAATGTGTTAGAGTAATCATGCATTAGCTAATAATTAAATTAATCTTTAATTAATTATAAGTTTAATTTATTCTCACGCACTTAAGCTAAACTTAGGAGTGATTTCTAGAGACCTATTATTAGATCATTCTATCTTATTACATGTGATGTTGACATTTGTTTTGATCTAATCCCTTTCACATTTAGGGTTCCTCCTATATAGAACTCAACCCTCATTGTATTATCTCTCTTGAGTTTTCATGCCTTTGAATTCTTGAATTTTGTAGCTTTTTCTTGTTGAGGAATATAACAATTATTTGTTTGTAGATCTCTTGCGTGGAAGGTGTCTTTGTTCATTGTTTGATTGTGTGGCTCATATTTTTCACAATTCTATCATGGTATCAGAGTATGGATTCGAGAAAGCCCTTTTTGATTTATGAGTTTTTTCTTCAACGAGGGTTACTGGCTTCAGATTTGGATTCTCCATTATTTTTTTTGCAATTTTTAGGTGCATTTTGGTGCAAAAAAGACCTCATAGTTGGATTTAGGAGGTCAATTTGAAAAAAATTGACTATAAATTTTCCTATAGTTGACATCAGGAGCATCTGTATGATCTTGTGTATGATTTTAAAAAAAAAAAAAAGTCCTAGTGTTTTTTTTTTTTTTAGAAATTTTTAAAAAATATAAAGAAAAAAATGTTTTTTAAAAAAAAGCTATGTTAAATTTTTTGGCCACGAGTTTAATTTAAGGTAACCATAGGGTGATGAGTGTCACTGCAATCCTCATCATTTAATTATAAATGTCAACCCAAGACGGTGTCCATGGCAATATGCAAGAGGGAGAAGAAATCATTTGCATTACATTCTTTTTCTACAAACAAAATTGAAAGATAATTGCATGAAAGAAATTGTTGGAAACAAATCTAATCTAAGAGTTGGTAAATGAAAATTATGGAATGAAATCTATCTTAAGAAGCATTCAAAAGGAAATTCTAGAAATGTAAATAATAAGGAATGGAAAGATTGCTGGAAATTAAACTATGAAATGAAAACTACAAACAACTATACTGCTGCTGCTCAAAACTGAACTCTATTATTTTATAAAACTCTTCCCCCATTTGATTCCTTGATTACAATGAATTTATAAAATTCTTATCTTCAACTAATTTGAAATATGAGCCTTAATTGTTGTGCAACAACTTGCTAGAAGATAGGAACATGCGTTGAAGGAAAAAGATAAGTCTTTCCTTCATCTTGTTGAGTCAATCTTCTATGGTCGTCTAAAACAAATATGCCTATTTTGTAGCCCCTAAACAAGCTCCAAAAAGACATTTGAATGCTGAAAAAGTCATGTCTTTCCTTTGTGTATCATTAAAGCTCATAAAACAGCTCCTAGATACTTGCAAAAAGGTTCAAACTGCCCATAATTGTCTCCTAGATATGCTCCATTTGTTTGCACAACCCAATAACCTGCCTTAATGCTTAGAATTTCCCCCTAGATGCTCTCAACTGTTGTCCCTTCTACTCATAGAAGCCCAAATTTCTCAACCTCTTCATAAATTATCCTTCACTTAGATCCTTCTTAACTCCAAAAATTTTGGAGCATAAAAACAAAGTTTTGGAGCATTGAATTGGTGAAACATGAAAGAAAAGTTCTGGAGCATCAGAATGGTGAAGTTTTCTCTCAAACCACAAACTGAGTTTTTGTGAAGTTTAATGGGTTTTTTTTTCTTACTGTCTTCAAATTTCTACCCAAAAATTTTAAGAACCCAGATTGTAATTTTCAAGATATGATGAAATATTTACTACTGCAACTAAAAATATCTTACTTTCCTCATCATGCTCAGTCTTGATAAAATTCATAATTAAGCAAAATACATGTTTTTATTTGGATAATAGATGAGACATTTTTTTTGTCTCATCATCTCTCCCACACCTAATATGTTGTAGGTCCTACAATTTATAGTGAGCTTTGAGAGCTATTTTTTTCACTTTTATTGCAATTGCTTTGGAGATTTTATGAGAGTTACATTGAAGATTTTCTGAAAGTTGCATTGGAGATGCTTCTAAAGATATTTTGACTTACTCCAGAGTTATCTAGAGCTTCTTGTCTTTTCTTCATGGTTGGTTGCCACTTTAGAGAAGAAGACATAGTATGTGTAAATCACTTATTTGTAAAAAAGAAACCTACTTTATCCTACTCTACTTATTAATGTAGAGATAGGTTACACAAAACCATTAACTGGTTGTCAAAAATAACATCCTTTTCTCAAAGGATGGATCCATGTATTTATTTTTTTTGAAAGAAGAGAAAAACCATGAGAAGAAGATGGCTAAATATTTGAACTCTGATGCTCCTCCTTCCTTTGCAATGACAAATTTCTCCATAATTTCAAATTCTAGTAGATGCATGGGTTGATTAGAAAAATCTTGCAATCCTTCCTCACATTTTGTTGCATGCATGATTGGTTGCAACTCCTTGTCCTTAAAATATCTGATCGGGTAGCCCTCCTTGGACTTTGAAGGTGTCCAAATAATAATTTTTTGCTTGTTGGGGCTTGAAGTCATGGTCCTTTAGTTGAGGATATTGCACAAGAGCTGTCACCTTTGCATGCAAGAACCTCTTCCTTTGGATCTGTTGTTTTGGAGTAGGGTTTCTAAAATAATAAAATAGTGAATTTCTAAAATAATAAAATTAAAAAGTTTTCCAAACTAATTTTTCTTTTGACCTACTGTCACCAGATTAATAACAACTCCCTAATGACACCTTTCCCCAACAACGATTCCATAAATGATGAGTATTGCTGCAATCCTCATCATTTAATTATAAATGTCAACCCAAGACAGTGTCCATGACAATATGAAAGAGGGAGAAGAAATCATTTGCATAACACTATTTTTCTACAAACAGAATTGAAAGATAATGCATGAAAGAAATTGTTGGAAACAAATATAATTTAAGAGCTGGTAAATGAAAATGCTAGAATGAAATCTATTTTAAAAAGCATTCAAAAGGAAAATCTAGAAATGTAAATAATAAGGAATGGAAAGATTGCTGGAAATTAAACTATGAAATAAAAACTACAAACAACTACACTACTACTGCTAAAAGCTAAACTCTATTATTTTATAAAACTCTTCCCATATTTGATTCCTTGATTACAATGAATTTATAGAATTTTTATCTTCAACTAATCTAAAAAATGAGCCTTAATTGATGTGCAACAACTTGCTAGAAGATAAGAGCATGTGTTGAGGGAAAAAGATAAGTCTTTCCTTTATCTTGCTGAGTCAATCTTCTTTGGTCGTCCAAAACAAATATGTCTATTTTGTAGCCTCTAAACAAGTTCCAAAAAGACATTTGAATGATAAAAAGTCATATATTTCCCTTGTGTATCATTAAAGCTCATTGTAAGAGAGGGGGACCACTACGTGCAAGGCCCCAGGTCATGAAGGGCGAAGATGTGGAAGGCTGCCCTAACTTACCTCGGCTTAGCGAGATGTTAGGATATGTGGGATGAGAATGATGAGGACTATAAGGTCCTTCAATCGCTCTTCAAACCCAAAATGCAAAATGGGGCTAGGTGAGTCAGTTTTCAAGTCCAACAGTACACCTCAGAAAGCTCTCTGCCTGAGGATGGAAGCGTGGTCCTTGGATGACAGCGCGATGTGCTAGCGTCTCTAAAGTGCACTTGCGTCTGTACAAACAAACAAAAGAAGAGACAAGGTCAAACCTATTAAAATAGGCTAACAACCCAGCTAACTAATACTAAAGGGCCAAAATAACGTGATTAAGTAAATGAGATATTCTCTAATATGATAAAGCAAAAATACGAGAGTTAAGGTGGCAAGAAGGATCTCACAAAGAAACTTGTTTTCCAACTAGCTCCTCGAAAGCATGTCCACCTACACACAAGAGAGAGAGAGAGGAAAATGTTGGGTGGATGTATAAGGGTCTGCCTTAGTTAGACCCCTGTTTAGGTGTTTCTACCTCCACGAACAACCAAGAAAACAAGATGAAGAAAAAAAAAGTAATAAAGAGCACTAAAGCACTACAAAACAGTAAAGGTGCTTACTCAACCAAGTGATAGAGGAGAGGAAAGGGAAGCTTACCACCTCCACCAAGAGCATTCAAGGCTGTTTGGGGGAGAAAATGAGTACTCGAGCCTCTGCTGCAGTGGTGTTTGTCCCCAACTTTCTCTACCAAAGTGATGGAGTGATGTATTTGCTACAATGAGGTGCAAGAATGCTACTAGAGTGATTGTAGAAGATTAACTGAATGCTTAGAGGATGAAATGCTTGTTGAAGGAGTGAATATGAAGGAGAGATGGAGAAAAATGACCATATTCGAGTCGGTCGGTCGAAGAGGGCATTACAACTTGACTCCCAATGAGAAGTGTAATGCCTCTGTAGGTTCAGTCGCAGGAATCTGCTAGGGACGTAAGTGCATCGTGCAAACGTCTGCGTGCCACACGGGCGCCCCCGACAAAAATGCCTTCATCAATGCTCAAAATAGGTGCTAAGTGGGATGCAAGTAGCGAACTTATGTGGAATTAAACCTCCGAACTTGGCTTTCTAAAGTGAAGGCAAAAAGGGGAATTTACATAAGGGGTGCAAAATTCACTCCTATACACTCATAAAACAACTCCTAGATGCTTGCAAAAAAGTTCAAACTACCCAAAATTGTCTCCTAAATATGCTCCATTTGTTTGGACAACCCAAAAACCTGCCTTAATGCTTGGAACTACCCCCTAGATGCTCTCAATTGTTGTCCCTTAAATGCTCATAGAAGCCCAAATTTCTCAACCTCTTCATAAATTATCCTTCACTTAGATCCTTCTTAGCTTCAGAAATTATGGAGCATAAAAGCAAAGTTCCGGAGCATCGAATTGGTGAAACGTGAAAGCAAAGTTCTGGAGCATCAGACTGGTGAAGTTTTCTCTCAAACCACAAACTGAATTTTTGTGAAATTTAATGGGCTTTTTTTCTTTACTATCTTCAAATTTTTTCCCAAAAATCTCAAGAACCTAGATCGTAATTTTCAAGATATGATGAAATCTTTATTGTTGCAACTGAAAATATCTTACTTCCCTCATCATGCTCAGTCTTGATAAAATTGATAATTAAGCAAAATACATGTTTTTATTTGGCTAATAGATGATACATTTTTTTGTTTCATCATAGGGTACCTCAATCCTTGTAGGCCTTGTATAGGCCATCCAACACAACAATTAAGCCACTCGGTGGCTGCCCCAGTGGGGCCTTAAAACCCCACCAATGATGGCTTGAAAAGCATTGCTCGAAATCAACCAAATCAATGACGACAAGGCAAAAATTTCCCATCACACATTTTTTTTTTCTTTTCCCGGTAGCAACCTGCATTTTTCAACATCCTAGTGGTGACAATTTTTTCACTAGAATATTCTTTTTACACAATATATTCTGGTGACAAGTTTTTTGTAGATTATTGAGTTTTTTATCGATGATTGAACTTTTTTTGTCAGTGAAGGGAATGTTCGATAGAATATTCTATTGATGGCAACATGATGTGAACAGTGCGAACACTTGGGAAGGGCCCCTTTAGATCCTCTTTGGCCTTAAGGGAGCAATTTTTTTTCTTTTGGCCATAACTTGGGCATACAATGTCAAATTTTGGCAAACGAGATATCGTCAAAAATTTGGTTTCATCAAATTTCCAGTGGTGTGGGTCTCATCACCATTTTTTGTTGTTGGTACATTATATAGCTTGCTGAAGTCAAAGGTTTTATTTTTAGTCTCGAGCTCATAACGTTTGACTTGTTTCTCTATTTTTCGTGATTCTAATGGCATTGGGATGGTCTCTCATAGCTCTTTACAACCATCCATGCATTTCTTCCACATTTCTCTCCATGTATATTTTATTCATTTTTTGTGTTTTCACATTTTGGTGAATTAGTTAGATGTCTTAGCTCCTGGAAACTTTTTGTTTATGTGGGATGACTTGTTTTTGTTGTTCTTCATGTATTTCCAGTATTATGTCCTATTTGAGCATTGTAGACATCTTTTCATGCACATTCTCTTTTGTAGGCGCACTGAGATAAATTGTCATTTTGGTGTATATTTTTTGGGGATTTTGCACATCCTATTGTGTCTTTTGTACTCACACTATGATATAAATTCCATGGGGGATTGACATTTTCATTTGGTTTGTTGTCACACCTTTATCAAGTGAGTGTCCCTTCCACACCAATAGTGAATCCTGATGATTCTTACCTCACGCGTGTGTTCCTTAGTTTGCACACCCTTTTATTTGCAGGTTGTTTCTCCTACATGCACTTCTTGGTTTTACACAATTTCAGTGTACTTGGCTTGCCTCTCCCTTTTTTGTATTATAGGGTGGGTTCTACTATTGGTGCTAATGCTTCCTTAGTTTCACGTTTGGAGTGATCTATAAATCTAGTTCTTGTTCCTATTTACTAGGGGGATGCAACGTACATCAACGGTTGGTTACCTTGCATTTTGTGAGATGAAGCATTTACCATATAGTCACTCTTGCGTTCCTATTTCTAGAGGTTATTCATTTCAACACTATATCAATCATCATTCAACAACAATCTACAACTTCTTCATGCTTCAATGATTTTCTTCATGTGTTCCTCTTTTTTGGGAAATTGTTTCAGTTAGAGGCTTCTTAGTCCTTCACCTTGATTTGGAGGCTTTTTCAATCCTTCATTCACCTTTCTCTCTTTTGGAGAAGAGTTTTTCCCATGAGTTTTTCTCCTTTTCTCTAGTTACGAGAGATCTTTTGTTTGTACATGAGTAACTCACCAGGCCTTATTTGTTGAGATCCATCATGCATTCTCTTTTTATGGTTTTTAGCTACTCCCTAAGTTCATCTTAAGGGGGGTGATAGAGTAATCATGCATTAGCTAATAATTAAATTAATCTTTAATTAATTATAAGTCTAATTTATTCTCATGCACTTAGGCTAAACTTAGGAGTGATTTTCTATATTAACTAGAGAGCTATTATTAAATTAAATTATGTCTCATCGCATGTGATGTCGACACTTGTCATAATCTAATCCCTTTCTCATTTAGGGTTTCTCTTATATAGCACTCAACCCTCATTGTATTATCTCTCTTGAGCTTTCATTCCTTTGAACTCTTGAATTTTGTAGCTTTTTCTTATTAAGGAATATAACAATTATTTGTTTGCAAATCTCTTGCATGGAAGGTGTCTTTATTCGTTGTTCGATCCTGTGGCTTGTGTTTTTCATAATTCTAACTATAACTCCTCGCCAAAGAACCATAGAGGACAACACAACTAACTACAATAATGACACAATTTTTAAAAAAAAAGTGTGATAACTATAAATGTACATCATAACTAAACTTAACATACAAGCTAAACTATGTCCTCCAAGGTTCAATGACTGCATTACGAACAAACCTACTTAATAATATCTAAACATACATCGTGGGTAACTAACTACAAGAGTTTATTTTAAATCCATTGCATTAAATGAATGAACAACATACATTCCATACATAATATCAGATACATAATCATTAATGATCATACAATAAGAACCAATGAGTACATATACATTTTCCAATACACGGAAGTACATCATTACATTGTCACAAGCTTACATCACTGCTTCCCTTAATACGATGGGAATAATACATCAAGATTACATTACATAATACAAATGATAAACAGGTTCATTACATGACATAAGCAACTGTCTCCTCGAACTGGTACAAGTTTTAGAATATGCTACATAAGGTTCATCCTCCACGCTTGCGAACCACAACAAGGGAAACCCAATGGAGGAAAAAGCACAATCCACCCGACCATGTGGAACCCTAAGTTCCACCCCCCGTGCTAGGAGATAACAATAAGGTCCCACTACATCAAACAATCAAGAAGATAGAAGGCTAACACAAAACAGACTAAACATGGCTCCAACATAACATAGTATAACATGATCATCACATAACAGAGACACCACTTCCAAAGGAACACATACAACAAAGGCGATCACAAGACTAGGGAATGCTAGGTTGCAATAGGGAGGAGTGCCATCACATAGTTTGCTATGGGTTACCCTGGCAACCTCTATCGATTGCCGACCCCCATACAAACTCATGCGAGATCAACATACCTTTCAAGAGAACAAGGCAGTTGATCTTTCCATTCCAGGCCTACCCACTCATCTCAAGCCTAAGCGAGCACTTGAGCCATAAGTGAGACATTATCTTGATTAATGTGAAAACTACCAAACCCCCCTAATTCATTTTAGGTTATCATTGGATTAAAGAAACTCCCAGTGAGTTACCTTGGACACCACTTTGGGTTTTGGCCCCCATTGAAAGCCACTTCCCCCTACTTACAACTAGAAGACCCAATACATCAAATAGGGTAAAGCCATCTTGCACACTAAATGAAACCACAAGGATCATATGACTAGAGCAAGGCATGGACCACCTTGCTCCCAAATCACAATCATAATAACAAGTAAACAATGCAAGGCTAAAGACCCTCAATAACATATCTCAAGTATAATATCAATCCATTTTCAAAATGAAACAATCATGAAACCAATACTCAAGCTATTTTCTCCAAGCCTCTGGAAGTCTCTCAATAACCATTAGGCACAAAAAGCTCCCTCCCTAACAATAACCAAAATCAATTCAATAGCATAAACAAGTACAATAAAGAATAATAAATTCAACCAACAGTGCATCCCAAGGAGACATTATTTGTACATTTTCTAAACTCATTACATAATCACTTACTTTAATCATTAAGCCATTCACACAATGATACTCAAATGTCAATGATAACAATCAACTAATTTATAATTCAATTATAGGAGGATATGACAAGATCCTCATTTAAAAAGAATATCAACTTAAGTTCTTCTATAATCTGACTACATAATATATCATCCTTCTTACTATTTGATATTTTCAAATTCTCTATCTAACATAATCATTTATTTAAAAAGACAAAATTATACTTTTCCAATATTTAAATATATACACACTATTCTTTTATTATAACCATGATATATTTATACATTCATATATATATATATATAAAATCAAAAAGAAGATTTCAATATTCCAAATTATAAGTTGGTAACAATGTATATACAATTATATATATACATATATACATATAAATATATATATATATATATATATATATATATATATATATATATATATATATATATATATATATATATAACAAAATGTTGTTCTAAATATATAGAGGCAACAACGTGTTTGTACATCAGTGAATCAATAATTATGTACCCACATAGAGACACACACACATATTCAAATCACGTCACAATTAACATATATGAAAATTAACTTTCAAGACCAGATTTCATCGATTACCCAAGATATGTTAAATGCATTAGCACCCTTATAGCGGCTATCATATAAAAACTGAATGCCACATAAATAAACTCCAATGTCAACCATGTAAATCAAATGTTATAAATATAAGAATGAATTATATAAATATAAAACCATATACAAAGAATGAAATCGACTTCCCCACATACAACAATTTGACTGCACAGAGCAAACAGGCTGCAAGGCAGTGACAACAAGGGAGAGAGAGGAGGCGCGATGACACAACCTCTAAAGGCTAAGCAACTTTCAAGCAAACAAACAAAACCAGGTATTTGATTTAAAAAACAAACATATAAACGATAACATAAAGATGAAATCAAAATGGCCAAGCAAGGATAGAAACCGTCAATTAAATCTAACACCATAATAATCGAATGGAAGCTTACAAGAGTTATAGCTTATACAAGTGAATGCCATATATATCGAGTACTAACATTAAGACATAAACATCGCGCAATGCGTATATGAATAGCTTCCCAATGAAATGCACAAGGATCAAATCCGCACTTAGCATCTTCCATCGAATTCTATGGCGTAGGAGAGAGAATCGAACAAAACACAAACAAATTTAAACAAGAGATTCGATTATAAGGCATGACCATTGGATAAGGTTAATTGCTAACAACAGATTTAATATCGATTAAAAAGCATGGCCAATGGATAAGGCGAATCGATCTCAGCATGTTGTTTAAGCATATTGAATGCCATAAGAAATATCGATTAAAATGCATGGCCAATGGATAAGGAAAATTGCTCTCAGAATGTTGTTTAAGCATATCAAATTCCATAAGAAAGATTTATCCACATAAAATCGATATCCAAGGATAATAAAAACCCACTGTAAGTATTCGATAAGCAAACACAATATAAGTCCCCCTCACAAAAATTGCATCTTACATCTTTAAACAAAGACAATGAACCATTCAACATAATGCATGTTTCGAATCCTAAAAAAAATAGGGCTTAGTTTGCAGATCGGCCTCAAGGAAGGGAGACACCATGAGCAACAAGTGTGGTTTGATGCAAAAAGAGGGGAAGGAAATCGCTATATGTAGACACCCAACGAACACCATCTACAATGCAATAAGTCAGATTCCATGCACAGATAAAATCATGGAAATTGAAACCGAAATGCTTTCAACATCAAATACTAACATAAAACATGTATATTGAATATCAACCAAACAAAGATTATCTATCGAACCCCAAAGATAGAGCCATCCCAACTATTCAAAATATTCTTTGTCAGATATATGGTGCAAGATAAAAAAAAAAAAGATGGCAGTGTATACCACTAAATAAAACTACCAAAATATAATCAAACCCATGAAATAAAACTCAGATTATGCAGTAATAAGGATAGGCGCTATCTCTAGGAATGCAATTATTGTGGATACACACAATTCATTTGATAAAAGGGCTTAAGAACTTTCAGACAAATGCCAATGGTTGAGCATAAGGGAGACACCAACAAAACAATTTGCCATAATACATACAATAGAAGGGAAGATAATTTACATGAATAAAATAGATGGATATTATATATCCAAACAACACCAACATACAACCATTCATTTTCAATGAATAAGAGAGAACGAATTTCAATTGCATTGATTGGATCAAAGAACAGTGATGAAGCCAATCTAGATTCTAGCACGGCTGAAACGAGAACCGGTACCGAGATTGACTTCTACATCCGCAACAATCCGTTTCTTCAAAACCTTCATCTAATCTTCAGTAATTTCCGCCAATCCAATTTTGAAAACAATTAATCGAAAACAATTATTACAATAGATTATTCTTGCCGATGAAGTTCTCTATTCAAAAACCAAAATCCATCATCCTCCATAGTCTCCCCAAAAAGATAATTATTAATATTTTTCCTCTAAAAAGAAATTGTAAGATTTTTTCGAACACAAAAATCAGATAATCAATCTCACAAAATAACAAGTTTCCAAACAACAAGCAGTTCGAAGTCACACATGTGCTTCGAACAATTCTTTTTCCATCCTTTTTAATTGCTTTTACAGTTTAGTCATTATCTCATTCCATTTAATATTTTAGTTGCATAATATAATATTTTCCATATTTAATTTATCAAAACTCAACATTAATAATTAATATCTTTATATTTTATTTTCGAAATACTTTATAGCCTAATGATTTAATTTAATAAATTAATTAACCAAAATCAACATATATATATATATAACAACATGATTTATTTAATAATTTATTTTAATTCAACAATTAATCAAACAACCTAGAGCAACATTTATCAAACATCATGAAAAGGGTGAATCATGGAGGGGCACTACACTAACAAAATGGGCAACACTATGTCTTATGTAAGACATAGGGGGTTGAAACCTTGACAATGAAACTTATGTGACATGTCGAATTTGATTTATTTCTATTATAATCATATTTATGTGACTTGCAGACAAGATTACTCTTTTTGGTTTTTGATTATTGGAATATGTAATCCAAGATGTATTGAAACCTTGTTTTCTATAACACTCAATTTTTATTTAAAGGGTCTATGTTGGTAGAACACTTATATTTATGGATGTGACTACATGATAAATAACCACATGTTATGTATGGTATTTTTTAGTTTTTTAAATTTTTATTTAAGATATATTAGCGTACATGGATGAACCTTAATTGTGTGAGCTTGATTTTAGATATTTTACATGCTTTCCTAACTAGTCTTGTATTACGACTTGATAGGAAGAACTTTATCTATATAATAGACCTTGATAATTTAAGAGAGTGAAATGGAAATGCTTGAAATAAGTTGTTTTGTAGTGTTTTCATTCAAATTAAATTTTTGGAGCAATAATTTAGTTGTTGGTTAAGAAGTTGTAGGGGTGGAAAATCTTGGTACATGGGATATATGTAAATAGTGGTGCTAACTTTTTAAGGTGATCTTTTTTGCAGAATTTAAGTTTGCAGAATTTAAGTTAAAGGAAAAAGAATAAGTGATTGTATTTTTAATTTTACTTAGCTATATGAGAAAGAAAGATTGGGGTCTATTCATTGCATGGAATTTTATAGTAAATGAAATGTTTGGTTGTGAGCTTTTGCAACTAATACAAGAATGACTAGATTTGTTGTTATTATTGGTGTATTAGAATTTATTTTCATGGATTTTTTTCGTTTAAATGATGTAATTTATTTAAGATTAGTATATGTTGGAATGATTTTTTAAATAATGATATAGTAATTGATTTTATTATTGTGAGTACTTGTAGGTAGGAGAGAATTGGAAGTGTCCTCTTGAGGATAATATTGAAGTATTATGTAGAGTTCTTATGGTGGATGATAGTGATAGGCACATGATTTATAAGAAAGAATTATTTTATGTTTAATTACCTCCTTGGTTTTAGTTTTATAGGTTTTGGTTATAAATCGATGGTTTATTTATATCTATAGATACATGTGTTGTAGATCTTGGAAACCTTTGACATAGTAGAAATATTTTAGGATAAATGTAGTTCTAAATCAATCTAGTGTTGCCTTGTGATTTAGTGTTCCCGTGATAGCTTAAATTATATTAATGTGTTTGAGGTTTATTTGTGTGTCCATCATTTGAGGAAGCTTATAATCTATAACATACTTACAACTCTTTTGAAGAAAACTTGTAGTTGACTTGTACTAGTCCTATGGTGAACTTATAGCTATCTTATAGTGGAACTATATAGTATATTTGTTGGAATTATAGTAAAGGTTTTGTTGATAATTTTTTTCTCTTTTTGATTGTGTGGTATATATGTTAGATATTCACTATGTATGAGAAAATTCATATCATAGGTTGTCATGGGAGATGTATGTAGGAAGAAAATCAATTATCAAATCTTGTTCTTATTGGTTTTGGGATGGAAGTTATATTATTTTGAGAGCTAATCATAAGTAGTATATAGAGTTAATTGATTTTTTTAAAGCCATGTGTGATCTCCATATTTTATATCTATGTTTTATTAATGACTTGGTTATATTTGTGTATAGGTGAAAATTTTCACCCCTTACGCAAATTCCTCTTTTACACTTCCTCACCTTAGAAGACCAAATCTGAAGGCAAAATTCCACATCAGCTTGCTACCTTCATTCCACTTGGCGTCTGTTACACTTCCCATTGGAGTCACTTTGTAACGTACCTCTTCAACCAACCGACCCCAAAAATGGCAGATTCTCTCATCCCACCTTCAAAAACACTCTTTCTTTATTCATTTAATCTTCTACACAATCTATTTTGCATTCTCAAGCACTTCAACTTCATTCTCTTTGCATTCTTCACTCTAAGTAGCACTTTGGCACTTCATAGCAGTAGAAACAACACTCCATTAACTTCGTAAAGCAAGTGTGGAACAAGCCATTGCAGTAGGGGCTTCAGGTTTTGCAACACCTCCCTTCATCACAGTTGAGGTTGTGTTGATTGTTCAAGCTCTCTTTCTCCATCATTGACTAGTGAGCTCTTGATGGAGGTGGTAACGTTTTCACTCCTCTCCTTTACAATTTGGTTGAGTAGCTTTATACTGTTTTGTAATGTTATTAGTGTACTTTCTTTATTTACTTCTTTATCATACACTTCTCTATCATTGCTATCTTGGTTTTCCGTGGAGGTGGAAACACCAAAACGTGGGTCTGACTGAGGAAAACCCCTATGCAGCTCCCAACAATTTTCCCTCTTTCTTGTGTGTAGGTGGATGTGCATTTGGAGCTAGCTAGAAAACAAGCATCTTTGTGAGATTATCTTTATCACCTTAGCCTTCATATACTTACTTTATCACATTTGTGTGTATCTTTTCTAATTCATAGTTCTATTTTGTTCTCTTAGAAGTGACTAGCTAGGCCATCAACTTATTTTCTAGCGGTTCATACTGTGTTTTTGGTCCTCTGGTCGTACGAACACCAACACACCTAACAGATGCCAACACGCCTTATAGTGGTTGAAAGGCCTTATAGTCCTCATCATTCTTATCCCTCATTTGAAACATCCCTTTAGAGTGAGGTAAGTTAGGGCAACCTTCTGCTCTTGGCTCTCTGTGACCTGGGGCCTTGATGTGGTCAATCCCCCTCTCTTACATATTTGGTGAACCCGATGTGAACCAACGTCTGCTCATTCATTGGTGTTGAGAATTTTCCCCTTGTACCTTGTGATTGTTGTGCCCCTGAGTGTTGTGAAGGTTTATGTGCATCATAACCTAGTCCACAACCTCGGGCATATTGTTAGGAGAAGTGTATGACACCTTCTGATGGAAAGAATGAATGTCACTATAGGTTTCTCTACAGGCCGTTTTGTTGGATCCACCATTGGTCTTGCCACATAGGAGCAGTTGTCAAGGGGTAAGGTAGGATTCTCTAACAAGACTGACCACATCCCCACTCCTCCTGCATCTCCCACACCATCATTGGTGGATGAGCACGAGGCTATTCATATTCCTTCAGAATATGTCTCTACCCTTAGCAAAGGGTTGGGTGTCTTGGAAAACCACTTGGAAAGAAACCCAAAGTTGGCTAGGGCCACTTGGGTTATCAATGAATTAAAGTATATGGTGGAAAAAGAACAAATAGGCATAGAACTCCTAGCTAGTCTCTCTAGTTTAGTTGAAGCATGTGATCCCCCAAACAATCCTAACATTGTGCAAGGGGCCACTTTTGAAGATCATGAAAGACAGTTGGGAATGTCGATGCCTCCTACATCTATGTACATGGCCGATACCATCCCATCGATCATCATCCCCTCTGCCTTCGAGACTATCAAGGTGAATAGGGTCCCTTTGGGCTTCAACTTCACCCCCTATCACCTCTAGCAGTGGAGGTTTTGGCGGGATGAGTGGTGGAGGCTTCGACAGTGGGGGTGGTGCTGGTGGAAGTGGTTTCGATGGAGGTCATGGTGGTGGCTTTGCAAGTGGAGGTGGCTTTGGTGGAGGCCCTGCTGGTGGTGGCGGCTTTGGTAGTGGTTCTGATGGTGGCAACAGTGGCGATTCCAAAGGAGGCTTCGATGGTGGTTTTGGAGGGGGTCACTCTGGCCCAGTGTCTTCTAACAACCCTATTCTGAACACTCTTCTTTAGAATATGGGTAAGATGTAAAGCCGACTGGCGAGTCTCTCTCGGACCTCTACCTAGCCTATCTTTCAACCCTTTTTTTGACATAGCCTATTATCGATAGCAATCTTAAACACTCCCTTCCCTCAAGGAATGGAGATTCCTAAATTTGAGAAATATGGCAGCAAAGATGACCCACAAGCACGTGTCTACCTTTAATTCCCTATGTACATATTTATTCCATCATGATGCATTGATGGCGAAACCATTCCCTCAATCTCTCAAGGACACAATGCTTGAATAGTACTGTTCCTTGCCCGATAATTCCATTTTCCCATTTGATCAACTGGTGAACTAATTTCTTCGACAATTTCAAGCCAACATCGGACCAAATATGACCTTTTCAGATCTCATCTTATGCAAATAGGGTGATAACGAAAAGATTACTGATTTTATAGCACGATACTAGGTGCTCTTTTTACAAATCTCATATCCACTACTCGATTCTAACATGTAGAAGGTATTCATAGGGAACTTACAAAGGCCTTGGAAAGAGAAGTTCACCCTTATAAATTACCCTTCTTTCACGCATTTGTGTGCAACACTATGGGAGTATCAACAAATGATAGTTCAGTTCGGGGGATCTTCCTCATGTTCTCGTTCTGAATGGAAATCCATCGTATCAATCTCTGGGAAAGGTAAGGATGTTTTTAATGTAGTAGTTGCTATGATTGATAACAGCCTCAGATGCAACCAGAAGTTCACAAAGTTAGCAAAATCTTACTCTTCCATCTTGCAAAAGTTGCTAAAAGATAAGATCATAACTTTGGATAACCCTAAGCTTCTTAAAGAACTTTTCCCTAGTTGGTACGATCTGAATACCTTATGTCAGTACCATCCAGTTAATGGGCATGATATCAAATGTTTTATGCGCCTACGACATGAGATATAGGACTGCATCGAGGATGGTACTATCCGTCTTGATGGAAGTAAACAAAATATGAATAAATCAGTGGAAAAAGCGAACAATGAATTGCAGATATACACAAACCCATTTCCATCACATTCTACCAACATGATTGTCGATCCCTCTGATTCTATCACTTAGCCTGAGGCCTATGTAAACATGGTCACGGTTACTCCTACTAAGCAGCCTGCAATCGGTTTTCCGGATGTGACATTTGCTTCACAGGACTTACCCCTAAACAAAAAGCCCTCTCCCCTCTACATTCCTGCTCACCTCAACGACAATGTTGTGATAGGAGTCCTAATGGACCCCGCGAGCATAGTGAATGTCATTACAGAAGGAAAAATGTTGCTAAATTCATTGCACAAAGAGGAGTACAAAGAAACAAAATCCACCATCCATATGCATGATGGTATTTTTCTTAAACCATATGGCTCGATAACTTTGTCCGTCCTAGTTGGACCTATAGCTATAGACACGGTCTTTGATGTCATTCTAGATTCAAATATGTTCAGGATGAAATTAGGCATACTTTGGCTAGCTTTTATAAATGTAATCACCTTCGTTATTCACAAGTGTTTAAAATTATCCCATGAAGGTGTTGTACACTTAGTGCATGACACTAGATACCAGCCTTTGGTAGCCAATGGGAGATATTCATTAGACCATTTTTGGCCCATCTCGGTTGGTCTGCTTACTCCAAGAATGAACTTACTTTACAAAAATTGCATGAAGTATAAGATAGGGGGCAAGGGACAATTGAAATTGACCCTTTCGGTAGTACAATAATGGGTTACCTCCCCTTCTCAAAAAGGGAAAGAGAAGCTCCCCCATTCTTGGGATGGCTCTCCTCTCCTCTCTGAAGAAGAGTTTTGGATGAATATGCTTGGTTTTTATCCCTTAAGTTCGATGATACCACCCTGATGCAAACCTAAGATCAGGATATTAGACCTCCCTACTAAACCACTTGGACCTTGGTACTATTTGTATGGTAGAGGAAAAGGCCCCCATGGGGAATCTTCTATGTCTTGACCTCTGCGGCCTCCTACCACTTCTACTCCCAAAGTAGTAAATGGGAGGAGGTCCGCTGCAGAGGCGTTAGAGCTGAGTCCCCTCATTGCTTCTCAACCTGTTCCTCCTGCTCCCATTTAGGAGCTTGTCCCTCTACTAGAAACAGATATGGAGGACACTCCCATGGCTAAGCAGGAGCCTTCTATTCCTTCGCAACCTTTGGTCTCTAGCTCAAAGAGTTGTAGAAACCACCTTGCGCGCAAGTGCAAGCGTCGGTGAAGGGATCTCACAACTGAGCAGGCTGCCTTATAGAGGAAGGAAGAGGAGATGACTGCCCCTACATTAGGGCCTCCTACCATGTCCTCCTCTCTCCTCCCCTCTGCTTTCATTCAATCTAGCTCCACATCACTTCTGGTTTCTGTTGTAAGTACGAATGCACCTAACCCTAAAAAGGTGCATGTGTTCATCACTCATTAGGTGGAGATTCCTTGTTGATGTCCCTTCTTTCCGTTGAACACTTTGGTAGTATTCGCTACGGTTTTCTCTTCCTCCTCTTTCTCTGCACCTTTCACCTCATCTATGGGGAGTTAATGTCCCTTGATAGAGAAGAAGGTGGAGAGTGGTCCTTCTAGCAATGAAGGATGTAAGAGGAGTCCACCTCCCTTAAAAAGTGGTCCTGCGTTGACTTGTTTTGTCCTAGTGACGAAACCAATCCCAACTTCCGCTGAGTTTGTCACCGCTCCTGAATAACTCGGTTAGCCTAGCGGTGAATCTCGGGCATAGCTTTCTCCATCCATTGAGGTGAAACATGAAACTCCTGTAAAGTGCATGTTTTACTCTCTTGATGAAGTTTTGACCTTGTCAGCAATCTTCGCGAAATCATTGACCATAGCTCCACAAGACCCGAGTGGAGGAGACCTTGTGGGGCCTTCTTCCTTAGCCATTGTTGCGGGAGGGTCAGAAGCTCCTCCTCTTAACATCCCACCAATGCAGGCTTGTCCTCCTTCCCCCTATGATGATCTAGGGTGGGAAGTGGATGACCTCTTGGTCGATTAGTGTTAGGGGGAGGCCCCTTCTTTATCTTTAGAGTAGATGTGTGTGTGTTATGATGTGTTCCCCCGTGATCATGCTATGTGTGCTTGGATGACCCTTTCCACCCTTGTTGGAGCTTGGATATAGGCATGATTTTTGTGTCATAAACTTTCTTCTATGTGTATCATCATTCTTCCATGTTTGTGATTGATTTTTGATAAAATTGGGGACGATGCAAAGCGTTGGGGGCATTTAGGCTTCCCTTCCATGTTGACCCAATTTTTTATTTTTACTTTATCTTCTCGTGCATTCTTCACATGGTCTGATATAGTAGGGGGTTGATGACAGTTCATTTTATATACTATTATTATACTTATTTATGAGTAGTTCTAACCCCAAAATATATGGCTACCCCTGTGCCCTATATTTTTGTTCATTTCCATTTTTAGTCTTTTCTTATCTTTCTCTCTTCTTTGCTTGAGATGTCCCTCTCATGTGTGACAATGTCACTCCTACGACACTTTGATTTTCAGAAAATGCATTCGTTGTTAACGAATATTTTGTCAAGAATCTTCACACACTTCTTTTTCAGAACCACATTCGCGACTAGGACCCCTAATAAAACATGTTCCCTTCATCATGGGTTTGTAAAGAAAGAACATGAGAACATTTTCTTCAAGGTGGGAGAAACTTCGACCTTCCCCTCATAGGAGGAATTTTCTTCCTTTCGAATTCCTTGATGAAGTGAACATCTTGTTACCTATTTTTGGTACTATCCCAAATAGGTAGTGTTGTTTATATTTTACAAGTAAAAAGAAGGTACATTTTAAATTCTCTATGTCACATTCATGTGCATAAAGAAATATAAGAAGACTAAAATATTGTATTTCCTCATGTAGATGTATATAACATAGGAAAAAGTGCACAATCTTTCCAAAAATGTAGTCTTTATTGATAATAATAAGTGTATAGTGTTCCTCACAAGCCGAGGGACTTACTATTTTAATGCATATAAAGAAAAAACTATACATTTATAGATACAAAAAGAATGCACATAAAGAGAAAGGGGACCCGTCATTTCTTGAATGATGAATCCTGGTCGAGTTGCCCTACATCAACTTCAGTCCTCCTACCCATCTAGTCTCCATTAGTTGTTTGCCCCTGCTACTCCAACATTCCCTACATCTGTAAGAAGAGTGTTGTTACGGAAATGAATGATCACCAGTCAAAATATGTGCAAACATCCATAAAAATATAATCTAATCTTCATAAACATTAAAATAGCTAACATATCATAGATGTCCAAGAAAACAAAAGAGTTATCAAACACATCTATCATATGATTTTTTTATCTAATAGGTTTGCTCCTTGTGTAGATATAGGATAGATCTTTGTTAATGTATTGTTTCATCCAATTACAACATGTGGAGTACAATGTGGCTCCCACGAGGGTTGAGCCCAACATGCTTCCCTGTTGTGTTTTAGGAGGGATAGGAAATTGAGAAACTTGATCAAATTAATGATAAACTTATTCTTGATGCATTAAATCAATATGGAATCATACTAGCTGATCAAATTTCATTATCAAATTCAAAAGATGCAACAAAATTGTGTGGATTATCAAGAAAGATTACTCTTCATCATTTCACAATGAACCAAACAGTAAGTTGCCATCATGTTGATCAAAGGGGCAGTCATTTCTTCTTGGAAATATTACTCTGTTGGATATGTCTTTCAATCTTCTTAAGTGGATCCAAGTCAAGTTAAATAGGTGATATGAGTTGTATTTTCATCATCATCATTTTCAAGGGTTAGTAAAGAAGGAAACAAGGACAAGGACAACAATCATTCAAAGATAAAAATAGTTCATCTCTTCCCAAGAAACATATGATTTATGTGATAATGGTGAAAATACACAACAAAATTGGCACACAAAACCCAATAAATCAATGTTGGTACAACAAAATTCAAATGGTGTAGAATTTGATGCCTTTGATAGGAGAAACATGAATATTGAAGCATAGATGCATCAAGTTCAATTATGGATAATCACATAGTACATGAGCTACCAAGTTCTATCACGAGTTGTCATGAGCTAAGTGGAGCATGTACAGAGGTATTCAAGAGAATGTATGATAGCCCAAGAAAGTATAAAGGTCACATGTTGAATGATAGTAATTCTCAAAAGAATGATGATAGTGGCAGTGATAGAGGTATAAGGGTTCAATCTAGATTGCCATCATGCTATGAGAAGCAATGCAAAAATGAGAAAGAATTCATGAGAAAATAAATTTGTATACATACTAGTCATGAGGTTTATTGAGCTAAAGTTTCAAGCTACAAAGAGTGTAATCATCATGCATAAACCTTGAGTAGCAAAGTCTATTACAAAGAGAATTGTCAAAATAGGGGAAAAGAATCACTGAACAACCATCTATGAGAGAGATATTGCAAGAATGGAAAAATGATCAGCCATAGCATAAATAGTTACCATGAACATTGAGGAACATGAGAGACTATCATTGAAAAGACAATATAGTGAATTCTAAGGAGTAGCCTCAAAGCATGGAGAAGGTTTAGCAGAGACAAGTCATTAAGATGCAAGTAACAATGGCATATGACAATCCAAAGTAAAGGGCATCACAATAACAGTCATGAATATTTTCATCTTTATAGCAGCTTAACAATGCCATTATTCTCATAGTCATAAAAGGACAATGGAAGATGCATGGAAATCTAGACATTCCATATCATGCTTTACATGTCAAAGGTGTTGACAACGATGTTTCTCCAAACTATTCTTTATGCAACTTAACACAATTTTTGAGGTGCTTCATGTCTTTGTATATTGTTGTAGCTATTCTCTTGATAGTTAATTAGAGAAGAAATATAGACACAAAGGTAATGATTGGAGGATAGTTATAAAATACCCTTAAAGGGTTATCATATAGTCATGTGATGTGGAATTCAATGAAGGCAGCTAAAAGAAGTCTAAAACTTCTATGAAATACCAAAAGACAAGATGTTTTTGTGCTATGCATCATGTTCACTGAAGGGGTACAAAAGTAAGAGGAATTCATTTGAACATAGAGCATTCATGATTGCTTTCTTTCATTCCAATTGAGTAGCGCCAAGCATCATAACAGTCACAATAATTGAACATGAGGGGCAGTCATGTAGATTAAATGCTTACACAATATTCATCACTTGCAAAGACAATATTCTCCTTACTTTCTAGAAGTGCAAAATCAAAATCAGACTACAAATATGATGCAAATTGGTAATTGCATTGTATCTACAGTTTCAGAAAAGTAATGCGTAAAGTGCCTTATGGAAGCAATCAACTAAACTAAACAGTGGGAAATCACAAGGCACATAGAAGTGGAAAGATATTATGCTTTTACAAGGATCAAACACTAGTGAGAAATGCTCATTCAGGAATTGCAAGTACAGGTACTTGTTGTACCCAAACCAATTTTTTTTTGCTTCATTAAGGCATTTTGCTTTAAAGAGTCTAAGCCTTGTTAAAATGGTGTCAAAACATAGTTTTTTGGGAAAATCAAATATGGATTTTAAGTCAGTTTGGTGTCAAGAAGATACTAGTGAAATTTGAAAAAAATTGAAAATTAGGTTTTCTGCACTCTTGTTTCATGTCACAAAACCCTAAAAAATGAAACTTGTCAAAATTGGTTGAAATTACTTTTGACTGGATTATTTCACATCATGATCACAGTGGTGAAGTTAGTTTCAGTTAAAAGTCAGTTTCAACCTGGTGGGTAGTTTTCACTTTTTCAAGAGAAAAGTTGGGATCTTTGAGATCATCAATGGTAGTTGACCAATACCAAGTGTCAAAATATAAGCCTGAAACTCAAAGCAGAACATTCTATGGTGAAAGATGCTTAAAAATATGCTTCATGACGGAGGGGATTTTCACATAGTGAAAAGTGCAAAAACTATTCTAAGTCTAGAAACACTTCACTTTGTAACGTGTGAGACACTTGCACAATCAACGTGCAAATCAACTTTACAGTGTCTGTACATATGAAAGTGGTGAAATATAGTCACATACATGCATCAACAACAATAATGCTTCTATATGGTCAATTCAGTAGCTAAAACGATGTTTGCATGAGCACAAAATGGAGGAAAATATCTAGCAGAGACCAAATTTGTGCCCTTGTAGCTTAGGGGTGCCCTTCAATTTGAAGGCTTAGATTTAGTTGGTTATGATTGTAGATATATTCATTATCTTTGGGATTCAGTTAGCTTCTCAACAAACTATCAAGCAAGTCCATCCGAGTTGCAGAACTGCAACAATCGAAGGCAAAAGTGGAAGGTATGGAGAGGTTACACATCACAGAGGCAGCCAAATTTGTAGTTTCCGCACCCCTGTAGCTTATGGGCACCCTTGAATTAGACCCCTCAGATCATTGAATTTGCATATTCCATTTACAGGGAATCTCTTCTGATTCAGCCCAGCTCTGTGATGCATTAGTTTCACAATATTGTCAAATATGTTGAGTGACCATGGCAATGGTTCCAGTGAGAACGTAAAATAAAGGGTGGATAGAAGTAGAAATATCAAACTGTACCTCTATAGGCCAAGGGTGCCTAGCCTTTTGGCTAGTTAAATGAGGATTTTAGCAGTCATCATCTTCACGAGACCTATGTAGAATCATCCTAGCTATTCAGTGAATCCAACTGTCAGCCCTCAAGGTTTATCAATCGCTCGCGAGTGAAGGATCAATGGAAAATACTGAAGAATGAAAACAAGCAAAAAAATGGCTAAGTATGGAAATTACATACTCCCTTGAAAAAGGCGCCCTTCTCCTAGAGGTCTTAGAAGTAGTTTTCTCGCTTCATCACTTCCAGGAACATCTCTTCCAAGTTCTTCTAGCTTTGTGATGGGATCAACAATGAGCACATCAGAGCAATCCAACTCTCAGTGTCAAGGGTCAAAGTAGAGTGTTCATTTGAAAGTTGCAATTTTCAAAATCATTCTCAAAATGGTAATTGCGCCTTTGTAGGCCAGGGGTGCCCTTGCTTTTGAGGGCCTTAAATCAACTTTCAGACGCCTTACATACAATCATTGTTTGCAGAATTCCTCTAGCTATGCGATGGAACCAAGATTCAATCGACGAGAGTCATCGCTCACCGACAGTGGAAAATTGAAGTGCGAGATGGAAAAATAGAGAAATGGTTGTCTAGTGGCCTATATAGCAATTTAAAAAAAGGAAAATATTATTTTGAGACATCAAACATGGTTTTTAACGATTGCAGCTCCCAATAGACATTTCATCTCACTAGTTTTGGCTTCGCAGTGGATGTGTCAGCATAGCTCCAGCATCAACTAGGCATCCATAAATCAAAGCTCAACAAAGGAAACTATGATAGTTTCAACAAGCTACAAAATAGGAAGTTAGCTAAAAATCTCAACTTTTGCTAGAGGACGCCTGGAGAGTCAAACTTGGAATTTTCGGAATTAGTAAAATATTATAAGCGAACAGAGTTGGAGAGATTTCAATTAACTCAATAAAATAATATTAAATTTTTAGTTCCAACATGCCAACTTTAATTGGGCATTTTTTCTCAATATTTTAATATTGATACCTTTTTGATGTTAATTTGCAAATTCGCATGAGGAGGGAAACTGAATATTTTAATATTTTAAATATTTCAGGACTCCGAGTCAATTTTTGTTGAACAAAGTGGGGTCCAATCAGATTATTTCTTTTGAAATTAGGGTTTATTCTTGCAATTGGTGCCATTAAGCTACAAATTTCTTTATTTATTTCAAGATGGCATCCTTTTTCTCTCACAATAGGTTGAAGAGCAAGCAAATTTCTTCATTGAGCAAGCAATTTTCTTCAACAATCAACATTCGAAGGCAATATAGATATTATTTTTCATATTTTCTTGCAGATACAGGGTATGTGCAGGATCATGATGGGCCAAAAAGTGGCAATATTATGGGTATTTGTAGGGTATGTGGCTGACGACTTTTTTTTAACCAAAAATTGATGAAATGAAAAGGGTTTTTAGAGGAGATTCTCAGCTTTTGACCAATATAAATTATTCTTTAATTTGAATTTAATAAATAATTATTATTCATTTTCTATTAGAATTACGACTAAAGTCCTGATCAATAGGCTGATTGAAAAACATCTATAACTTTCAAACAGTATCACATTTTAAATCGAAAAATGCGTCACATTCTATGCTTCACATACTATAGGATTAAAAAATAAAAATAAATTTCATGAAGTTTTAACCAAGTTAAGGTGGTCGGACATAGGAGTTTTATATTTTTAAAAATTTTTAAGAAAAAATTCATAATTAATTATTTACTTGGAAAAATTACAAAAAATATGCATCACATCGGGACATGAGTCCTCTACTTATATATAAAATCTTATAAAAAATATTATCATTTTATTATGGTTAGGGTGGTCTGGACACCTACTTCTTATTTTTCCTTGAAATTTAAGTACTACTGCATTGAAATTTCAAATTTTCACCAAATAGATTTTATTTATTTTTAAATAAACCTAGTAGTTTAGAAACTACATTCAATTTTCTATAGATTCTATTCTTACATATTTTTTAAATAATATAGATAACTTATTCAAAAATTTACGTCAAGTTGCCTAACACTGATTTTTTTGCCACTTAAGGGCCTATTTTTTCCATGATGATCCTGCACATACCCTACAGGTTCAGATTAATCGACAGAATTTAGACAAGCATGGTGATTTTAGCAGAAGCATAACATAAAAACCTCTATCTTCTGTCTTAAATTCTTTTATTCTCAGCTTAGGTTTTCTTTGCATGTCCAAGATTCAGTTGTGGGTTGTATTAGAATCATTTTCTCCACTAAACCCATGTTTCATAATTTTTGGTGAAAATTGCCCTTCATCAGGCTATTTTTAGCCTCATCAGGTGACTTTTTGGCTTTTCGGAGGAAGTTGTTAGAATATAGTCGAGTTTACAGTCAACATGCAAGCTTTTCAAAATGGAGTACACACATATCAAATTCAAGAATAAGTCAATCTTGGCTCATGACTTCATTGGAACAGTTGACTGCAAGGATTTACATAAGGTGCTTCTAGAAGTTGTCTTGAATCCGATTAAGATAAGTAATGCAATACTTCAAAACATTCAAGAATTCAGGTTGCTAGAGGTGACTTCACTCCTTATTTCAGTTCATTGCATAGAATTTGTGATGTCTTGTGTCAAGCATTACAATTCTACTACTCGAGAAATTCAGTTAGCGGATGGACGGGTGATTTGCAGTCTCAAGCCCCAAGACATTGAAAGGTGTTTTGGTATTCCTCAACATTTAAACAGTTTGTTCATTACCATGGATTAGTGTGAGAGTGCATTCAATGCTGATAAGGATGTGTGTCAAAGAAAAATGGTAGAACGGTGGTTAAAATAGAAGAAAACTAAATTGCCACACAATGTGGGTCGCAGAGAATACAAGGATGAGTACGTATTTTTGATCACTCTTCTTAATCATGTTTCTGGTCATGCAGATGCTAATAAATTCCAGCACTGGATGTACTACATCGCTCAAACTATTTCTAGGCGAGAGCATTACGACTAGGCCTCTCTAATCAGCGACGTTCTCCACAAGCAGATTACCGATTTTCTATTTCCCCACCAATTTTGTATGTGTTCGTATCTCATATACTTGATTGCCTACCAAGGTTAGTTTAGAGGATTGAACACAGTGGGGATTCTCAATGTAAAAAAGGTTTATCAATACTATGACCAACTTGAGTTCACAAAGTTCGAGTGACATTTCAAGTGTGTGCAAGAAGTGTTCTTGATGTACATAGTGAGAAACCTAGACCAGGAATTGCATGTTCGTATCTTAGTGGTTGCCAAAGCGGAAATGGTAGAATAGGCGGATTGGTTCATTCAGTTCCCTACCTACACCTACATCTGTATCTACGAATATACATGAAATCCAGTTATGCTACCTCGCTATCCTTCAGATAGGATAGTTTTCATGGAGTTCCTAAGGCAATTGTATGATGTTCATTTATGTTTGTGCCACAAGCATAAACCGGCTACCAACTTTCCAATGAAAATGGGAATCTACTAGTGTAGGACAACAGTTGATGCCAATGTTGCAGGATAGGAGTTAGAAAAGTTTAATCTCAAGTACCTTGTTGATGCATGCACATATGACCCTTGGGGTTGTTACTCAGTACACCTTGGCGGTAGCTCTTACCACAAGCCTACTATGGGGGATTATTGGGTCAACTACAAGGATGATTTCAAGGTGCACCGACACAGCTACAACAGGTTCACCCTCTCACAGATTTTTGTTTTCATGTCAGAGGATGTGGGAGGATTGTCAAATGATGATGGGGATGTACTTCCTCAATTCTTTAGAGAATAGGTTGATACACAACCACTTCTAGTCGTTGATTGGTATGCCAAGGAATACTCATCTGTCAAAGAGAGATCAAGTAGAGTCATTTAGAACAACACACTCTACCTGGATAACAAGAAGACAAGGAGGGCAGTCATGCCAAGTGTAGAGCCACCACAGGTGGATGTTTCACTGCCATCCTTGTCAAAACCAAAATAAAAGAAATGGAGTAACCCTCCTAAAAAGAATAAAGTACCTAATAATTCAAAAGGGAAGGCACTTGTTACTAAAACACATGTGGAGCCAGCCGCGAATATAGTTTGGAGCTTGCTAGAGCCCAAGATTCAGCCTCCCATGCCATCACCTACACCATAGCAGTCTCTGGTTCTAGTTAACATGGATTTGGACCTAGACTCGCCGCCACGTAGTGATACCTCTACACATTCACACTCATCAAAACTTCCTATGACTAGTATAGACCCTTCTAGTGAGATTAGTCGAGACTTGTCTTGGCTTGAGAATCAACTAGGTAGGAAGATGAGGCATCCATCTTACATACTTGATCATGTGTACCAGGATGTGCCAGATAAAAGAATAAAGAAGTAGGTTCATGTAGAGAGGAACACTGACAAGGAGATCATAATAGAGATTTCTGCACCTCTAGAGGGTAAAAAGCTTGAACGAGATAGAAGTTGAAGACTTCGATGTGATAAAGGTCAACCTTGGTAGAAGCACACACTAGACAAAGGTTGATTTCCTTCAGGTTGTGATAGATGACATAAAGGATAGGGAAATAAAAGAAGGAGAAGACAAGGCAACCCTCAAGGCTAAAATCCAACAGCTTCGTCAGTATATCTCTAACCTCATGCATAGAACAGAAAATGTCACTGCTTCACTAGAGCCACCAGCAAAGTAGAATTAGCTTAATTAGTTGGTTGTATATGGGAAGTGCTTGGTAGATTGGGAAGAAGAGTTTGGCACCAGGGGCCACTTTGTACTCAGAGTTATATTAGTTAAGGTACAATGCCCACAAACTCTGTCTACACATCCAGGATGAGGAGCGAGACTTGGAAATTGATAGACCCAGAGATGAAATCATGATCTCTCATCTGAGGATGGCACATGACTTAGTCACTAAAAAAGAAGATAAATAAGATAATTTTACTTGGAGTACACAGTTGATCTTCAAGGAAAAAATACAGGATACAATGGCTTCAGAGTTGGTTGAAATCAGAGAACACGTGACTAGTGCACTTCGGTACGTGAGAACCTTCATGTCCTGATTTCCTTGCTAGTTTCAGCGTGAGGGTGGTGAGTATGTCGAGCTTATTTATGTTCAGTTAGAGTTGAAGGTTCTCATCCATGGTATTTTTAGTGGGGATTCTATTGGTTGTAAGTTAGATCAACTTACAATCATGTTAGCGTTATTTGATGACGTAGTTAAAAGTAGAGGAGAACTTTAGAGCTAGATCACAAGAAATGAGGAGATGTTGTGAAGACACAGTGTGCTACAATAGAGTATCAGTGCTCCAGATGGTGATGCAGTCAATAACCTCATAGACGGGTTACTTGCTCGAGATCACGTCCAGTGAACTCCAGATCATGGACAACCTACCTTTTCAGGATGGACATCAAACACAACAGTTAACTCAATGCTTCTTTTCGAGTTAACTTGTTGTTCCACCTTTCATGCTATGTCTATTTTGGAATCATCTATGTACAGTTGGATTTTTCACTTAGTTTTCATTTCAATAAGGACGTGCATGCTTGCACATTTCCATTTAGTTTAGTCTTATTTCAGTTAACTGATGGTAGTTTTCCAGTTGACTGTATAGTTTCCTTTATTTAGGGTTTAGCAATAAAATCTTGCATGCTTGCAAGACTGTAGTTGACTCAAGGTGATTTTAGGGTTCCCTACACCTTTGATGTCTATAAATAAGAGCTCTTTGCTAATTTGTAATTAGATTTTGCACGCAGTAGTAATATATGCTGCTCCACCTTGCCTGTAATATTGTTGTTCTATATCTGTTCACGAGCTTTTACTGTGATAATAAAAGGCTACGCCACCTTGCTTGAATTTTATTCTTATGGTATTTGTTCATATTAGTTAAATGGAGTGGCTAGTTTGATCATTTATTGTATGCATGTCTCGCTAATGCAATTTTCTGTCATAGTTGGCTATCTTATGTTATGTTTAATAGTTTTTCTTTCAATCTACGCCTCGTATAGGGGTTCCTCCTGCTTGGAAATTTGGGAAGAAGAATTATCATTTTAAGTGTTGTGCTTAATAGACTTTATTTCAGCTTACGCCTCAGATAGGGGTCCCTCTTCCTTGGAAATCCTATTGTGGAGTTTATCGTAAAGACATTCCTGCTCCTTTTTCCTCATGCTTTGTTTTCTTGAGGAGATTGGATAGATTAAGCATTTAGTTTAGTTGTAGTTAGAGATCTGCGAAACTAGAAAATACTTAGTTGCAATGTTCTTTGTTTTCTTAACCTCGTGCCTCTTCTAGCTAAGACAAAAAGATAGGAGTTAGATTACTTTACTTTTTCACACAAATCAACATAAGAGGGAGCTTCCCCTCCTAATTTCAAGAGCACTCATTACGCATTGTGCATAGTTGTCCATACCAACTCTCACTCTAGAGGTGCTAATTGTTACACCAACAGTTTTTTGGCACCCACCGTGGGGTACGAGGAAATAAAACTTCTGAAAAAGAGTCAATGATTTATGTCATGGGAATGACCATTTGGCATCCTACTACTCTAGTTCAACAACTAGGACTTACTCCAGTTGTCATACAACCAAATTTTGTTTTCATTGAAGTGGAGCAATCGGATATCATCAGTAGCCTGCACAATTTTATCTTTGAAAATCATACATCAACTACTCAATGGAGAAACACAACTACTACTCTGGACAAAGAAGAAGAAAGAGTAGATATTGCAGCTAGTAGACCAGTTTTGCCACCACCTGCATGGAATTAAATCATCCTGGCATACCAAGTATATACAAGAAGGAGAAACAATCCTCCTATTAAAAAAGAGCTAATCTTTGAAGAGGTTCTTGAAGAATTTGAAGAAGAATTTGCAATCCTAGTTGAAGCAATGGGTGACAACAACAACAAAAATTGCAATGGTCAAAATGAAAGGAATGTGAGACGTCCAACTCCATTACCATGGGGTGACAATATTGGACCATTGGCCTTGGCTGGACACCATGAACTACCCAAGGGATCACAAAAGCATTTTATCAGATTCCATGGTGATGGGTCTAGACACCCTGATGAACACATCTTAGCATTCACAATGGCTTGCTCCATTTTGCATGTTTCACATGAAGACATCACCGTCTGTCTCTTTGTAGAGACCCTAGAGAATAACACTACAGATTGGTTCAACCATCTTGAGCCAATAATTATCACAAGTTGGGAATTCATGAGTGAAAGATTCTTGGTGAGATTTGAACCCACCAAGGACAACCATCAATTATTTGCACAACTCTCAAACTCAAAGATGGAGACACATGAACCGATGAGGGATTTCGTAGCAAGGTTTAACTGCCTTGTCACATGTCTTTCCCATACTCTCAATCCATCTGATGATATTTTGATGAGTAGCTTCATCAATGCACTACTGTTAGAAATAACCTTTTTCTTGAAGATAGGTCATGAAGAGAATCTGAAAGTCACACAAGAAGAAGCTATCAAGCTTGAAGATAACATGATTACGATAGGAAAGATGAAGAATGATTCAATCAGACCACTTTTTCAAGCGTCTACTAATCCACTACTACAAAAGGTATCCAATGAGGTGACTATTCTCAAAAGGTAGTCACCTACTCAAGGGAAGCAAGCCTTTCTTGCACCACCACCATATCAACCTCAACATCCATACCAGCCGAAGAGGAATAAATTATAGTCATTCAAAAATTACAAGCCAAGGTTTCTGCAAGGACAACCGAGAAAAATGAATGATGTTGAGAAGGTTACAATCTATTGCACTTTCCATGATTCTAATGAACACACTGGGGCCATGTGTCCGAAAAATCAAAGGATGAATCCGCTCATGGGATTTGTTGATACTACTAGGTCCAAGTTCAACTTTCATGCCTTCACCAACTACAAATGATGTCTCACCACAGACATACAACTTTGATGGTGACTCCACAACAGGGTACTTCAATAGAGAACCCATTAATGAACAACACGAAGAAGAATACCATCAATTTTCTCTTGTGGTTAATCATGAGAACATCTCATCACCTGTGTTCACACATGCACAATGCTTCAAAGCACATAAAGAAGAAGAGGAAAAGCATAATACAAATGAAAAGGGAAAGGATGTTCCTTCCACTTCCAATCCCAAATCTTCACAAGGGAACATCATGTCGGTTGCTCAAGAATCCTCTTCAACAAACTTCGACATTGTGTCTTCTATGATGAAGAAAAAGGTACAAATCTCACAACTAGAGTATCTATAGGATCATCTAGATCAATTAGAAAGAATCCTCAAAGTTGTAAAGAAGAAGGCTATAATCCAACCTACATTGCTAGTCATCCGTGCCACCAAAAGAAAATCCAAAACCATTCTATATATCTCTGTATTTAGGAGGTTTTAAACTCATTAATTGTATTATAGATAGTGAATCTTTAGACAACGTTATGCCCCTTCAAATCATGAACACATTGGGACTTTCGTGCACCAAAACTTAGGAAAAGTGTTACTCACTTGAGTCAAAGTTGGCGCTGTTAGTGGGCCAACTGAAAGATGCACAAGTCAGTGTACATTTTTTTCCTGAGAAGAAAATAATGATGACTATCTTGGTAGAAAACATTCCTACCAGTTATGGAATGTTACTCAGTAGGGGATTTTGCAAAGACCTTAGTGGCGAAATTCAATTAGATTGGTCATTCGCAACAATTCTATTGAAGAAGGGCACTTTCAAGCTGAAACCTGAGGAAAAGTCAAGGTTTACAGTGGTGACATCCCAAGACCCAGTTTTGTATCAAGACACAGGTCCAGGCACATATGCTATGGTGTCTGAAGTAGCTGAAGATTGTCAAAATTTTGCACTTTCCACGAAACTGTCAAATGAAGAATCAAAACTGTGGACAATACAGTTCAAAAATAGTTGCTCAACATTAGGCTCAAGAGCGGGAGTCATAATTACTTCTCCTGAAGGTTGTCTATATCCATTCACATATAGGTTGCAATTTGAATGCACCAATAACACTGTTGAATACAAGGCACTTTTATTAAGTCTCAAGAATGCGAAGGATATGGGGATTCAACTGCTTAAAGTTGAAGGAGATGCAGAGCTGATTGTTAAACAAGTCAAGGAGTAGTTTCAAGTTAGAAAGAATCACCTTCAATCCTACAGGCAGAGGGTGTGGAATGCTATCGACTAGTTTGATGAATTTAACATCAAATACATTCCAAGAACAAACAATAGCAAAGCTGATGCTCTTGCAGTGTTAGTGGCTCTTTTCATGCCACATTCTAACTTTCGTCATAATTCTTTTGCTATTGAGTTGATTTACAGGCCAGTTGTACCAGATAACTCAGACAACTAGAAAGTATTTAATGACAATGATGATATTGAATAATTTCTCATCATGGGAGATAACGAATTTTTCTTTGAAGGAAGTTCTACTCCTTTTAGAGAGTCAATTACATAAGACTTTGACGCTACAGAATCCAGGATCATACAACTGAAAGGAAATAAAATTCCCAATGGTTTTGTATCTTTAGAAGATATTTTTGACCAACATTACTGATACATCCAGGATCAAAATATGTTAGGTGTTAATACTTTTTTGGAGCATTACCAAGTAAACATCGACACTGAAGACAAACCTCGGCTTGTTAATCTAGGCAAGTGTTGTACTCTAGAAGAAGCTGAGAAGTTTACCGCCTTGTTCAAACAATACAAGGATGTATTTACCTGTTCTTATGAATATTTGAAGGTCTTCACACCCGTAGAATTGTCACATACAATTCCTCTGAAGTCTAATGTCAATCCTTATAGGAAAAAGTAGAGACATTATAATCTATGAATTCAAGATACTATTTACATGGAAATTCAAAAGATGGTGGAATCAAAGATAATATTTCCAATTTATCACTCCACCTGGGTGTCTAACATAGTTCCTGTGTGCAAAAAGAATGGCGAGATCAAAATTTGTGTGGATTTCAGGAGTTTGAACCAATCGTCCTTAAAGGACAATTACCCATTACCAATCATGGAGCATACCTTGTAGACAATCACCGAATTAGAGATGCTATCACTTCTTGATGGTTTTTCTGGTTACAATCATATTGCAATGGTAGAGGAGGATCAAATCAAGACAACTTTCACCACACCATGGGGAATGCTTTCTTATGAAAGGATGCCTTTTGGCCTTATCAACACCGGTCCTACTTTTCAAAGGGCCATGGATTTGGTGTTTGGGGATCTCAGGAATAAGATAATAGTCCTCTATCTTGATGACTTGACAGTTTTCTCAGATAAATGGGAAGACCACTTTTCACACTAGGTGAAAGTGTTCGAGAGATGCAGGTATCACAAGATATCATTGAATCCAAAGAAGACCATATTTGTGGTGACAGAGGGCAAGCTACTTGGCCATATCGTTTCCAAAAAGGGGACTAGAATTGACCCAAATCAGGTGGATTCAATCAAAAACCTGTCTCTTCCAACAAACAAAATGCAAGTGCAATTCCTTTTTCGGTAAAGTTAACTTTATTTGAAGGTTTGTACTTGATTTCTCAGAGCTGATGAAGGAGATCTCAGAAATGATGAAAAAAACATCCACTTTGATATGGATAGGAAAACAAACCTTTATCAAAATCAAAGAAGCTATTGCTAATGCATTAGTGTTGGTTTGGCCTGACTTTGAGAAGGATTTTATCCTCTATTGCTATGCGTCAGAACACACGCTATCTGCTATATTAACATAGAAGCTCAGTGAATAAGGAGAATCTCCAATTGCTTTCATGAGCACCAGTTTCAAGGATAGTGAATCACGCTATTCTCAAATTGAGAAGAATGCATATGCTTTCATCTGAGCTATCAAGAATTTTAGGTTCTATCTTTTGAATTCACATACAACGGTGTTTGTCACCGATGCAATGGTTAAAAGTGTGTTGACTCAACAGGAGATGGGCATGAAAAGAGGAAACTGGATTGCAAAGGTTCAAGAGTATGATCTAGAAATCAAGCCAACCAAGCTCGTTTGCGGGCAAGGTCTTTGTCGATATTTGGAAAAAGATGAAGATCAAAAGTATCTAAGCAATGGTTGAATTGAACTTGAACGAGAAATTGAAGAGGACCATCCTTTGGTCCTATTTGTTGATTCTATGGAGGAATGGTACACACCCTTGTGTTATTATTCAACTTATGGAGAATTTCCATATTGTAAGAGTTGGCTATGAAGGTAGCCACCCAAGATCTAGAGGCCTAATAGAAAGCACAAGCATAAGAGAGATAGAAACAATATGACAAGAATAAATTGTATTCTGCCTTTGATGCAAATAGAATAGAATGTGTTGTGAAAAAGTACATAGGAGACCCCTTGGTTATATATAGCCAAGGTGAGAACATAGAATGGCATAAGATTATGACAAGTGTCGTAATCTTATGACATGAGACAACTGTGAAAAGCTATCACTCCACCTAAAGTGGAAAAGTGATAATGTGATAATCACCACAAATGGTGGATCACCCACAAAAGGTGGAGAGGTAATCACATGATGTGTCCACGAAAGGTGGATGTGATAAAGTAATAGCATGATAAGTCCACCAAAAGTGGAAATTCTCCAACTACCTCCTATGTGGTCCCTAAGTAAACTTAACTAAGGTGTAATTATGACCTAGGACAAGGTAAAACACTTTTAATTAAACCAACACACATCACATGGACAAACAACAAAAGAGAACATTGAAGTTAAAAGCACAAAATCTCATGCTTATTAATAACATTTTGTACAAGTGTGGCCTTGACAAATAATTTCTATTATGCGTTGGGAGGAACCAACAACAGAGATTGTTGGAAGCTTTTCACAATCAAGCATGAGGACACTTTTTGTCAAGGGTCACTACATTCAAAATCCTATGAGCATAGTTTTATTGACCAACTATGTTTTACAATGCATATGAATGGGTGTACAGGTGTCAGTTGTGTCAGCAGTTTGCTAGAAAAGTCAGATTGGCAGCTACTCCACTCAGGCCAGTTATTATCGATGCTCCATTTCAACAATGGGGTATAGATTTTGTAGGTCCTATCAACCCAAGTTACAGTAAGGTGCATGTCTATGTCCTAACAACAACATATTATTTCATGAAATGGGTTGAGGTAGTTCCTACCAAATGAGCTACTTCTGAAGTTGTCTACGAATTTTTGAAGGAGAACATCATTTCATGCTTTAAAGTGCCTCGTAAAATTGTGACCGATAATGCAACGTGTTTCTCATCAGAGGAACTTCTAATTTTTTTTTTAAACATGGTATCATGTTGTCACACTCATCAAATTATTATCCTCAGGGTAATGGACAGGATGAGTCATCAAACAAGAACATAGTCATAATCATTCCTAAGCTGGTTGATTCTAATCAGTGGGCTTGACACACAAAATTATGACACTCTTTGGGCTGATAGAATCACTCCCAAAAGAGCCATTGGCACCTTGCCTTTCATACTTTTGTATGGTACAAAAGTAGTTCTGCCCATCACATTGGAGCTATCTACCTTATAGCTGACATCTACACTAAAGGATGAAGAATTCAAAGATCTTGTTCAGAAGCAAATGTTGCACCTAATGAAACTTGAAGAGGAAAGGGTAGAGGTTGATGATAGAATCACTCAGCATCAAGAGCGAGTGAAAAATATTTTTGACAAGAAGGCTCATTAGAGAGACTTTGAAATCAGAGATCAAGTCCTTTTGTGGGACAAAAGACACGAACCTAAAGGAATGCATGGCAAGTTTGATTCCTTATGGTTGGGGCCTTTTCAGATCCATGAGTCAAGAGGAGTGAACACATACATGCTCTCGTATTCAGATGGAAGGCTTCTCCTGCTTCCTTATAGCGGGAAATATCTCAAACACTTCAACCCTTCGGGGGAGGAGTGACTTTTTGTAAATAATTTATTTATGCTTTATCATCATGTCGTAATGAGTTTCCCCGTTCTGTGATGTTTTGTTGTGTTTTAGGTGATTAAGAAAACTCCAAGTATATTAGGTGATTAGGGAAAGAGTCCTGACTCCAATGCCCAACTGATAAGTCACTGGTCTACAAAAACACAAAGTATCTTGGTTCTCCTATGTCGTAAGTATCTGACATGGTCACCAGACGAAGCCTAATGTTGTAGCCAAACCAATTTTTTTTGCTTCATTAAGGCATTTTGCTTTAAAGAGTCTAAACTTTGTTAAAATGATGTCAAAACATAGTTTTTTGGGAAAATCAAATATGGATTTTAATTCAATTTAATTTCAAGAAGATACTAGTGAAATTTGAAAAAAAATGAAAATTAGGGTTTTTGCACTCCTATTTCACGTCGCGAAACCCTAAAAATTGAAACTTGTCAGAATTGGATGAAATTAATTTTGATTGGCTTATTTCACATCACAATCACAATGGTGAAGTCAGTTTCAGTTAAAAGTCAATTTAAGCTTGGTGGGTAGTTTTCACTTTTTCAGGAGAAAAGTTGCGATCTTTGAGATCGTCAATGGTAGTTAGCCAGTACCAGGTGTCAAAATCTAAGCCTGAAACTCAAAGCAGAACATTCTATGGTGAAAGATGGTTAAAAAGATGCTTCATGACGTAGGGGATTTTCACATGGCATAAAGTGCAAAAAATATTCTAAGTCTGGAAACACTTCACTTTGTAACGTGAGAGACACTTACACAATCAACGTGCAAATCAACTTTACAGTGTCCATACATGTGAAAATGGTGAAATACAGTCACATACACGCATCAACAACAGTAATGCTTCTACGTGGTCAATTCAATAGCCAAAACGATGTTCGCATAAGCAAGAAATGGAGGAAAATATCTAGCAAAGAGAAAATTTGCACCCCTGTAGCTTAGGGGCACCATTCAATTTGAAGGCTTAGATTTAGTTGGTTCTGATTGTAGATACATTCATTCTCTTTAGGATTCAGTTAGCTTTCCGGTAAACTATCAAGCAAGTCCATCTGAGTTGTAGAACCCTGCAATTGAAGGCGAAAGCGGAAGGTACAAAGAGGTTACACATCACAGAGGCAATCAAATTTGCACTTTCTGTGCCCCTGTATCTCAGGGGCACCCTTGAAATAGACCCCTCAGATGATTGAATTTGAAAATTCCATTTCTGGGGAATCTCTTTTGATTTAGCCGAGCTCTGCGATGCATCGGTTCGCGAGATCCTCAGATGTGTTGAGTAACCATGGCAGTGGTTCCAGTGAGCACATAAAATAGAGGGTGGATGCAAGTAGAAATATCAAGTTGTACCTCTATAGTCCAGGGACGCCTAGCCTTTTGGCCAACTAGATGAGGTTTTTAGTAGTTGTCGTCTTCATGAGACCTATGTAGAATCCTCCTAGCTATTCAGTGAATCCAATCGTTAGCCCTCAGGGTTTGTCAATCGCCTGTGAGTGAAGGATTAGTTGAAAATACTGAAAAATGAAAATAAGCAGAAAAATGGCTAAGTATGGAAATTACATACTCCCTTGAAAAAGGCGCCCTTCTCTTGGAGGTTTTAGAAGTAGTTTTCTCGCTCCGCCACTTCTAGGAAAATCTCTTCCAAGTTCTTCTAGCTTCACAATGGGATCAACGATGTGCGCATTAGAGCAATCCAACTCCTGGTGTCAAGGGTCAAAGTAGAGTGTTTAATTGAAAGTTGCAATTTTCAAAATTATTCTCAAAATGGTAATTGCACCTTTGCAGGCTAGGGGCACCCTTGCTTTTGAGGGCCTTAAATCAACTTTCAGACACCTTACATAAAGTCATTGTTTGTAGAATTCTTCTAGCTATGCGATGGAACCAACATTCAGTCGATAGGAGTCATCATTCACTGGCAGCAGTAGATTGAAGTGCGAGATGGCAAAACAGAGAAATGGATGTCTAGTGGCCTGCATAGCAATTTAATAAAAGATGACTTTTATTTTGAGGCATCAAACGTGGTTTTTAACGATTGCAGCTCCCAAAAAACATTTCATCTTAGTAGTTCTGCCTTCATAGTGGATGTGTCAGCACAACTCTAGCATCAACCGGGCATCCAAAAATCAAAGCTCAACAAAGGAAATTGTGACGTTTTCAACAAGTTACAAAATAGGAAGTTAGCTAAAAATCTCAACTTTTGCTAGAGGATGTCTGGAGAGTCAAACTTGGACTTTTTAGAATCAGTAAAATATTCTAAGTGAACCCAATTGGAGAGATTTCAGTTAACTCAATAAAATAATATTAAATTTTCAATTCCAACATGCCAGCTTTAATGGGGCAATTTTTCTCAATATTTTAATATTGAAGCCTTTTTTATGTTAATTTGCAAATTCAAATGAGGGAAACTGAATATTTTAATATTTTAAATATTTCGAGACTTCGAGTCAGTTTTTGTTGAACAATGTGGGGTCCAATCAAATTATTTATTTTGAAATTAGGATTTATTCTTGCAGTTGGCCCCATTAAGCTACAAATTTATTTATTTATTTCAAGATGGCATCCTTTTTCTCTCACAACAAGTTGAAGAGCAAGCAAATTTCTTCATTGAGCAAGCGATTTTCTTCAACAATCAACATTCGAAGGCACTATAGATATTATTTTTCAAATTTCCTTGCAGATACAGGTCCAAATTAATCAGCAGACTTTAGACAAGCATGGCGATTTTAGTAGAAGTAGAACATAAAAACTTCTATCTTTTGTCTTAAATTCTTCTATTCTCGTCTTAGGTTTTCTTCGCATGTCCAAGATTCGACGACTTTTGACAAATTTGATCATTTGGGTTGGTTGTGCATGGCTTCCTCTACAAAACCCATGTGTTAGAATTTTTTAGGAAAATTTGCTCCAGAGCTTCAATTCTCAAAGCTTTGCTTTTCTCAACTGAAATTCCTTTGCATGGTAGAGTAAAAGTTAATATTTTTCAAATATGACGTCGTGGGTTGTCTTAAAATCATCTTCTTGACAAAACCCATATGTCAAATTTTCTCAAAAAGATTACCTCCACAACCCCTATTACCCCCAATTGTTTTTTTTAGAAATGTTTTTGCATGTCAAGCTAAATGGTGCATTTTCACAATTCTGACGTTGTGGGTTGTCTTATAATCATTTTCTACACAAAACCCATGTTTTAGAATTTTTGGTGAAAATTACCCTTCAACAAGGTATTTTTAGCCTCATCAGGTGACTTTTTGGCTTTTCGGAGGAAGTTGTCAAAATATAGTCAAGTTTATAGTCAACAGGCGAGTTTTTCAGAATGTAGTACACACAGATTGAATTCAAGACTAGTCAATCTTGACTCATGACTTCATCGGAACAGTTGACACGGATTTGCATAAGGTGCTTCTAGAAGCTATCTTGGATTCAATTAAGATAAATAATGCAATACTTCAAAACATTCAAGAATATGGGATGCTAGAGGTGACCTCACTCCCTATTTCAGTTCATTGCATAGAATTTGTGATGTCTTGTGTCAAGCATTACAATTCTACTACTCAAGAAATTCAATCAACAGATGGACGGGTGATTTGCAGTCTCAAGCCCCAGGACATTGAAAGGTGTTTTGGTATTCCTCAACATTTGAATAGTTTGGTCATTGCCATGGATCAGTGTGAGAGAGCATTCAATGCTGATAAGAATGTGTGTCAAAGAAAAATGGCAGAAAGGTGGTTAAAACAGAAGAAAACTAAATTTCCACACAATATGGGTCGCGGAGAATACAAGGATGAGTACGCAATTTTGATCACTCTTTTCAATCATGTTTCCGGTCATGCAGATGCTAATAAATTCTAGCCCTGGATGTACTACATCATTACTTAAATTATTTTCAGGCGAGAGCATTACGATTAGGCCTCTCTAATAAACGATGTTCTCCACAAGCATATTATCGGTTTCCTAGTTGCCTACCAATTTCATATGTGTTTGTATCTCATATACTTGATTGCCTCCCAGGGTCAGTTTAGAGGATTGAACAAAGTGAGGATTCTCAGTGTATAGAAGGTTTATCAATACTACGACTAGCTTGAGTTCACAAAGTTTGAGCAACATTTCAAGCATGTACAAGAAGCGTTCTTGATGTACACAGTGAGAAACCTAGACCAAGAATTGCATGTTCGTATCTTAGCGGTTGCCAAAGTAGCAATGGTAGAATGGGTGGACTGGTTCATTCAATTCCCTACCTACACCTACATCTGTTTCTATGGATATACAAGAAATCTAGCTATGCTACCTCACTATCCTTCGGATAGGACAATTTTCATGGAGTTCTCGAGGAAATTGTATGATGTTCATTTACGTTTGTGCCACAAGTGTAAACCAGTTGCCAACTTTCCAATGCAAATGGGAATCTACTAGTGTAGGACAACAGTTGATGCCAAGGCTTCAGGACATGCATTACAAAATTTTAATCTCAAGTACCTTGTTGATGCATGCACATATGACCCTTAGGGTTGTTACTCAGCACGCCTTGGCAGTCGCTCTTACCACAAGCCTACTATGGAGGATTATTGTGTCAACTGCGAGAATTATTTCGAGGTACAAAGCTACCATCAGTGAATGTTTCACTACCATCCTCATCAAAACCAAAAGGAAAGGAAAGGAGCAACCCTCCTAAAAAGAATAAAGCACCTAACAATTCAAAAGGGAAGGAACTTGTTACTGAAACACATGTGGAGCCAGCCACGAATACAGTTCGGAGCTTTCCAGAGCTTGAGGTTCAACCTCACATGCCATCACCTACACCACAATAGTCTCTGGTTCCGGTTCACATTGATTTAGACCTAGACTCGCTGTTGCGTAGTGATACCTCTACACATTCACACTCATCATAACTTCCTATGACTAGTACATACCCTTCTAGTGAGATTAGTCGAGACTGGTCTTGGCTTGAGAATAAAATGGGTAGGAAGAGGAGGCGGCCATCTTACATACTTGATCACTCAGATTTTGATCATGTGTACCAGGATGCGCTAGATAAAAGAATAAAGAAGCATGATCATGTAGAGAGGAATGCTGACAAGGAGATCATAATAGAGATTGTTGCACCTCTAGAGGGTAAGAGCTTGAAAGAGATAAAAGTTGAAGAATTTGATGTGATAAAGGTCAACCCTTGTAGAAGCACACGCCAGATAGAGGTTGATTTTCTTCAGGTTACAAAATATAGCATAAAGGATAGGGTAGTAAATGATGGAAAAGACAAGGTAGCCCTCAAGGCTGAAACCCAACAGCTTCGTCAGTATATCTCTAACCTCGTGCATAGAACGAAAAATGTCACCGCTTCATTCCCACTTATGCTAGAGCCACCAACAGAGCATAATTAGCTTAATCAGTTGGTTGTATATGGGAAACACTTGGTAGATTGGGAAGAAGAGTTCATCACCAGGGGCCGCTTTGTACTCATAGAGTTATATCAGTTAAGGTACAATGCCTGCAAACTCCATCTATGCATCTAGGATGAGGAGCGAGACTTGGTGATTGACAGACCTAGAGATGAAATCATGATCTCTCATCTGAGGATGGAATATGACTCAGTCATCGATGAAGAAGATAAAGAATCTATTTTTACTTGGAGGACATAGTTGATCTTCAAGGAAAAAATACATGATACAATGGCTTTAGAGTTGGCTAAGAGCAGAGAACACATGACTAGTGCACTTTGATACATGAGAAATTTTGTGTTATGAGTTCTTTGCTAGTATCAGCGTGAGGGTGGTGAGTACATCGAGCTTATTGATGTTCAATCAGAGTTGCAGGTGCTCATCCATGGTATTTTCAGTGGGGATTCTGTTGGCTGTAAGTTAGATCAACTTACAATCATGTCAGTGTTATTTGATGAGGCAGTTAAGACTAGAGGAGACCTTTAGAGCCAAATCACAGGCGGTGAGGAGATGCTACAAAGACACAGTGTGCTACAATAGAGTATCAGTGCTCCAGATGGTGATGTTGTCAATAACCTCGTGGAGGGGTTACTTGCTCGAGATCACGACCAATGAACTCCAGATCATGGACAACCCACCTTTTCAGGATAGACATCAGACACAGTGGTTAACTCGATGCTTTCTGAGTTAACTTGTTGTTCCACCTTTCATGCTATGTCTATTTTGGAATCATCTATGTACAGTTGGAGTTTTCACTCAGTTTTCATTTCAATAAGGACGTGCATGCTTGCACATGTCCATTTGGTTTAGTCTTGTTTTAGTTAATTGATGGTAGTTTTCCAGTTGACTATATAGTTTCCTTTATTTAGGGTTTAGCAATAAAATCTTGCATGTTTGCAAGACTGTAGATGACTCAAGGTGATTTTAGGGTTCCCTGCACCTTTGATGTCTATAAATAAGAGCTCTTTGCTCATTTGTAATTAACTTTTGCACACAATAGTAATATATGTTGCGCCACCTTGCGTGTAATATTGTTCTTTTGTATCTGTTCACAAGCTTTTATTGTGATAATAAATGGCTGCGCCACCTTACCTTAATGTTATTCTTATAGTATTTGTTCATCGTAGTTAAATGGAGTGGCTAGTTTGATCGTTTATTATATGTGTGTCTTTCCATTGCAATTTGTTGTCCTAGTGTGCTCTCTTATGTTATGTTTAATAGTTGTTCTTTCAATCTAGACCTTGGATAGGGGTTCCTCCTCCTTGGAAATTTGGGAAGAAGAATTATTGTTTTAAGTGTTGTGCCTAATAGACTTTATTTCAGCCTATGCCTTGGATAGGGGTCCGTCCTCCTTGGAAATCATGTTGTAGAGTTTATCGTAAAGACATTCCTGCTCCTTTTTTCTCATGCTCTGTTTTCTTGAGTAGATTGGATAGATTAAAGCATTTAATTTAGTTGTAGTTAGCAATCTGCGAAACCAAAAAATCCTTAGTTGCAACGTTCTTGGTTTTCTTAACCTTGTGCCTCTTCCAACTGAGACAAAAAGATAGGAGTTAGATTACTTTAATTTTTCACGTAAATCAACATAAGAGGGAGCTTCCCCTCCTAATTTGAAGAGCAATCATTACGCACTATGCATAGCTATCCATACCAACTCGCACTCCAGAGGTGCTAATTGTTATGCAAACAGTACTAAACATGTATTTTGTTTTGTATCTAAGATTAGTATCATTATTTTCATATGTTTGCATTTCAAATTGTCAAGTAAGTTGTTGCCTTTTCAATAAATGAGAAAACTTCTTTTGAAGATAAAATAAGCATGTTAAGAGAGAATGGAGCAGTCATCTACATTAAAGAATAGTCATGCAAAATGAAAACTTACAGTCCTAATGCTTTTCAAAATAATGTGAAGATTTCAACTATAGAGTATGAACATGATTATGATTGGAGAGACTATAAAATCACAATATCATGAAGGTGGAAGCAATTGCAAGTAACTTGGTTTCCATGAAAGTCATAGTAAATAGGAGCAATGAGCTACAAATTTGTAATGAATAAGGTAGTGCAAATATACTTGTACCATATCATTAAAGCAATCATATTATAATTGGCATACTTCTGCAACAAAGTGATGATAACATGTGAATAAAAGTAGACAATTCTCAGAGGAACAATGACATATTCAGTAAGTAAAATGATCTCCAATGGCATTAAAGTTTTTTCCAGAGTTACCCAAGTTCATTGCCTACCATCATTGCATGTATGGTGGACATTATGATGTTTTGGCTGTCTTGACAATCATAAAATCAATACCTTTAAGTGTTTTGGAAATAGGAGAGAGACATAAAAATAGTGAAGCTTGTCATGGAAAGTATATGCATCACTCAGAATAGGTTTTGAAACCCTCAACACATATGTATGGTTGTGGCTTGTTCAAAGAAGAATAAATGCAGAGTTAGGGATATGAGGCAACTCCAGAGAAGTTACAGTAGAAACACAACTTGGATCCCTTTATCATTTGCAAAAAAAGGCCAATAACTCATGACCATGAGAAATAATAAGAGAATGTGGAGGCCGAGTGTTAAGTGAAAATCGTCTCTTTGGGAATTTTCTAGTTGGTGAAAATACGAAGCCATCAAGCAAGGAATGAAAAAGACCCAGTTTGTGTCTTCATGGCTGCGTCCTGAAGAAGGGTTTCTCTTCACGAAAGATCAAAACCCACTTGGGGTTTGATTTAGAAATCAAAAGTGCAGAATAACAGAGGATTTTTTGAGCTCGTGCAAGAAAGGAGAGCACTTAGAAATAAAGAAACAAACAAGGTATGGCCACAGTCATGTGGAAGAGCTCACATTATTTTGTTTCCAGACAAAAGTCAAACATTTTCTTTTAGATCATGCTCAAATCAAGCTTATGCACAAAAGTGAGAGCATGAAACTTACCTAGCTTTGGTGTGTAGAGAAAATAATTTGAAGCCCACATGCCATGTCCTTCAGAAGCTCAAATCAAACTCTCCATGGCGGCTCAAAGTGGAGAACAATTCAACAGAGAGACAAAGCATGAAAGACAAGTCAGAAAAATTATAGAGGTCGCGGCTAAGAAGCCTTGAAAGCCTTTGAAAGTGGAATCAAAGTGCTACAAAATGCCCAAGAAACAACTTACCATCAAGTTGCAGGAGGATTAAGACCCCAAGCATGAAGGAATCAACTGAAAAATGCAGAGGAGAATATTCAAACCCTAGTTCCCCATGGTGGCCAAATACAAAACTCTTTTCTTCCAAAGTTTCCAAGTGAAAATGATGAGAAAAATTAGGGATAGGGGTCGGTTTTGACCTTAGGGTGTCCAAGTTCCCTAATTCGAATGTGTTTTTATCAAATTATTTTAAAATCAAATGCCCTGGTTAATACCCTTCATGCTATTAAATCTTTTCCACATTTTGCATACCTAGGCAATGTCAATGCCTTAGTGATTTTTATGACTTTATCATATGTGCCTTAGATGTCTCTTATGATTTTTGATAAAATCATGTGATTATGTGCTTTTAGTTTTTCTTCTCATTTTGAAGAAATCATATAATAATTGGCTCCCCATGTATTTTTCTAACTTAGGCTTTATGCGTTAGTTATTTTCTAGTTTTTAAAGGAAATCGAGTGTAAGTCAATTGTTGTTATTTTGCATTTATTTGAAATGTAAAACATTTTGATTAAGTGATGTTATTATAAGTCACTTAGTCAAAGTGTTATTTTAAATGCAGAGTAAGGTCTTATGCTTTTGTAAACACACAAAGAGCATGAGTCAAAGCATCTTGGAGACATAATGATGATGGACCTGTTATCATGAGGGATTACACCCGAATGCAAAGCTATAAAGCTAAGAAATCCTATGTAACATGGAAACACTTTCAAACCTGTGGGTTGCTCACAATGAAAGTGAATCTCTAGATTATGGGTTGGTTCCCCTTTTTATTTTTCTATGATACTAATGACTTATGCAGGAAAAGGGATAAAAGGCTTAATGGAATGCAAAATTGAATTAAATGATGGTGATGCACCTAAAAGATGATAAACTTGAAAATTGATTCACAAAGACCTCTCAAAGATTTTATCTGCACAACTAGATCTGAACAGTTCAATCACATAAATATTTCATACAAAGGCTTTAATGAAATCATCCTCTTCAAAGGAAAAATATATATTTTCACAACAAAGATGATAACTCTGAATTATTTGCACAATGTATAACCTATGAAACTGAACTTAATTGCATTCATACACTTATGAGTGAGACAGAAAAAATAAAGGTTTCAAGATTGAAACATAGTAAGTTTCTTATCAAATCAAGCATAAGGAAGACACCTGAAATCTGGAAGGAAAACTTGACAATATTTGAAAGATGAAAGGAAAATTCTGCAACTGGCAAACTATGATAACCTGTAAAAGCTATTGTATTATATTAAATTGTAAATAAAATTGAGTTACAAGATAGTCTCTTTGCAGAATGCAAAGATAGAAAACAAGAACTGAGAAAAAAGATTGTCTTTTCCAATATATACAATTTATGATAGCTCCAATGCGCCAAGAGGTGAAACTAGAAGCAAACTGTAAGTGAAATATCTCAAAAATCCTCCCACAAGCAAAGATGAAAATCCATAAAAGGGGAGTCAGAACTAAAGTAATTTGAGCAAAAATAGGCTCAAACTCCCTCTCACAACTAGTTTGACCAAATTTGACCTCGAAACTATATGAGACAACTCCAAAACAGGACCAAACTCTCTAGTTCAACTCTGAATGCATGAAAATATCTTTAGTTCCATTACACTTGTGCTTTTTGCATGATTTTGGGGAAAAGGTAACTGTTTGATTAAATATTAAAAATAATTAGTTGTGATTATTTCAATATTTAAAATGTAAAATCCCTCATTTTATGCATCACATGGTAAATATTAAGGTAATTAATAAAATATTACCTTTAATATTTAATTACAAACTTCATTTTATCTAAAAATATGCAAGAAACACACAAGTAACTGCATGACCAAAGTGGACCCCGAAATCACCTCAGTTCGACCATGAAATAAGGATAAAAGACTTCAGTTTGACATCAAACGCATGATACACTTTCAGTTCCACCTCTAATCTATTTTCTCGAAAAATACAAACTGGGTCAATGAGAAATTTAAAGGGTTTTTCACCTCATTGTTTTCTAATTTGTGTCCAAAAGTTACAAAAACCCAAATCGTAGTTTTCAAGATATGATCAAAACACGTGATCGTTATTCTTGTGGTGCAAGGTCTTCGAATGGTTACTCTTCCTTAGGAGTGGTGAAAAGTTTTCCAAAAGTACGAAGTGGGTCAATGAGAAATTTAAAGGGTTTTTTTTTGCTTCATTGTTTTCTAATTTGTGTCCAAAAATCACGAAAACCCAGATTGTAGTTTTTGAGATATGATTGAAACAATCGACTATTGTACTTGTGGTGCAAGGCCTTCGAATGGTGACTCTTTTGTTCATATTTTCATCCATAAAATATTTCTTATGAATGCTATCACCATTAATAGTTTATTTTCTCAAATGGAACTCAACATTATTTGCAAACTCCATTCACAAAAACTTTCGTTGCATCTTTCGAATCTGAGAGGGTAGCATGTTAGGCTCAACCCTTATGGGAGCCCATTTTTTCACCACATGCTGAAACATTAAAAGAAATGAATCCAACAATGAAATTTCACCTATATATGCACAGTGAACAAACATGCTAGCAAAACAATGAAGTTGAAAGATTTAAATAATGCATTAATTCTTCTGTTCCTAAATGCTCCCGAAATCTGCAAACTTCATTCTAGCTCCACCGATTGAGCTATAAGTGAAAATTGGGTAACATGACCAACATGGGGAAGGTGTGTGAGTTTTATCTTTGAATTGTTTGGAGTGAATGGTGACCATTTAGAGGCAGTTTTGTCATGCTTTTAGTGTGACTTGGGTCTTGGCTTGACTTTTCTTCATTTGGATGGCATCTTGGAGGAGTTTTGGAATGTTCATTTTTGGCCTTTCTATGACATTTGACCAGGAGTTTCTAGAAAGACATCTGTGGGAAAGCTGTTTCATTTTGGCATAAGTAACTTCAAATAGATTTTTTGAAGTCAGTCTTTCTTTCCAGCCGTGTGGTAGCTTATTTTTGGAGTTATTTTTTTAGCAAGGGCAGATTGTAACTCTTTTGACAGATTTGTATACCAATGAGTACCTTGGATATCAATGATATTGAATGATCTGATTAGGAGAACTATCCCATAGATATCTAGTGGAACCACATCAAACTGTACTTCATCCACAAACTTACTAGTGATTGCGAATTTTAAAGTGCATTGTCTTGTTACTTGCAACTTATCATTCTCACAAATCCAACCTAGTGGATAAGGTTTCTTATGTTGTGTAGTTTTCAATCCCAAGTTTCTTACAACATCTTCAGAAATTAAGTTAACTTGAGAACCATTATCTATGAGTGCATCAATCTTAATGTTCTTAACAACAACCCTTAAATGAAAAAGCTCATTCCTTTTCTTATCTTCAAAGGCATCATTAACTTTAGAAGTAGAAGCACAACTATCAAAGGAAACACTGGAATTAGGAGCTTTACCTTTCATACCCATAGCTGTTATCTTAGTTTCATCATCATGTTAGAGCCTTTTTTGGTTGTCTTTCAGGTTTTGGTTGTGTGCCCTTGTTTTTCATGATATAACTTTAGCTTTCGGGTGTGTTTTATTTTGGCACATGGGTTAAATGGGCTCCCACAAGGGTTGAGCCCAGCGTGCTAGTTTTCATCTCCCCGTTGGGGCAGCCTGTGTTAGGGTTTTTCCTGGTTTTTCTCTTCCCCATTTTTGGGCCTTTTTATTTGGTTCCCCTTTCTCTTTTGCTTGCCCTGGCTTCTCTTTTGTCTTTTCGGAGGCGGAATGGATGCTTGAACAGAACTAGAAATTTTCCAAATTCTGAAGTTCTAATTCCTGTTCATGCATCCGTCCCGGTTTCGATTCCACGTGCTTGGAGTTTATTTCCCTTTCTGCCCTGCGTCAGTTGTTGGTCGTTTTCTCAGCTCCGCTCGCTTTGTTTTCCTTTTGCTTTTGGCAGGGGCGGAACCGGGTCGGGGGTTTGTCTTGGAACTTTTTACGAGGTTCCTGTTTTCCTTTTGTCTCTGCCTCCGGGGCTTTTTGGTCTTGTTTTGGTTCTGGCTCCATATCCGCTGAATTTTGCGGAGGCGGGGGTGGGATTGTTTTGGGTTCTTTTTCCTTTCTGGCCACTTGTTCTTTTCCTTTGGTGACTGATCTAGCCGGTGCGCGTCTCACTTAAGTTCCTCCTCGAGCCTTGTCTCTCGTTTGTCACCGGCCCCTTGCTACCACTTTCACCGGCCCCACGTTGTCTCCGGCATGACTTTTGGCTCTCGGGGTAACCTCTTGGCGACCCCTGCTTGTCTCCCCGAGGCCTTATCTTCTCGGCCTGTGTTCACTGTGTCGAGGAGATGTCTCCCCGACCCCTTCGTGTCTCACTGACGGGCTTTCCTTTCGGTGTGATGGTTGTCGTTCGGGGTGAGGTCTTCCTAACTCCCCTTGGTCTCCCCGAAGACCTTTTTACTGCCCCCCCTTTTTTACTCTTCGGTGTGACTTCCCTTCGGCATAGGTTTCCTATTGTTTCCCTGACCTCTTGTGCGTTCTTTGCTTGCATAAGTCTGAGTTGCCTATCGGCAAGATTTATCATATATCACAGTGACTGGAATTTATTTGCAAGTGGTTGTCGGCGTGACCCTGGTTTTGTTTTGGCGATCGAGTGTGGGTTCTATCGGAAAAGGGCTTGAGGCATCGATGTATGTCATAGTGAATCTGTTGTGTCTTGCCGACGGTATTTTGTGTTTTTATTTCGGCGTGGGTTATACCTTTCGTTGAAAGGTCTTGGCGATGTCAGCTTGTTATGCCGACCGGCATTTCAGGGTTCTTTGATATGGCTAATGTTGCTTCGCTATAGTGTCTCAGTGAACTCAGTGTGTCTTGTCGACGGGGTTCAGTACGTGGCTTTCGGTGTAACCCGATAGAATCTCTATGATGTCTCCCCGATGGTCCGATCCTACGGCGACAATGTCAAATAAAAAGTGCTTTTCGGCGAGAAAAACCTTAAGCTGCAGTGGCATGACAAACGCGAGGGGACTTTCGGGGAAAGGAAATGACATCTACAGGAGGTCTCCCCGAGAGCGATAAGCTATAGCGACTGTGAACAAAATGAAAGGATTGCTTCGGTGTGAGGTGTCCCCCTGTCTCGGCAAATGGAAAGCACATAAAGGAAATACATTTCGATGAAGCATTTTGAACCTATATGACATCTCAATGACAACAGCTAATGGATATTTTAAAGGCGGCTGTCTGATCATGGACGATCAACGGTCGAGTTTCAAGCTAAGCCACGGTCAAGGTTTTTGCTATGTTTGCGCCAGAAGCCTGGTGCATTCATGGCGACAGAGAGTTGGTCACTGGCTCCACCGAACCAGCATTCATGGCGACGCGGCTCTAGTACAAGGACGGCATGGCTCGAGTATGGACGCGCAGATTTGACATCGATTGCCTGGCTTCTTTCGTGCAGGAGTGTCTTTCCTGCAGCAACCCGACCAATGACATTTATGAGGCCAGAGAAGTAGTTGAAGAACATGGCGATTAGGGTTTGACATGGCGTTGATGTGGCTCTGAGCTGGATGGCGTTTCCGGAGCTGTTTAAAAGGAACTTCTGAATCATTTATAGGGGTCTGGGGCCAGAAGTTAGAACAAAAATCTGAAGAGAAAAGCACTAAGTCATAGAGTCAGGTTTTTACCAGATTTTGAGGTTTAGGGTTACAGTCTGTAAATTGTGAGGTCTTGGACACATGTATGAATCTGAATATATAGATTGAGATCTTTAAGTCTGTCCTTTGTATTGTGCGTATGGATTGTTAATGAAAGTTGATCAAGGATCACTTATTTAATCATTTTAATGTAACGTTTTACTGTGTGTTCTGGTTGTTGCTCTTATTCAAGGAATAAGTTAAATGCTTTAATCATATTAGAGATTCATATGTATGATAGGAGGATTTGATAAGTAGTCTTATAGATTTGATCACTAGTTGTGAGACTAATAAGGTTAATCTTGCAAAGACTTTAATGTCCAGAGTAATGGTTCCTTCTATTTGCAGATTATTGTGACTCCTAGCCTAATGGATATGGCACTGATCTGATATATGCTATTTGTCTTTAGGGTTCTAGTCTTCTTGCTCAAGATCAATCATTTTATTTAATCAATCTTGTTTGATGTCTTGCCCTACCTCTTGGTTGTTGTAAGTATTGTGTTACTGGGAATCTAGCCATATTTGAGGTTCTCAATACTTGGCATCAGGAGTCATCTGCTATAAAAAGCAATGTCTAGTCTTATTTGAGGCATTGTGTGGGTATACCCGCCCTGGTTCTGCAGAGCCTAAAGTGCAGAAGATCTCAGTCTTTGACTGAATCTTGTCAGTTGGTCCAGGTCCTCCGAGCTTGCCCTTGACTGGAGATGGCTACTCCATAGGTAGAATAGGAGACCAACCTGGTTGCTCATTAAAAACAACCAACAAGATGGCGACTCCGCTGGGGATTGACTAGAATCTTGCCTTATCAAAGAGTCATATCAATTGCCATGTTGGTTAGGTTCAAAGTTTGAAGAATCTCAGGCTTGGAGAAAAGCTTTGTTGCAGTGAACCTGAAAGCTACAAGATCTATGGTGCTCTGTCAGATGGAACTCAGAGAAAGATTTACATGTAAGTGAGCTTCATATCATTTGAAGTTCTGTCCTCTACAAAGAGGTGGTGACTCTGTCAAGGTAAACCCATTGAAGATTCAAAGAATAGTTCTATGACTGCAACGTTTCCAGGTATTCTTCATGCTTTTTAAAAAAAAAAAACTTTATTCCCCTTTATTTGGTGAGATCAAGCACTAGCATCAAGGGAAGTTTGAATATTGCAAGTGGATAGTTGTAGAGGGATAGGTTTCATTTGCAAAATGCATTGTTGTCCTATTTCTCCCTCTACAAGCTTTGATACCATGCTTAAGGCACAGTCTTGTCCTCATAAGAGAGAGTATGATAAGGAAAGATACAACCCTTTGGATTTTGATAAAATCCAGGGTTACCCACATGCTGCCCCTAGGGGAATCAATAAATATTTACCCAAGTTTAAAGGTGGTGTTGAGGAATCAGCATCAAGACATATTCAACTTTTTATTGATTTCATTGGACACTGTCAGGTTGAAAAAGAGGATGTGGTCATGAAGCTATTTGTCAAAGCTTTAGAAGGTGTGGCTGATGATTGGTTCACTTGCTTACCAGTGCACTCCATTGTTTCATGGTATCATCTCAGAACTTTGTTCCTTGATACCTTTGGTGATGTATCTAGTCCTGGTAGAGGTCAAGAAGAGGAAGAAGTGGTTGAGAGGGTAGGACAGAGCACTGACCTACTAAGTTGTAAACAAATATCAGATTTGCTAACCACAGAATATCAAAGATGTGCACACAACAACTCTAGGTTGTTGTGGGCAACTCATATCGGTCTTGACGATGAGGACCTGCAGGATGCAAGGTATGATGCAAGTGATTCTGATGCCCCTTCTAATGGTGATCTTGTAGATCATGATGACACTGATTTCAGTCTGAAATCAGATTGTGCTTCTGAACCAGAGTTGCTCAATGATGAGCAAGATTGGGATGATGATGACAGTTGGACAGCCCATGAAGATGAGTTAGAATCCTTTGGTGACTCTCATTGCTAGCATGATGAAAAACAGAGCCAAGTGAAAAGAGGAAGTGGGAGTAGTAGTTTAAACCATCATTGCACTAATGATGTGCCTCCTACTGAAAATGATATAGAGCAGTTGCAAGATGTGTTGAATGGTGAGTGTATCCCTTTGTATACACTTGATGAAGTTTTCACAGAATGTGACAATATGCAGAGCACTGGAGCTAGTTGTTTTCAGCTTCAGGGTAATGTAAATAGTGAATATGGCAGCTTGTTGTCACATAACAGTTAGCATTTTGAAAGTATGCCTGACTTTCAAATGCATAAGGATCATGTACATGTTTATAATGGTGAATATGACAGCCTGTTGAGAGGTAATAACATGTTTTATCAGGCATCTATTTGTGATCAGACTATGTTTTCATATGGTCTTGATCAGTATTCACAGGTATTGCCACATGATACAGAATCAAAGAATCAAGAGTGTGGCAATGATAAAGTTTATTGGACCTGGTTGCCAGTGGAAGATAAAACTAAACAGAGAGCAAGTTTTCACTTGCACAAAGGCAATCATATACTTATGTTTGCAGAGGTGCATTCATTCATATTGTTGCAGTTTGGTAGAGGCAAGCATGAGTTGCGAGAGACCAGCTCATTTTGCAGAATTGTATTTGACAAAGGTAAAGGTTGGCTCTCATTTTTCATTTGGTGACCTAGTGTCATCAAATGAAATAAAGAATCAACAATGTAACTCTTGAATTGCTTGTTCATGGACAATTCTCGAAGTGGTGCTTCATCTGAAGCATTTCTTTTTCCATGAACATTAGGTTAGGTTTTTGCTTTTCTGGTCGGTTTTGTTTTGCTATGTCTGCTAACCTTGTCCAGTTAGCTCCTCATTGTTTTGGGTTTCCTTTTGTTCTGGTCTGCTCTTCCAGTGATCTGAATTCTTGTTATGCTCACGGGGGGCATACGTCCCCAACTAGAGCCTATGTTAGAGCCTTTTTTGGTTGTCTTTCAGGTTTTGGTTGTGTGCCCTTGTTTTTCATGATATAACTTTAGCTCTGGGGTGTGTTTCATTTTGGCACGTGGGTTAAATGGGCTCCCACAAGGGTTGAGCCCAGCGTGCTAGTTTTCATCTCCCCGTTGGGGCGGCCTGTGTTAGGGTTTTTCTTGGTTTTTCTCTTCCCCATTTTTGGGCCTTTTTATTTGGTTCCCCTTTCTCTTTTGCTTGCCCTGGCTTCTCTTTTGTCTTTTCGGAGGCGGAATGGATGCTTGAACAGAACTAGAACTTTTCCAAATTCTGAAGTTCTAATTCCTGTTCATACATCTGTCCCGGTTCCAATTCCGCGTGCTTGGAGTTTCTTTCCCTTTCTGCCTTGCGTTGGTCATTGGTTGTTTTCCCGGCTCCACTCGCTTTGTTTTCCTTTTTCTTTTGGTGGGGGCGGAACTGGGTCGGGGGTTTTTCTTGGAAATTTTTGCGAGGTTCTTGTTTTCCTTTTGTCTCCGCCTCCGGGGCTTTTTGGTCTTGTTTTGGTTCTGGCTCCGTATCGCTGACTTTTGCGGAGGCGGGGGCAGGATCGTTTTGGGTTCTTTTTCCTTTCTGGCCGCTTGTTCTTTTCCTTTGGTGACTGATCTGGCCGGTGTGCGTCTCACTTAAGTTCCTCCTTGAGCCTTGTCTCTCGTTCGTCACTGGCCCCTTGCTACCGCTTTCACCGGCCCCACGTTGCCTCCGGTGCGACTTTTGGCTCTCGGGGTAACTTCTTGGCTACCCCTGCTTGTCTCCCCGAGGCCTTATCTTCTCGGCCTGTGTTCACTGTGTCAGGGAGATGTCTCCCCGACCCCTTCGTGTCTCACCGGTGGGCTTTCCTTTTGGTGTGATGGTTGTCGTTCAGGGTGAGGTCTTCCCGACTCCCCTTGGTCTCCCCGAAGTCCTTTTTACCGCCCCCCCTTTTTTACTCTTCAGTGTGACTTCCCTTCGGCATAAGTTTCCTATTGTTTCCCCAACCTGTTGTGCGTTCTTTGCTTGCATAAGTCTGAGTTGCCTATTGGCAAGACTTATCATATGTCACAGCGACTGGAATTTATTTGCAGGTGGTTGTCGGTGTGACCCTGGTTTTGTTTTGGCGATCGAGTGTGGGTTCTATCGGCAAAGGGCTTGAGGCATCGATGTATGTCATAGTGAATCTGTTGTGTCTTGCCGACGGTATTTTGTGTTTTTATTTCGGCATGGGTTATACCTTTCGTTGAAAGGTCTTGGCGATGTCAGCTTGTTATGCCGACCGGCATTTTAGGGTTCTTTGATATGGCTAATGTTGCTTCGCTATAGTGTCTCAGCGAACTCAGTGTGTCTTGCCGACGGGGTTCAGTACGTGGCTTTCGGTGTAACCCGATAGAATCTCTATGATGTCTCCCCGATGGTCCGATCCTACAGCGACAATGTCAAATAAAAAGTGCTTTTCGGCTAGAAAAACCTTAAGCTGCAGTGGCATGACAAACGCGAGGGGACTCTCGGGGAAAGGAAATGACATCTACAGGAGGTCTCCCCGAGAGCGATAAGCTATAGCGACTGTGAACAAAATGAAAGGATTGCTTCGGTGTGAGGTGTCCCCCTGTCTCGGAAAATGGAAAGCACATAAAGGAAATACATTTCGATGAAGCATTTTGAACCTATATGACATCTCAATGACAACAGCTAATGGATATTTTAAAGGCGGCTGTCTGATCATGGACGATCAACGGTCGAGTTTCAAGCTAAGCCACGGTCAGGGTTTCTGCTATGTTCGCGCCAGAAGCCTGGTGCATTCATGGCAACAGAGAGTTGGTCGCTGGCTCCACCGAACCAACATTCATGGCGACGCAACTCTGGTACAAGGACGACATGGCTCGAGTATGGACGCACGGATTTGGCGGCGAATTTGACATCGATTTCCTGACTTCTTTCGTGCGGGAGTGTCTTTCCTGCAGCAACCCGACCAATGACATTTATGAGGCCAGAGAAGTAGTTGAAGAACATGGTGATTAAGGTTTGACATGGCGCTGATGTGGCTCTGAGCTGGATGGCATTTCCAGAGCTGTTTAAAAGGAACTACTGAATCATTTGTAGGGGTCTGGGGCCAGAAGTTAGAACAAAAATCTGAAGAGAAGAGCACTAAGTCACAGAGTCAGGTTTTTACTAGATTTTGAGGTTTAGGGTTACAGTCTGTAAATTGTGAGGTCTTGGACACATGTATGAATCTGAATGTATAGATTGAGATCTTTAAGTCTCTCCTTTGTATTGTGTGTATGGATTGTTAATGAAAGTTGATCAAGGATCACTTATTTAATCATTTTAATGTAATGTTTTACTGTCTGTTCTGGTTGTTGCTCTTATTCAAGGAATAAGTTAAATGCTTTAATCATATCAGAGATTCATATGTATGATAGGAGGATTTGATAAGTAGTCTTATAGATCTGATCACTAGTTGTGAGACTAATAAGGTTAATCTTGCAAAGACTTTAATGTCCAGAGTAATGGTTCCTTCTATTTGTAGATTATTGTGACTCCTAGCCCAATGGATATGGCACTGATCTGATATATGCTATTTGTCTTTAGGGTTCTAGTCTTCTTGCTCAAGATCAATCATTTTATTTAATCGATCTTGTTTGATGTCTTGCCCTACCTCCTAGTTGCTACAAGTATTGTGTTACTGGGAATCTAGCCATATTTGAGGTTCTCAATACTTGGCATCAGGAGTCATCTGCTATAAAAGCATGTCTAGTCTTATTTGAGGCATTGTGTGGGTATACCCGCCCTGGTTCTGCAGAGCCTAAAGTGCAGAAGATCTCAGTTTGACTGAATCTTGTCAGTTGGTCCAGGTACTCTGAGCTGCCCTTGACTAGAGATGGCTACTCCATAGGTAGAATAGGAGACCAACTTGGTTGCTCATTAAAAACAACCAACACATCAGAATCGGAACCAAGATCCATAACAACATTTGTGGCTTTCTCCTTACCCTTTTGTTTCTGATTCTGTCTTTGAGCCCACTTAGGCTTCAATTTGGGATGCAACTTCCAGCAGTGATCTTCATCATGACCCTTCCTGTCACAATGGGTGCAAGAAAACCTATCATCCTTCTTGACTGTAGCTGTCTTCTTTCCTTTCCCTATCTTTGCAACCTTAGAATATTTCTTTACAAAGTTATCATTATCAATGAAAGAACCCTTTCCCCTCGACTCTAAGTGTGTAGCTTGAACAGACACTTCATCCAAATTACAAGGGTTCAATACCAAAATGGAATGTCTAAGATATGAATGAAGACCTCCTATGTACTTTAACAAAATATCCTGGGTGTACAAAGGAACATTTAATGCAATAGCCTTCTTTCTGAATTCATGGGTGTACTCTTGGACAGTTTGACCTTTCCCTTGTTTAAACACTTGCCAATTCATCATTAATTGTTGCATGTGACCTAAGGGATATAATTGTTTTTTAAGAGCATTAATGAATTCTAACCAAGATAAATTGACTCTACTATGCTGTGAAATTTCTGCTCTAGTCCTACTCTCCCACCAGGTAAGAGTTGTACCTGCCAACCGAAGAGTGGCTAACTGGATCCTAGAAGCATCATCAAAGAGGTTTTGAACTCTACAATAAACTTCTACTTGTTAAATCCAATCATCTAGTTTTTTAGCATCTAATTCACCACAGTACTTAGGTAGTTCAAATTTTACATCCAATTTAATTTGAGGCTTATTTACACCCTTAAAAGGATTACCAGAAAGAGAATGTGTAGAAGGAGAATGGGGAGAAGGAGTAGACGGAGGAGATTTTGGGGGTTCATCACCACCTCCTGGTTGCATCTTCTTGCTTTTACTGTCTCCATGATCTTCTTCATGTTTCATGCGTTCTTCCCTTTCTTTGAGTAGCATCTCCAACGCAGCTTTCATCTGCCAAAAAGCTCTTCGAAACTCCTGCTCACTGAGTTCTTCGGGTACCTCCATTCCAGACACAGACATCTTTTGAAAAATTCTTCGTTTCCCGATCTCAGGATTATATTCCTCAAGCTTGCCTTCGCCCTTATGAATCATGGATCTTGTTAGCATTCAAAATCAACTACAATAATAGTCACCAAAAGCTCTGATACCACTTGATCTGATTAGGATCTAGACTAATTGCATTTGAATGCTTAATGTTTACAAATCATAAAATCCAAATTACATAAACATAATTAACACATTAACATGTGAATTAAGCAGAATTACAATTCATGCATACATTATTGAAATTATGCATTAAAAATTGAAGGTGAAAAGAACGAAATTGAGAAAGAAGAAGAGAGAGAGAGTGCAAACGATCTGATAACGGAGTTCGCCACAAACGTGACTATGTCTTCGGGTCCGCTCCAATAGAGTGAGACCAATCCGATTAATCTCCAAATAATTAGTTACAAATGCACCAAGAGCACTTCGGCAGCATGACAATACTCTGACTTACAAAAAGGCTCAAAATAATCTCCTTAGAAAAACTCCTTGTTTCTCTGATTCACAGCTTCACCACCTACACTTGAAAAATCTGTGTAGCTCCTAAGAGCACACCTCCCCCTTTTATACACAAAATATTCCCAAATTGGTGAAAAACCAATTGATTTGGGAATTTCAACTTAATCCCCCTTACATAGTAAATATTTTGAAAAATCCCCCTTATCAAAACAAATCCCCTAAAAAAATAATTAAATGGTTTCTATGCCCTGTCACATATTACATTCGGGATTTTCCTGTTTCCATAAGTTACAACTAATCCTTTTAAAAGGATTATTGTTTTACAACTTGGAGGGAATTTATTAAATTAAGGGGTATTCCGTTTCCACATTTCCACAAAACCATCCAATGCCACTTGTATTTTAAAGCCATACAATATACAATGTTGGTTTGAAATTCTCATTTAAAATAGGGGATGAGTTTGGTTACGGGCTATTTACATCCCTAAAAAATAGGGATCAATTTGTTTTCCCTAAAAAAAAGGTAGCCTAAAAAATAGCATGATTTTTTTTTTAAATAATGGTGATCCCCTTTTATAGGGAGGGCCATGTTTTTTTCTTAAGGAAGTGATTTAATTATTAAAATGGAGGGCATGGCTGTTATTAATTTATTTATTTTTTTATATATTTTTTCAAATAAAGCCATGTCCAAAAAATTTCTGCCACGTGTAACTTCGGGAAGCCACCATGTGTCACCTCATGATTCATCCATGTCAGCATGATGATGTCATGCTGATGCCATCATTGTACCTTCAAGTCAACCTAGTCAACCACGAGCTTTGACCTTCCATATCTTGCACATACGAGCTCCGATTTGCACAAAACAAACACCGTCGGAAAGCTCTTGCCGTGCTCTTCGTGTTGACATCAATTTTCACCACTTTTGGTGACATCAAATTTTGACCTTTTTTTCTTGCCCTAGGCCCTGAGTTGACCAATTGTTGACTGAACTTTGACCGGCAATAACTTGGGCTCCGTAGCTTTGTTTGACTCCATTCAAGTTGCATTGGAATCAGAACATCGAGCTCTTTCTAATGGTGCTGAAATTTGGAGTATTAGAGATTTTTCAATTTTTAGTGAAAATATCCCCCGGATCATTGAATATTTTTCCTTCTCATTTCATGCTTCATTGTGTGTATCTAGTGATTGATCAAGTTGTGAAATTTAGATTTTGCTTGTAATTTTGTCTCATGTTAGCACCTTTTGCAAAAAAGTATGTTGTTGCAGGTTATAAGTTGTGTTATGAATGCAAATGCTTTTAGTTGTAAAATGTCTTTCCTTCTAGGAGCTTAGCTTTAAAACCTTCCTATAAAACACTTATACAAGAATGCATATAGAATGAGTTGTGTAAGCCAAGATTTTTCATTCTTTGAACTGTGTGCAAGTTTTTTGCAAGTATTAGTTAGTATTTGGTGCATCACCTTTTAAAAAAAATTCAGTTAATTTCAGTTTATGTAACCCTCTTACTCTTTCCTCAGAAAAGCATCAATTTAGTAGTAGTTTAGGTGACACCAATTAGGAGCTAGCCTTATTTGAAGGTTCACTCCAAGCTTAGGTGACCCACAACCTAGGAGTGTTCCCATGTTGCTCCAAATTTGCTCTGTCCTATAACTTAGCAGGGGTGCAAATTTGAAGAGTTAACAGTTTTGGCATGCCTGGTGGGATTGTTCTAATCAAGACAGTTTAGAAAATATACGTAATTTACTAGTTATGATATGCAACCAGTATTTTTCAAGCCTTTGAGAGGTTAAATTTGCATATCTGGTGACTCTAAGTGTGGAAAGTAGCAGAAAAACTAGTGCTGCAATAACTTATGAAAAAATTCCAAACAAGAGGAAGTTTTGTTCCTTTTGAATACTTGTAGTTGTCACCACCTAGGAGAAGAGTCAGACCAACAAAAAGAGTTACCGTTTCATCAAGGAAAACAGTTTCAACTCCACTTGCAGTGAGAGTTTCAAGTCCTCTTGTACGGCAACAAATTTTGGTTCCACCAATGGCAGTTCCAAGGAATCAAGTCTTTGTTACTTTTAATGGAGGCAACCCACCAAATTTAGCTCAACATGACAATAATCCTATGGCTGCCCTCAAGAGTATTCCATATTTTTCAGGTGAGGATCAAACAACACCAGTTGAGCATATCAAAGATGTATCAAATGTGTTCAGTGCATCATATAACACAAGAAAATGTTGCTTTGAGGCTGCTAGCAACATATTTTAAGGGGAAGCCACTTCAACGGTTCAGGGGTTTAGCAGTTAACTCCATTAGAACATGGGATGAACTAGGTGAAGTATTATGCAAGCAATTTGAAGATAAGTATGACAACTTGTCATTAGTGGAGCAGCTTACCACTATCAAGAGAGCTCCCCATGAAAAGATGATGGACTTCAACTTCCATTTCCAAAGAACATGGGACAGAATTCCAGAAACCACAAGGCCTCTAGCTAAGTATGCTTTTCTTTACTTTTTAAGAGCCTTAAATAGTGAAATTGTTGTTATGATACAGTCAATGGGTGGAAACACATTGCCATTATCTTATGACATAGTTGTAAGGGCTGAAAATAAGCTCATACAGGCTAGAAGAATTGCTCCTAGGCCTCCTATACCCATATTCCCTGATATACAGCCTCCTATGACCTCGCCAACACCTCAAATAGCCCCTTTACCAACTACTATTAGCTAATAAATTGTTGTCCCAATCCCATCTCGGGAATTACAAGAGATAAAGAACAACTAGCAAAAAATTGAGAGCATACTTCAGACTTTTGGCAATGAGCTTGTGAGCATCAAAAAGAAGCAATTCCAAGGTTTTAAGCCTTACTAGCCTCAAAACCAAGGTCAAAGTCAACCATATCAAGCTAACAAGTAGCCATATCAAAGAAATTAACAAGGTGCAAGGAAAAATCTTAACCCAAGGCCTTTTCATCCATACAATCCTGTTCTAATTAGTGCAACTAGAGAGCTTATACCTATCGAGAGTAACCTTGCAGCAAATTATGAGTGGTGCTTTCCTTGCAACAAACCCCATAACCAAGCTACATGTTCAAATGGGGTTATCAATCAAGCACTGATGGTACAAAATTTGTCAAGTGTGCAAAACGTGTCTAATGGTGAATCTCCACAACAATAGGATCTCCTTGCAAGTGATACAACTCTCCTGAATTGGCAAGGAGAGGAGTTTTGTGAAGTGCATAGAGATGATTCTCCACTAGTAGCCAATACTAGAGCCAAGAAGAGGGATTTTGAGATTGGAAAAATAAAAAACAAGGACAAGGAAGTTGTTGGCCCATCCAATCCTCAAGTAACACACATCTTACAAAGAAATCCAGAAGGCACCAGTAGTGAACAACTTGGGAACTGACCCCAATCAACCCACTTGCAGCTAGACCCTGCTATTGCAAGGACTCATCAAAAGATAAATGTTGTTGTACCTTTTAACATTATTGAATCCATGAAGAAAATGAATGTAACTATGACAATGTGGGATTCTTTATCCATTCCAAGTTAAAAGGATTTATTGCAATCTGCCTTAACTGAATTAAGTGGTTCAAGTGATGTTCCAATAGGTCAAGTCAAGAATGTTTTTATGAATACACCTCAAGACAACAGTAAACAACTAGGTAAAGATGTCAAACCTCCCCCTTTTTATGTATCTTTGATAATAGGGGATAAGTTGGTTCATAATTGTATGGAAGATTTAGGGGCAAGTAGTTTTGTCATGCCCAAATAGATTGTTGATAGGTTAGGATTGAAATATCAGCCTCTTGAAAAGGGAGTGGTCCAACTTGACATGAAAACCATTAACACCATAGGTGTCATTAAGGGTTTAAGCCTTACTTTACATGCCTACCCCAATTTTTCCATCTCTCAAGATATATCTTTCATTGATTTACCACCCCATTTTTCCTTGTGTTTGTTAAGAGATTTCACTGCGAAAACAAGAGGTTATTTGTCCTCAGATTGGTCGCACATGATATTTAGGACAAGATATGGGACAAAAGTGATCATTAAATCTGAGTCACTTGCCAAAGATCACATTGAGCCTTATATACCAAGTGTTTTTAATGCCAACTGTGCTATTTTTTATGATAATGAGCTTGTTGCTACTCAAGAATTGCAAGTTGAAAGTGTACCAGATATACTATTAAATGAGTGGGAAACATAAAATATTTTGGATAACCCAAATGACAACATTGAAGAGACGGGTTTGGGTGTGTCTATGCTGCATGAACCTGATGAGTTATCCCAAACCTCAAAAAGAAGGTGGAACAATTGTTAGAACAACAAGATGAAGTATGGAAAATGTTTTTTGATGGCTCTAGAAGAAAGAATGGAGCTGGTGGGGGTGTAATGCTTGTGTCCCCACAAGGTGACAAGTATTATTCTACCTTTTGTTTTGCATTTTCATGTACTAATAATACTGTTGAGTATGAAGGCTTGATTCATGGGTTGGAATGGGCTAGGAAGAGAAAGATTGGTTGCTTACAAGTATACAGTGATAGTGAGATGATTGTAAATCAAGGGGCTTGCATGTTACAAAAAATAATGTTTTGAATTCCTACAAACATAGAGTGTGGGACATGATAGAAGAATTCAATGCTTTTAATTTGGTTTCTATTCCTAGGGATCAAAATAAGCATGTAGATAGGCTAGCTACAATAGGGGCTCAATTTGATATACCAAATGAGATTAGGAAGGAAAAAATGCAGCAGTATGTCAAGGTAGTCATTAGACCTTCTATTCCTGATAATAACATTCACTGGGAAGTTTTCAAGAGTGATGAACATGTTTTGAGTTTTCTACTACAAGAGGATGAATTTTCAGTGGTAAACCAAGATAAGTTCAAGTAGCAATATGATGATCAGATCATCTAGTTGAGGACTAACAAGTTTCCCAAGGGTCTTGTCACCTTGGAATCCATCTTTAGCATTGATGATCAGCTCAAAAAGAGTAATACCAACATGCAGGTCAAGGAAGAGCATTATGAAGAGCTTGAGATTTTCAAAGGTAAGCTCCTTAAAATTGGTAAAATCTATTCATAGGAAGATAGGAAAGCTTTTATTGCTCTTTTTCAAGAATTTCAAGATGCATTTGCATGGGAATATTCAGATTTTAAGGGTTTTGATCCCCAAATTTCCCAACATACCATAGAATTAAAGTCAAATGCAAAACCTATTAGGCAAAAATAGAGGCCTTTAAATCCCAAACTTGAGCCTCTTATGATAAAGGAATTGACCAAGCTGGTTGAGGGAGGCATCATTTTCCTAATCAAACATACCTCATGGGTCTCTAACCTTGTCCCGGTTAGAAAGAAAAATGGAGAGATTAAGATTTGTGTAGACTTTAGAGACCTCAATAGAGCCTCATTAAAGGATCTTTATCTGCTGCCCTCTATGGAGCAGATTCTGCAAGTAGTAGCTGGTTCAGAAAGATTCTCATTACTTGATGGTTATTTAGGCTATAACCAAGTCTTAGTTACAAAAGAAGACTAGTATAAGACTATTTTTACTATGAAATGAGGCACCATGGCCTATAAAAGGATTCCATTTGGCCTATCCAATGCTGGTGCCACTTTTCAAAGGGTAATGGACATGGCATTTCAAGGTATGATTTATAAACTTGTGCTCATTTACCTTGATGATATAACAGTGTTTTCTAAGAATGCGGATGAACATATTTCACATTTGAAGCAATTATTTGAGAGGTGTAGGGAGTTTGGTATATCCCTCAACCCAAAAAAATGTATTTATGTTGTCCATGAAGGCAAGCTTCTAGGACATGTAGTGTCAAAATAGGGGATCACCATTGATCCAGAAAGAGTAAGTGCCATTTTAGATTTTCCTTTACCCAACCATAAAAAGGGGCTGCAAAGTTTTCTTGGAAGAATCAATTTTGTTAGAAGGTTTATTCTTGATATTGCTAATCTCTTGAAACCACTAATTGCCATGTTGAAGAAAAAAGTTTCAGCTAGAACAGGGAGGTCAAGCATAGTTTCAAAGTTATAAAGGAGGCCTTATCAACAATTCCTACTTTGGTAAATCCAAACTTTTCAAAAGACTTCATTTTGTATGCCTTTGGTAGCATAGACACCATTTCTGAAATGTTGGTACAACAAAATAATGATGGTTTAGAACAACCTATTGCTTTTTTCAGTCAAGGTTTAGAGGATTACGAATAGAGGTATACCTTTGTAGAAAAGCATGTACTTTCTGCTATTAGAAGTATGAAAAAGTTTAAGCCTTTGATTTCTAATAGCAAGATACATTTAATGGTTACTCACCCTAGTGTGAAGAATTTTTTGTTAAGTAGGGACTTGAATGAAAAGAGGGTCGGGTGGATTACAAAAGTCATGGAATATGACATTGACATTAAGATAACTAAGCTTGTAAGGGGTAAAGGGATGTGTGAATAGCTAGCCACATGGTATGGAAGTGAGGAAAAGGTAGAAATAGAGGTGATTCTAGTTGTTGGTTATGAACCTACAATTGATGCACTAGCAACAAGTGCAAGTTGGGTACAAGATATGACTCACTTCTTGCAAACTGGTGAGTGTCCACCAGGTTTAGATAAGGCTAAAAGGAGATATTTCATACTGCAATCCATCCCCTATGTGTTGGTTGGAAATGTTCTTTTCAGAAAAGACCTCAATGGTGTGTTGTTAAGGTGTATTGATCGTGACCAAGTAGATAAAGTGCTTCATGAGTTCCACGATGGAGCTGCTGGGGGTCATTTTTCCCCAAGAACCACTGCATGGAAAATAATGAGAGCTGGCTATTATTGGCCAAGCTTGTTTAAGGTGCCCATGCTTGGGCAAGAAAATGTGTGAAATGTGTCATTTTTGCAGGAAAAGAGAGGTTGCCAGCTTTATCCTTGCAACCCATTCAGGTGGAACAACCCTTCATGAGATGGGGCATTGATTTCATAGGTTCCATTAACCCACCTTCAAGTGCAGGCCACGGGTGGGTACTTACTGCAACCGATTACTTTACAAGATGGAATGAAGCAGTGGCTTTGAAAGAAGCCAATGAAAGTGTTGTGTTGAATTTTTATTATGATTTGGTAACCAAATTTGGATTACCTGAATCAATCATTTCAAATAATGCCTTAGAATTTTTTGGATTGAGAGTAAGTGATTGGGATTTCAAGAATGGTATTCACCTGAATACATCATCAAATTATTACCCTCAAGGTAATGGTTTGGCAGAATCAACTAACAAGAATTTAATTAGAATTATCAAAAGGATTTTGGAGGATAACTAGAGAACCTGGCACACCAAGTTGAAATCTGCCTTGTGGGAAGATAAAATAACTCCAAAAAGATCCATCGAAAATTCCTCTTATATGTTGGTGTATGGTAAAAAAGAGGCAAGGTTTCCTTTATTTGTTGAGCTTCCTGCTCTTGATATTATGAATCAACTTGAAATGTTTAAAGAGGATGATCCAATAGCTGTCAGATATGCATAGCTCATGGAGCTAGAAGAAATAAGGGATAAAGCCATGAAAACAATGGAGTTGCATCAACTCCAAACAAAGAGAGTTTTTGATAAAAAAGAAACACTGAGGGTGTTTAAGGAAGGAGATTTTGTGCTTAAGTGGGATGAGTTAAAGAGAAAGCCAGGGAAGCACACTAAGTTTGATAGTATGTGGAGTGGCCCATTTGTCATTACTGAGTGCAAGGAGCACAATGCTTTTCAATTGTCAAAAATGGATGGAGAAGCTCTGCCTATCCCAGTCAATGGGATACACCTCAAACTTTTTTTGAGGTATGATCTACCTTATACAAGTTAGTTTAGAATTTTATTTCCTTTAAGTGTTGCTGCACATTAGTTTAAATGCAAGTTTTCAGTTCCTCTAAGTGTTGTTTTGCATAGTTAGTTAGTTTGCTTTGAGTGTTACGATGTGTTTTGAATAAGTTTCCAAGGTATCATGTACTGATCTAGTGAGTTACAACAACGTACAAGATTGTTTTCAAGTTGTGCTAGCTTTTAGGTGACTCAATGCCCAATGGATAGGCTTCAAACAACTAGTTAGGATGTTTAATAGGAAAACATATAGCAGATGTCACCAGAAATGTTACCTATTTTTGCTACTAGCCCAAATAGGTAGTGTTGTTTATATTTTACAAGTAAAAAGAAGGTACATTTTAACTTTTCTATGTCACATTCATGTGCATAAAGAAATATCAGAAGACTACAATATTGTATTGCCTCATGCATATGCATATAACATAAAAAAGTGCACAATCTTTCCAAAAATGTAGTCTTTATTGATAATGATAAGTGTATAGTATCCCTCACAAGCCGAGGGACTGACTATTTTAATGCATATAAAGAAAAAACTATACATTTACAGATAAAGAAAGAATGCACATAAAGAGAAAGGGGACCCGTCATTGCCTGAATGATGAATCCCAGTTGAGTTTCCCTGCATCAACTTCAGTCCTCCTGCCCATCTAGCCTCCATTAGTTGTTTGCCCCTGCTACTCCAAGGTTCCCTACATCTGTAAGAAGAGTGTTGTTAGGGCAATGAAGGATCACTAGTCAAAATATGTGCAAACATCTATAAACATATAATATGATCTTCATAAACATTAAAATAGCTAGCATATCATAGATGTCAAAGAAAACAAAAGAGTTATCAAACACATCTATCATATGCTTTGTTTATTTAACATGTTTTCTCCTTGTGCAAATATAGGAAAAATCTGTGTTACTATTTTGTTTCATCTAGTTACAACATATGAAGTAAAATGTGGATCCCACGAGGGTTGAGCCCAACATGCTGCCCTCTTGTGTTTTAGGAGGGATAGGAAATTGAGCAACTTGATAAAATTAATGATAAACCTATTCTTGATGCATTAAATCAATATGTAATCATACCAGTTGATCAAATTTCATTATCATATTCAAAAGATGCAACAAAATTGAGTGAATTATCAAGAAAGATTACTCCTCATCATTTCACAATGAACCAAACAGTAAGTTGTCATCATGTTGATCAAAGGGGCAATCATTTCTTCTTGGAAGTCTTACTCTGCTAGATATGTCTTCCAATCTTCTCAAGTGGATCCAAGTCAATTTAAACAGTGATATGAGTTGTATTTTCATTGTCATCATTTTCAAGGGTCGGTAAAGAATGAAACAAGAACAAGGAAAACAATAATTCAAAGATAAAAACAGTTTCTCTTCCCAAGAAACAAATGATTTTTCTAATTATGGTGAAAATACACAACATAATTGGCACGCGGAACCCAATAAACCAATGTTGGTACAACATAAATGAAATGGTGTAGAATTTGATGCTGTTGACAAGAGAAACATGAAAACTGAAGCACAAATGCATCAAGTTCAATTATGGATAATCACATAGTACAGGAGCTGTTGAGTACTATCAGGAGCTACCATAAGCTAAGTGGAGCATGTACAGAGGTATTCAAGAGAATATATGATAGCCCAATAAAGTATAAAGCTCACATATTGAATGAAAGTCATTCTCAAAAGAATGATGATAGTGGCAATGATAGAGGTATACGGGTTCAATCTGGATTTCCATCATGCTATGAGAAGCAATGCACAAATGAGAAAGAAGTCATGAGAAATTTTTTTTGTATACATAGCAGTCATGAGGCTTATTGGGCTAAAGTTTCAAGCTACAAAGAGTGTAATCATCATGCATAAACCTTGAGTAGCAAATTCTATTACAAAGAGAACTATCAAAATAGGGAAAAAGAATCAATGAACAACCATCTATGACAGAGATATTGCAAGAATGGAAAAATGATCAACCATAGCATAAAGAGTTACCATGAATATTGAGGAACATGAGAGACTGTCATTGAAAAGACAGTATAGTGCATTCTAAGGAGTAGCCTCAAAGCATGGAGAAGGTTTAGTAGAGACAAGTCATTAAGATGCAAGTAACAACAACATATGACATTCCAAACTAAAGGGCATCACAATAACAGTCATAAAGATTTTCAACTTTATAGCAACTCGACACTGTCATTATTCTCACAATCATAAAGGGACAATGGAAGATGCATGACAATCTAGACATTCCATATGACGCTTTACATGTCAAAGGTGTTGACAACGATGTTTCTCCAAACTATTATTTATGCAACTTAACACGGTTTTTGAGGTGCTTTGTGTCTTTGTATATTGTTGCTAGCTATTTTCTTGACAATTAATTGGAGAACAAATACAGGCACAAAGGTAATGATTGGAGGATAGTTATATAAAACCCTTAAAGGGCTATCATACAGTCATGTAATGTGAAATTTAATGAAGGCAACCAAAAGAAGTCTAAAACTTCTATGCAAGACCAAAAGACAAGATGTTTTTGTGCTATGCATCATGTTCACTGAAGGGGTACAAAAGTAAGAGGAATTCAAGAGAACATAGAGCATTTAAGAGGAATTCAAGAGAAGAGAGAGAATTCATGATTGCTTTCTTTCATTCCAATTAAGCATCCCCAAGCATCATAATAGTCACAATAAGTGAACATGAGGGGCAGTCATGTAGATTAAATGCTTACACAATATTCATCACTTGCAAAGACAAAATTCTCCTTACTTTCCAGAAGTGCATAATCAAAATCATGCTACAGATTGGTAATTGCATTGCATCTACAGTTTCAAAAAAGTAATGCATAAAGTGCCTTATGGAAGCAGTCAACTAAACTAAACAGTGGGAAATCACAAGGCACATTGAAGTGGAAAGACATTATGCTTTTACAAGGATAAAACAATGAGAAATGCTCATTCAAGAATTGCAAGTAAAGGTATTGAACATGTATTTTGTTTTGTATCTAAGAGTATCATTCTTTTCATATGTTTGCATTTCAAATTGTCAAGTTGTTGCCTTTTCAATAAGTGAGAACACTTCTTTTGAAGATAAAATAAGCATGTTAAGAGAGAATGGAGTAGCCATCTACATTAAAGAACAGCCATACAAAATGAAAACCAACAGTCCTAATGATTTTCAAAATAATGTGAAGATTTCATCCATAGAGTATGAACACGATTATGATTGGAGAGACTATAAAATCACAATATCATGAAGGTGGCAACAATTGCAAGTAACTTGGTTTCCATGAAAAGCATAGTAAACAAAAGGAGCTGTGAGCTACAAATTTGTAATGAATAAGGTAGTGCAAATATACCTGTAGCATATCATTAAAGCAATCATATTATAACTAACATGCTTCTGCAACAAAGTGATGATAACACATGAATAAAAGCAGACAATTCTCTGAGAAACAATGGCATATTTAGTAAGTAAAATGAGCTCCAATGGCATTAAAGTTTTCTCCAGAGTTACCCAAGTTCATTGCCTACCATTACTGCATGTATGGTGGACATTATGATGTTTTGGCTATCTTGACAATCATAAAATTAATACCTTTAAGTTTTTTTGAAATAGGAGAGAGACATAAAAATAGTGAAGCTTGTCATGGCAAGTATACACATCACTCAGAATGGGTTTTGAAACCCTCAACACATATGTATGGTCATGGCCTATTCAAAGAAGAATAAATGCAGAGCTAGGGCTATGAGGCAACTCCAGAGAAATTACAGTAGAAACACAAGTTGGAGCCCTTTATCATTTGCAAAAAAAGGCCAAAAACTCACAGACATGAGAAATATTAAGAGAATGTGGAGGCTGAGTGTTAAGTGAAAATAGTCTCTTTGGGCATTTTCCAACTGGTGAAAATGAAAAGCGATCAAGGAATGAAAAAGACCCAGTTTGTGTCTTCATGGCTACGTCTTGAAGAAGGGCTTCTCTTCACGAAAGATCAAAATCCACTTGGGGTTTGCTTCAAAAATCACAAGTGTAGAATAGCAGAGGAGTTTTTGAGCTCGTGCAAGCAAAGAGAGCACTTAGAAATAAAGAAACAAACAAGTTATGGCTGCAATCGAGTGGAAGAACTCACATTTTTTTGTTTCCAGACAAAATTCAAACATTTTCTTTTAGATCATGCTTGAATCAAGCTCATGCACAAAAATGAGAGCATGAAACTTACCCAGCTTTGGTGTGTGGAGAAAATCATTCGAAGCCTACATGCCATGTCCTTCAGAAGCTCAAATAAAACTCTCCATGGCAGCTCGAAGTGAAGAAGAATTCAACAGAGAGACAAAGCATGAAAGACAAGTCAGAAAAATTATAGAGGTCGCCAAGAAGCCTCGAAACCCTTCAAAAGTGGAATGAAAGTGCTACAGAATACTCAAGAAACGACTTACCATCTAGTTGCAAGAGGATTTCGACCCCAAGCATGGAGGAATCAACTTAAAAATGCAGAGGAGAATGTTCAAACCCTAGTTCCCCATGGTGGCCGAATACAAAACTCTTTTCTTCCAAAGTTGCCAAGTGAAAATGATGAGAAAAATTAGGGATAGGGGTTGGTTTTGACCTTAGGGTTTCCAAGTGCACTAATTTGAATATGTTTTTATCACATTATTTTAAAATCAAATGTCTTGGTTAATACCCTTCATGCTATTAAATCTTTTTCACATTTTGCATACCTAGGCAATGTCAATGCCTTAGTGATTTTTATGACTTTATCATATGTTCCTTAGATGTCTTTTATGATTTTTGATAAAATCATGTGATTATGTGCTTTTAGTTTTTCTTATAATTTTTAAGAAATCATATAATTATTGGCTCCCCATGTATTTTGCTAACTTAGGCTTTATGCCTTAGTTATTTTCTAGTTTTTGAAGGAAATCAAGTGTAAGTCAATTGTAGTTATTTTGCATTTATTTTGAAATGTAAAACATTTTGATTAAGTGATGTTATTATAAGTCACTTAGTCAAAGTGTTATTTTAAATGCAGAATAAGGTCTTATGCTTTTGCAAACACACAAAGAGCATTAGTCAAAGCATCTTGGGGACATAATGATGATGGACCAACATGGGGAAGGTGTGTGAGTTTTATCTTTGATTGTTTTGGAGGGAATGGTGACCATTTAGAGGTAGTTTTCTCATGCTTTTAGCGCGACTTGGTTCTTGGCTTGACTTTTCTTCATTTGGATGGCATTTTGGAAGGTTCTTTTTTGGCCTTTCTGCTACATTCGACCAAGAGTTTCTAGAAAGACATGTGTGGGACTGTTGTTTCATTTTGGCATAAGTAACTTCAAACAGAGTTTTTGAAGTTAGTTATTTCTTTCTAGCAGTGTAGTAGCTTATTTTTGGAGTTATCTTTTCAGCAAGAGCATATTATAACTCTTTTGACAAATTTGTATACCAGTGAGTATTTTGGATATCAATGATATTGAATATTTTGCCTTCTCATTTCATGCTTCATTGTGTGCATCTAGTAATTGATCAAGTTACTTGTGAAATTTAGCTTTTCCTTGTAATTTTGTCTCATGTTAAGCACCTTTTGCAGAAAAGTATGTTGTTGCAGGTTATAAGTTGTGTTATAAATGCAAATGCTTTTAGTTGTGAAATGTATTTCCTTCTAGGAGCTTAGCTTTAAAACCTTCCTATAAAACACTTATGCAAGAATGCATATAGAATGAGTTGTGTAAGCCAAGATTTTTCATTTTTTGAACTGTATGCAAGTTGTTTGCAAGTCTTAGTTAGTATTTGGTGCATCACCTTTTTAAAAATTTCAGTTAATTTCAGTTTATGTAACCCTCTTACTCTTTCCTCAGAAAAACATAAGTTTAGCAGTAGTTTAGGTGACATCAATTAGGAGCTAGCCTTATCTGGAGGTTCACTCCAAGCTTGGGTGACCCATAGCCTAAGAGTGTTCCCATGTTGCTCCAAATTTGCTAAGTCCTATAACTTAGCAGGGGTGAAAATTTGAAGAGTTAACACATCTTTCGAAGGGATTCCTTGACGACGAATTGATTTGAGAAAAAATGTCCTTTTTGTACTTTCAAATAGAACATCCCTTGAGTGGACCCCTTTCTTCACGCCGAGTTCCCAAGGGATCCCTTTGAAAGCTTTCCAATCTATCGACGGTCTGCGTGACTGCCTGCTTACTTGCCTATGTGGCCGTTTTCGGACATGTTCCATTTGTTGGTAGACGTCACTTTGCAGGTGCGCCTATGAAGCCGCTTTCTGACTCTACAGAGACCCCTTCCTTGGGTTTCCTCCATGTGAGAGATCTTGGGGGATACCTCCCTATAGGTCTACGGGTCTGTAGGGCGCTTCTTCTGAGCTTCCTCCATGCAAGAGATCTTGGGGGTTGCTCCCCTACAGATCTACAGGTTTGTAGGGCACTTTGTTCGGTTTCCTTCATGTGAGAGATCTTGAAGGATACCTCCCTGTAGGTTTGTGGGTTTGTAAGGCACTTCTTCTTAGCTTCCTCCATGCGAGAGATCTTGGGGGTCATTCTCCTATAGGTCTGTGAGTCTGTAGGGTGCTTTTCTTGGTTTCCTTCACGTGAGAGATCTTGGAAACCTTCCTTGCAGGTCTGCAGGTCTGTAAGGCACTTTCTCGACTTCCTTCATGTGAGAGATATTGGGGGACGCTTCCTTGTAGGCTTGTGGGTTTGTAAAGTGCTTTTTTGGGTATCCTTCATGTGAGAGATCTTGGAGGACACCTTCCTCGTAGGTCTGCAAGCTTGTGAGGCGCTTACTTCTCGGGGCTTCCTTCATGTGAGAGATCTTGGGGATCACCTCCTTATAGGTCTGCAGGCCTATAAGACGCTTTTGATCTACAACTTCATAGTTTTGCGCAACTATGAAGTTCTTTACTTGTCCTACGCTCTTGAGTTCGCCAGATCACAGTCTACTTCCTCAATGATTTAGGTATAAATTTCTAACCCTATTCACTCTTCGATCTACTTTACCGAAGCACTCATCAGTATTCGTGCTCACTAAAGTGGGGGAAAAATGTATAGGCACGAATTTGCACCCCTTACGCAAATTCCCCTTTTACACTTCCTCACCTGAGAAGACCAAATCCAAAGGCGAGATTCCACATCAACTTGTTTCCTTTGTTCCACTTGGCGTCTGTCCTTTGCGTAGGTACAAGAATATTTGTCAGAGATGTTTGCGCAGCTCGCAAACATCCTTAACGAATTCCTATGTTTGAAGCTAGCAGAGGCATTACACTTCCCATTAGGGTCAGTTTATAACGTCCCTCTTCGACCAACCGACCTCGAAAAATGGGAGATTCTCTCATCCCACCTTCAAAAACACTCTTCATTCATTTCATCTTCTACACAATCTCTTTTTGCATTCTCAAGCATTTCAACTTCATTCTCTTTGCATTCTTCACTCTAAGCAACACTTTGGCACTTCATAGTAGCAGCAACAATACTCCATTAACTCTGTAAAGCAAGTGTGGAACAAGCCATTGCAACAGGGGCTTGAGGTTTTGCAACACCTCCCTTCAACACAGTTGAGGTTTTGGTGATTGTTCAAGCTCTCTTTCTCCATCATTGGCTAGTGAGCTCTTGGTGGAGGTGGTAACGTTTTCACTCTTCTCCTTTACGATTTGGTTGAGCAGCTTTATACTGTTTTGTAGTGTTATTCGTGTACTTTATTTCTTTACTTCTTTATCATACACTTCTCTATTGTTGCTATCTTGGCTATCTATGGAGGTGGAAACACCAAAATGGGGGTTTGACAGAGGCAAGCCCTATACAACCCCCAACAGTTTTTCCTCTTTCTTGTGTGTAGGTGGACATGCATTTGGAGCTAGCTGGTGAATGAGCATCTTTGTGAGATTATCTTTGTCACCTTAGTCTTCATATATATCACATTCATGTGTATCTTTCCTACTTCATAGTTCTGTTTTGTTCTCTTAGAAGTGACTAGCTAGGTCGTCAGCTTGTTTTTTGACGGTTTATATTGTGTTTTTGGTCCTTTGGTTGTACGAACACTAGCACACTTGAGAGATGCCAGCATGTCGCGCTATTGTCCTGGAACCACACTTCCATCCTCGAGCAGAGAGCTACCTGAGGTACAATATTGAACCCAAAAATCAACTTGCCTAACCCTAGTTTAGATTTTGAGTTTGAAGAGTGGTTGCAAGGTCTTATAGTCCTCATCATTCTCGTCCCTCATTCAAAACATCCCTTTAGAGTGAGGTAAGTTAAGAGAAGCCTTTCGCTCTTGGCTCTCCGTGACCTGGGGCCTTGACGTGGTCAGTCCCCCTCTCTTACAATTTGATACCACTTTCAACGAGAGTTTAGCCAATGATGTGATTATTTTACTAATTGATCCTTGTGTCATGGATAACTCTTGGTTACTATTGTGTATGAGTAGTGGGAGTTGTGGTAGTTATAAAATTTATCTTTACAAGATGTTTGACTTCATGTTTAGTGAAGTTATTGACAACTTTAGGCCATATTGATCTTTGTTACATAGTTGAAGTCCTTGTTTATAAGTTGGTTTTTTTATTTTGAGTTGTTATTTTATATTGTGTCATGATATTAGATAGTAGTTTGGATTATTGATATATTATAGGAGGATTTTGTCACCTATTGGTTTTAAATAGATGTGAGATCATGTGGTCATGATTGAGTTCTTGGAGTCTAGATTGATCTTGTAATGGGAACCTTTATATGATTTTGGTGTTTGTAGTGTTTTTAGTTGATGTATTGGTTACTTTTTTGGATATGGCTAGTTGATGTAGATTTGGATGCAAATTTATATTAACAAGAGGTATTAAATTTGTATTGGTTACACTTAGAGATAGGTGTATTTCTTAGTTTAGAGATTTGCAATCAAATTGCCATGTTTTCTAAATTCCTATACTCTACACTAGTTTTGTAATGGGATCCTTTGTATTAATTAGTATTTTGTTATCCTTAGTTTTGTACATTAATCATATTTCTTTGGTTGATGCTTTTAATGTAAGTGTTACATGTAGAGTTGTGTAGGCAAGAGGTGATTAGTTATCTGCAAGCATGAAAAAACAAGCAATTTGGAGGATATCAACTACGATGTCTTGTTTTTTGAGTCTAGATTACAAGTGGTGTCTAGGCATACATAATTTCTTGTATATTTATAGTGTAGATAAGATTTCCCCTAATAATGTTATTTTATGAATACTTTGATTTTGTACACATATTCTATAGATTTATGGGATGGAATATGATGACATGTCTGATAATGTTAGAAACGATATCCCTCCTAGCAATTCATCTAACAAACGAGTTTCTCTTCTTTCTTTTCATAATATTTTTATATCCCTCGTAAATCTCTTCATCCAAAAGTCAAATTGATCTTAATCTTCTTTTCTCTTCATAATATTTTTATATCCTTTCTAAATCTCTTCATCCAAAAGGCAAATTGATCTTAATCTTCTTTCTCTTCATAATAACTCTTTATTTATAAACAACCCCAACCCTTAATTTTTTATTTAAATTTTTACAATATTATTTTTCTAATTGAGATTATAAATAAATAAACGAACACTTACTACCCATTAACATTTTAGTTCTTTCAAAATTATTTGTTTCTATATATAAGTTACTTCCCTTTCATCAAGCTTCTCCTAATTTTTTATGTTCAGCGTTTTTCCCTTGCCTGACAATCATTTTTATGAGTTTTAAATATATAAGAGAAAAAACAACAAAAAAATGTTCTTAATTATAGTGCATTTATCAAGAACGGCAATAGTTGCTTGTTTAATTATAGCCTAATGACAAAGATCTATAATCAACCGCTCAAAACAGATTGGTTAATCATACCTATTGCAGAGACTCTGCCATCATGCAAGATTACATCTGCTATTCATTTATGATGATCTGTTGCCAGTTTCAATACAACCGGTGGAGTTCAGCATCACATATTTTTATTTTTAATATTTCATTGGATGGGGCAGGGTGGAACATTTTTCAAGAACGCGGTGAGGATTATGGGCCAGTGATGGAATTTGAGGGGAAGGAGGTTAAACAAACTGGATGGGTGATTTTTTCAGGCGGTTGGGGTTTTACGTAATGGAATTTTTGAGGGGTGGGAGGTTAAACAAACTGGACAGTGAATTTTTTTAGGCAGCTGGGGTTTTAAATCAAATCTCTAGTTTCTTTCGCGTCACTAAATGAGCTTTTCAATAATAGAAACTGTTATTCATTTCTTTTACCTAGGAAATAGTTAAACCCAAGTTAAAAGCTTTAGAAATTTGGCACCACATAGCTCCTTGCTAGTCCCATAACCTGATCTCCTACTTGATAAATTACTCGACAACATCCAGAAATATTGTAGGCTTCTTATAGGCCTTCCCAGTCCATAACAATAAAAAAGACTGGAAAGAAATATATAATTTGTATTCATTGAAATTTCAGATAACTCCAAGCGATCCCTCAAAATTCAATATATTTTAGAATTGTGGACTGGTGCTTCTCATCATAGGAGTTCTGATTTCGATTCCACACCCTGTATATATATTAGAGGCCTCCACTGCTAACCTGCTATTTCATAAGTCTTTCCCTGATTTTAAGCTAAACATAAAAGAGCAGAAGATGCTGAGTCAGTAAAATAACATCTATTTCGGAACTCTTTTCAAGAACGGTTTTGAGACACCAGTTTTATGCTACTTCTTGGTTAAAACACCAAAACTTAGAATAGCCAATGTTCAACCGCTAGATTGTTCTATCAAGAGCTATAACTGTCACAAGGATAATTATAAACATCCACACGATGCCATGCATGAGTTTATTTATAAATAATTAAATAGAAGTAAAACACATAACCGTTGCTAATATACATCGCAGACTGCTTATACAAACAATCATCTATGAAAATTTATTTTAATTTTTACTTGCTAGAATGTAGTCACACATTATATTCAATAAAAGATACAATTAACAGGATATTGCACCCAAGGTCCACTGATAAAATAGCACTCCATTCACAAAAAAGATAACGAGATGGATGGCTAAAAAGATATTTACCCAGATTTCACATCAGATTGTCCATTTTTTAATGTGGTTGAGAACCAAGGTTCCTCCAATTTAATATAATAATGTCTTGTTACACAGTGAAATTTTTGAACTTGAAACCAGAAACAAGCAACAAGATTACCACAAAGCTAGATCAATTTATGATACCTGAACAATTGTAGAAGCAACCTTCTACGACATTTAACATTGATAGGTCCACAGAACAATTTGTCTTAAAGAACATAAAAGTCTGTCATCATCACCACCACCATCATATCTCCTTATCATTAGCAGTATACAATCACTAAGATGAACATTGTTAGCATAATTAAAGATATCCCAGGCAAAAAATCACTGGTTGGTTTGAAATTTGATTGTCAAATAGCATTTTAGAAACATCTGATACACCACAGTACATCTTCTCTACAGTGAAATTCTGCTGTATATCTTCATTCAGAATCTTATTCTTGAAGTGACAAACTATTTAAATCTCCTACAGCAATCCTAACCAAAGCCTTTAAAATTCCTTGGCTTGCTCTTCTCTTCATAGTTTACTGTAATATGCAAAATACAATGTCATCCTCTAGTGCAGAGAAGAAATTGAAGAACTTGCATTTACAGACCATTTAAGCCAAGATACGTGCACATTGCAACAAACTATCCATACTAGAATATTATCAAATAGTGATATGTTTAACCCATTTTAGAGTGTATGGGATGAAAAGACTATTCTGAATAAGCCAAATAGAATGTTGAAGCTTATAATCCTCCCATCCCAGCCTCCTAGGTTCTCCCATCATCTCTCTTTTGGCCAAGAAGTCAGATATCCCTAAATAGAAATCTATGACATCAAGTACAAAATAAAGTCCAATTAATGATTTGTTACAAACTTACAAGGAATTAATGAACTAAATATAACTTTGTAGGCACGTGTCTAGGGTTCACAAAGTTTACTTCAGAAATTTATTTGTAAACTAATAGCTCAAATAGAATATCTCCACTCAGTGACAACTAGCTCAACATGACAAGAAGCAGATTTTTCAAGGCCCACCACAACAACATGATGTTAGTATATTAGAACTTCAATTGCATGAAATGCCTTGTCAAGAGAAATCTTCTTGTACTTTGGGTTGGTATACAGGTGATCTATTCCCTCTTGTCTTCTGTATCATCATTCAAGCCGAAAACATCTGTGCTCACTTCTTTCTTCTCCTTCTCTAGCTTGGAATAGTTTTGATCACTATCAGCCATTGTTGTTGACTTTGTCAGAGACACAGTCACTTCTTCCCCAAACTCTTCTCCAACATCATCCGAGTAAGCATACCTGTTTACAACAGTGTCCCAAGACAGTGAGAAGAGTAGTCACTAGGTTCCCAGATAAGCCTATAGTTAACATTTTTATTTTGTTTGGATCACCTTTAATATTATGTAAGAAAAAGCAAATACGAGTAATGACAGAAAACACAAACCACGATACACCTTACCTAGTGGAATTTTGAGATGGAGCCCAAAGTGCACAGATGACACAAAGCAAAGCAAATGAGACAACATGCCAAAATGCACCTATGATCCAAGCTTTTTGCCAGCGCTCACTGAATGGATCAGTTGCCTTGAAATACAACTGTAAAAGAGCAAGAGCAATCTCTCAGAAAAGTAACCAAAACAGAGGTTAAAATCAGATTTCAAAAATCAAATCAGAACCAAAATTATAATACTAAGTTGCACAGAATTCAGAGTCAGCGAGATGGATGAAAGCTATAATTGCACAATAACAAGACAATTCAGTGATGAATGCTATGGATGGAAATGATCAGGATGTATTTAATATAATTAATCGAGGGAAATGTGATAGAATGTAAAAAGGCTATAACAGTTTACCTCATATCCAATCCATGCTACAGAAACAATTACAGCCACTGCTAGTGCATTGGTGAATTTCCTGTAGATATCAAGCTTAACCAGCAACCTTCTTGCCTGTTGAAATTGAGTTCACAAAACCTCAGTTATGATGTATGTTTTCAGTAAGAGTGTAAGATCTTTAGCAATTACATACCAACATATGATTGTTGCACTCTTGACACACAAAATAACAATAAATTAGGAAATAATCCCAAGGTACTCCTTCAAGGTCTGTTCATATTTAAGGTGCACAAACTCAAGATAAAAAAATCCAAGTATAATCAAAATTCAAAAAGGTGTGAAATATTAAAATTGCAAGTAGTTCATGTAAATCCATCAGGAAGTTACATCACAGAATTGAATAATCCCAACCCCTTTGTTGCCACATCTGGTAGCATACTCCACTGTTTCCAATATAGTTGATTTAGATGTTAATGTAAATAATTGGGTTTAGAAACTTGGTCACGAAGGGAATTGTAGGAGGTTTCTAATAATTCGTCTACCTTATGCATCTAGTTGGTGTTCCCTAAGGGGAAGACAACTATTTTAACCTCCAAGGATGTAGTAAAAGAATGAGTTGGTAACTAACCTCAGTGTCACTATTAATAAATTCACTTCCTAAAATTTTAAAAAAGGCCCTTGATTTTGCTATAACACCTAGTTTCATCCCCAAAGAATGATCTAAGTGTAGTAAGGTTTTCACTGAATGATAGCTCATAGCACAGAAGAAGTTAGACAAGGCTCTGTCATCGTTCTCTAAGCCACGCCAAACCACCCAGGTGCAACATTCCCAGACAAAAGTGGACTGCTTTAAAAGATCAAATGAAAACAGGGATAGGGTTATTGTAAAAGTACACAAGGGGAATGCACTATGATGACAAACAAAGTTGATAATGAAGCAAAAAAGACAGACCCTCTAACCAGTAGAGAGTCAGAAAATTGGACTCCAACCCTCTTATCCATGATTATGAAGAAAGCGAAAAAAGCCATCACCCAATCTCGCTTGGATGATGTGACAAACTGTAAGAGGGCCAAATGAACAACCAGCTAACAATTGCCCAGAGTTGCCCAATGAAAGCACAAGAATAAGGAAGAACAATGAAGAATTGGGAAAACACAGAATCTATATTATTTGAACAAAATTTGAACATCCTATGGGGCACTCCAAATTGTATGGAACCCAACCAGACTACTTGTGAATATTTTCTCCAACACAACCATTCCCTTATATACACCCAACTATGCCTATGGACCATAGTTGCAAAAATCATTGTTGAGAATAACTCAAGAAACCAAAGATAAAGATTTTTCCAAATAATAAGGAAAAAATAAGCATATTTAAAAACAAATCATTTCAAAAAACATAAAAAACGCAAAAGAAAAAAGTTAAATTGGTGCACTGATTTTTTCCCAAATAAATTGCAATAAAATTACAAGTCCCGATATTTTCCCTGATTTATCATGATTAAATCACAATCTATTGACCAATTTTTTGGTCAACCCCATTAATTCAGAAAAACAAAAAATCTTGGGGGAGAGGCTGGGGTGGCGTGGGCAGTGGCGAGTTGTGATCATTGCTACCATACTATGAACCAATCTGTTCTCAATCTCAGCTACAACTACAGTAATACATCTGTGGCACTTTAGTTTGTTGTGCTCAACTTTATCTAAGACTTTGCTCAAACTTCACCCCTTCTACAGAAAGAAAATTTCCACTTTTATATTAACAAAGCGATTATTAATCTTCCCATAGCAGCAGAAAAATCTTTTGGGGAAGATATCAGCTAACCAAAAAAAATTGATTTTCAAAAAAAATAGAAAAATGCAAAAAAATAAATAAAGAGGAAAGTCTGCTGTTTTTTAAATTTGAAGTCATTTTAATAGAATTAAGATACAGAGAGCAAATAAAAATGAGAGTTTAGCCCCTCAATTGTGGAATTTAGAGTTTAGTACATGATAACTACATACTAATAGTTTTCAAAATTTCAATTTCAAGGCATTCCCACACTGAGCTCATCTCCCCTAAACTTTATGCCATTTGCCCTTCTACTCTTTTCTCCTCCTATGTTTTGTGCATCCTTCTATGTATTTATTATTACATGTAACTTGCTTCAAAGGATCTGTAATCAGAAAAAAGGTCTTCAAATCAATTTTGTTCACATCTTCTGAAGAAATTAGGCGAGCAAGAGGGAGTTCTATAAAAATGTCCAAATGCCAATAGTCATGGAAATAGGTTGTAAACCTTGAAGGACATTACATATTGTAGTGAAGTTGAAGCCACCAAATTTGTATTTTTTGAATTGTAATGTATAAATCATAGTCGAAAAACTCAGTTGACCTATAAAATTTATAAACTTGGAACTGGGTAACTTACAAACATAAAATAAAATATTAATAATCTTTATTCTAAATAAACATTTTGAATAAATAAAAATGTGTTTTTACTTTAAAAAATAAAAATAAGCATTCATTTATTTATTTAATTAAATAAATTTATAATTACTTAAATGAATGTTAGAAAAGGAAAAAATTGAAAAGTAAAACTAGAAAAATTAAAGCAAAAAATAATTAGAAGCCCAAACATCCCATAGGTAAGAAAACATAGTGAGCAATTTTAAAATAATAAAGAATGTTGCATCTGAACAAAATGGTGTATAATAAAATTGGGATAAACTTGTGGTGGGGATAATGATAAATGATAACAAAAACAAATGAAAGAGATATGCAAGAAAAGCCAAAAGGTAAAACGGTGAAAATCTCCAAACCATAGCAGCAATGGAAATCGTTGAGGTCATGAAAATTTAGCCACCAGCAAAGTTGCAAAAAAATGCAAAAATTGCTCGACAAGGACAAGTAAAACCTTTTTTGCGATTCAAAAATTGTCTAGCCAAGTCATGATGAAACACATACACTTATTTTGATAGGGGGAATGAATCATTATAAGCCAATCTTTTACCAATTTGAACTTTAATAATCACGGTGAAGCAATCACAAAAAATGGCACACATAAGAGACACAAGATTTTACGTGGAAACCCTTATGGGAGAAAACCATACAAAATATTGCTTGTATAAAACCTTCTTAAAATTTTTGTATGCACCAACCCACTAGAGACACCAATCCACACCACTGAGCACCAACCCAGCAAGAGACACCAATCTCTTCCAATGAGAGGCACCAACCTCTCAATCTCCTCAATTAGGAGGCACCAACCTCCAAATGAATATTATGTTTGCATTCTTGAGTATTGCTGCTGCAATATGCTTCACAAATCTGCCAGTCTTCACAAAAATCAGTTATACTTTGGCTCATAAATCATCTATATTTCCGCTCTTAGATCTCTCTACAAATCTGCTACAATCTTCCTCTTGGATCTGCTATAATTTCTTCACAAAATCTGCCATAAATATATTCTTCAAGTCTGCTGATATATAGAAAGATATTCGTTAAAACTTGCCTTCAAAATCCTTTCACGATCTCTTATTATATGTTCTCCAAGGAGGGCGACCACTTAGAAAAGACATGTCCATTGCCAAGAGAGGCAACCTCTTCATTTATATGCAGCTCTTCATATGGGTCAGCCTTATTTGAATTAACTTCTTTCACATTAAAAGAGGGCGCTACGATATAGGTTGTCCCAAATAGGATTAATTTTTTAATTTTATTTTATTTATCAAATTTCAAGGAAGGGCGCCACATTTAGGAGGGTCTTCCCATAGCATGAAGGCTTTTAATTTTCTTTTTCATTTTAAATTTTATTTTCATTTTATCTTCCAACTTTCAAGGGGGTGGCCAGCATAAGAATAAATTATATTTATTTTGGAGCCACCAAGATGCCACCAAACCACCTTTGACATCAATGACAATATTTTTCAACAAGTCATAATTGCATTCAATCAATCAAATATCAGTAAAACTCATGATTACTTGCCATTCTACCGATATTGCAATTTTTCATTATTTTTTGGAAAAATCATTACAAAATCATTTTGGGTGATTCATTGATTAAAATTGCTACTTTTTAGAGGTATAAATCACTGAGAGTATCAGTTTGCAAATTTTTCATGATCTTTTGCTTCTATGGATCTTCCCCACAAATGCAAGAATTGAAAAGTAGTAGCTACACCACGAATTTATAACCGAAGTTTCAAGAAACCTAACACTTCCACATCCATCCTACGGTTTTGAATACCACTTGAACACTTGTAGACATTATTGAGAGTATGATATAACCAGCAAAAGAGTGGTTTTCATTTTCCACTTGACAACTAGAGAATGACTCAACATATTCACCTTCTAGTGAGAGGATTTGATTCTATATGGCTTTCCTAAGCTTGTGTGGTAACACATGATACTGTGATGACACATTCAACTCTATGTGGCTCTATAAGGGTGCTTAGGTAAGAGATTGTTTTAGTCTATGTGCCTCATCCAGCACTAATGACATGGTCAATAGCCTTTACAATAATGTTGTAGATTGCATTAGCTCCTAAACACAATTAAAATTGCAAACCAAAATTCAAAATGCACACAACAAGCGAAAAACACAACTAATCTGCTATGTAGTGCAAGAACTAAGATGCCCCTACATCAAACTCCTTTAGAAAGTGAAATTGTGAACCAAGAGCTCAAAATGATGACACAAATGCCTGATTCAGCTGCCTAATTTGGCTTACTTCTAATTCAAACAAGCATATATCTTCTTCTAGCCCCTTACCCTTACAATGACTAAGTTATTCTTTGTATTGCTCTACCAAGTCTTCTTATGAATGCACTTTCAAGTATTTTCCTTTACAATCAATCTTGTCCTAAATTTGTATTCCTTCTTTAGTTGTATCATTTTCCAACAAAAAGAATAAACAAACATATTGAATATTGGGGAGATATCAAATCCTTCTAGCAACTCAATTTCATATGTATCTCAAATTCACTTTGCATGAGCCAATATTCTTGGGATTCAATTTATTATAGATCCCTTAGGGAACCACTCTTTCCTCAAGTTCGGCACATTAACTCCATTTATGAGAAAGTCTTCTTCCTCTAACACACATTTGTCCTTGTATTGTATATGACACTTCTCATCTCCAATTAGTTCGTGGCTTGCACATGTATCTCCTACATGTGTTTTATGAAATCTTCAACATTTGTGCTATGGCACCTTCCTCCTACCTTCAACAAGTTAGTGACACCCCTTAGCGACGTTCTATACACTATCTAAAATGGTGTTTTTCTAATTGACTTGTTCACTAAGTTGCTATACACAAACTCAATTTGTGCTAGCATGGAGTTCAATTTTATGGCCATGTCTTTCACCAAACATCACACTAAGTTGCCAACGATCCAATTGCTAACTTTTTTTGACATTTGTCCACAAATGATGTGTTGAACTATAGTTCAACTATGTGCCCAACTTCTTCCATAATGTTCACAAGAAATGGCTAAGGAGCTTTGTATCTATATCTAAAGTAATACTCTATGGCAATCCATGCAACTGCACCACCTGATTGAAGAACAAATTTGCGACCCTTGATGCATCCATCATTTTCTTGCAAGGAATGAAATGCACCATCTTTTAAAACATATCAACAATCACAAAAATTGAGTTGTTACCTCTTTGCATTTATGGTAACCCAAGGACAATACATGGACAAGTTCTCCCATGGTATATCCGGCATACAAAGTGGTTACAACTCTACATTTTGTGCCACACCCTTAGCAATCTAGTTCTTTTAGAATCTCTCCACAACCTTATGCACATTTCTGCACAATTCAAGCCAATAATATCTCTCCTCTAGCATTGCATGTGTCTTACTAACTTTGAAATGATCTCCTAGTCATCATTGTTGATGTAGTCAAGGTTGGAGGGCCCAATTAGGAATTATCCAGCCTTGCAACCAATGTGATTTATTTATTAGTCATGAATTACAATAGATTGCACTATATCACATGATCTCACTTAATGTATTTTCTCCTTCATAGACTCTCAACTAGCTTCTTCCGTCTTCTTCATTTGTCTCTGATTTGTTCAATCTCTCTTTCATATGTTCAATTTGTCCTTAAACCATACCATACTTCTCTTTTATAAGAGATAACATGGTGGTTGATAGCATGATCCACACTCCCACACAAGGTGTAAGGACCATTAGCTCCAAAATTAAATGTTTTCCCAACAATTTACCTTGGAAATTGGCGCACCACCCTGGCATAGCATGTGAGTGTATTGGTAACATGTGTCACTATCCCAATGAGCTAGAAGTCTCCAAATGTAATGTAGTTCCATATATAACCTGTGCTAGGACCTATAGAGAAGAATATAACATTAAAAATTGCCACAAGTTTCAAACACTTGCAACATTGAAATACCTAGTATAAGTCTCAACTAACTTCCTCAGGTGAACAACAAATGTGTGGTGATTAGTGTCACGTAAAAATCAAATGGAAGGTTCTAAACACACAATACAAAGTATGATCCCAACCGGAACCAATTAGAATCCTCTATAGTGGCTTTGGCGCTTCTAATGACCTAACTATGCTTACAATTTTCTAATATAAGATTGTGAATCTTGGAACATGAATGAGGTGATATGCAATACCTAAAACTGACTTATTCAACTATAATATTAATACACCTAGAAAATCAGCAGAGTACCTACAAAACAAACAAATATTTGAAAAATATTTTTTTGGTTAATGCAAAATTGCTTACACCCTAAGTGGTCCTGCATCAAACACCATAGCTAATTGGAAAGTGAATTGAGCTCTCTCACTTGTGTTCAAAAGAATGAACTAAAGGAAAACAAAGTCAGTCAACCTCAGCTCTAGATATCTGAGTAGAAGCTTCAAGTAGTTTGTCTTTCCATTTCACCAATTATTCTTCATAAATACCTATTCCTTGTGTTTTTCCCAATTCTATGATCAAGTATCTCTTCAATTTCTTCTATCCTTTGCGTGCATATTGATACTTTCAATCTATCAGTAGTTTGAGTTCTTAGTTTCCTTTATAATATTCATAAAGATCAACAATGATAAATACAAGTGAAATACCAAAATCTTCAAGTAATTCCAATTAATATGCATTTCTAGAATCAAATTTCTTAAGAATCCTACACAGTCCAAACTTCATCTTTAGTTTATTGTACGGACCAAATTATATTCACTAGCAGTACTACCAGCTGGTGTTACAAATCAAGAGCAAGAATTGAATGACTTTAGTGGTATGACCATCCAAAGCACTACACATTAGTTCATAAGTAAAGAACACTTAATAACTGCTGTCACAAAATTCTGGTAAGGTAAATAAGCTAATACAATGCTGATATGAGAGAAAATCACTACTAAAACACCCCAGTGCAATGCCCAACGTGAAGGAAAACCACCTAGCTTGACATAAAAATGATATACCTCAAAGGAGTTGAATATGGTTGCCAGCATAGGTCTGCTATACACTGGAAAACATTGTTACAAGTCTAGAATAGCAAGGTATTCACTCAGAAATCATAATCACATCATACCCAATTTGCCAATAGCATAGTTCCACAGAGTTTCCTGACGGGGGGATGCAAGGACGTGGGGATGGGTTTTGGGGACGGGGGGGGGGGCAAGGGCCTAAGTTTGGGGGTGGTGAGGGAATGGTGGTGGGGTGGCGGCAGGACGGCGGCACTGAATTACATATAGTAAGAGAAAAAATAGTTATAAAAAGATGTATAAGAATTACAAATGAAACTTTGGCAAATTAGTTTTAAGCATTTGAATTTTGAAGTGAACATTAACTTGACATCACTCTTCTTGCTCTTCATCTTGCTCCTCCTCAACCCTCTTGCTCTTCATTCTCACTCTTTCACCTTACACTTACAGTTTTAACTCTCACACTCACACTATTAGCTTCTTGTTGATTTGTTTTTTGTGAATTGAAATGAGGATAGGAGGCAGTTTTATAGAGTTTGTGGGGTTTGGGTGGGGTCAATAGGCAATTAGGGTTTGGCCTTGGTCACAAAAAAAAATGATTTTTTTAAAAAGATTTTTTTTTTGGTCATTTGGTCGTAGGAGATGCCTGGGTGTCTTCGAGACGATCTGAAGACAACTAGGAGTTCCCTAGACGTCTTGAGGACACCCCGACATCCTTAAAGTCCTAGCAACGTCTTGGAGATGGCAGCATTGGTGGTGGGATGGAGCACTGGTGGTGGGCTAGCGGGGGGATGTCCCCCCAAGTCCCCAAGTCTTCAAGATGGGGGGTGGGGGACGGGGAGCAAAGGGCATCCCGCTAGAACAATGGCCGGCCCAATAGTGAACCAAGGCTAAGAAACATCTACTCCATTACTTCCAACTTCATACAAACACCCCTAAAAGGAAGATATAACAGTTTTGAAATTGTATTCAATGACTAGCAAATCTGATATACTTTGAACAGCATGTACTACAGGCTGTACAGCCCTTTCTGGACCATGCCCACGTCAAGTTCAACTCCAAACTAAAGTTTTCTACCTCTAAATAACAAGGCGCCACCTCTCAACCAAGAAGAAACTCAAAAAGATCTGCAATCTAAGTTGTACCGTCTGCACTTATCAATTCATAAAATGACAATATAAAGTTCATTACCAGCAATGATAATTTTCCCTCAGATGATACAACCATGAAGAACCAGTACAACTTGCCCGGCATGGATGATACGGCCAGCAAAGTCTTGTTTCCAAGTCACCCTCAAAATTCAACAATAAACTCTACCAAAAAGATAGACAAAACTCCCAATATAACAACTATTTAGAAAACATAAAATACCTCCATCATGAAACCCCAAAATTGAAAATTTGATGAACAGTGGTGATTCTTCAATTAGAACCACTCCAATCTAGCTAGGGATTATCTCTCAAATCCGAAACTAAAAATCCAATGAGGGTTTTTGTCCTCAAAAGATCACAGAAGAACTCGCAGATTCAATCTGATAGTATAACAATATGAGAAATCTTCAGCATATACAAAATGAGCCCCCAACACCTCCTTTTATAGCTTTTGGAGGGAAAATAACCAATTAAAAATTATAATAATTATTTCCCTCAAAATTGACCTTTTTGAAATAATAATAATATTTCATGTGCAAATGCCCTCTAACTATGCGTCCAACTTTTAAAACATTTAATCGCCTTTCCAACAAGCTATTACACTAAGTTGTCTTTTAATCATTTCTCAACATTAGACAATGTCAATGAAATAATTAATAATAACTCAATAAATCATCCAAGTTGCAGAAAGCACTGCAATGACTTCGAAATCCAATTTTAATCATGCCAAGATGTAATTGAAGCCATGGGATGATGATAGGTGCCAATTTGGAGACTTACTAAAAATAGACGTACTCTCCAAAAAGTTTGGAGAACACCCCAGGAGCCCAAAAACGCTTCTAAAAACATCATTGAAATTCATAACACCAACTAAGCTCAATGGCATCAACAAACACCAAGAAGAACTGAACCTATGCTCTCCAAGATCTTTCAAGTCCCCTTACCAAAGCCAATTAGCCTACGAGAACTCAAGAAATAGGCTAATGGTCACCAAACTAACTAGGCCTGAGAAGGGGACATTACAATCCTCCCTCCCCATAATTGCTTGTCCCCAAACAATTACAAATTTGGATGCTATAAAATCTGCTCTCTCCCAAGTAGCATCCTCCACAAGTAAGTTCTTCCACTTCAAGTATTTTTTGATGATCCTCTTCCTCAAATACGCTCCTTGTAGTCAATCACTATCTTCGAAACTAAAACAAGTTTCCCTTCCTCATCCAAAAGGGGCAACTTAGAAGAGGGAACAACATTGTGTCCAAGTGCCGCCTTGAGGTATGATACATGGAAGACATTATGCACCTTGCTACTCTTAGGTAGCTCTAACTCATAAGCCACTTCTTCAATCCTCTTGAAGATCTTGAATGACCCATTAAAACAAGGAGTAGATTGCTTGTAGGGCTGCAATCTCAAATAAACCATGTCTCCAACTTCAAATACACGCTCTACATGGTGTTGATTTGTGTATAACTTCTACTGATTCTGAGCATGCTAGAGGTTGTCCTTCAAGGATTGCATTATATCCTAACTTTGCTGCAATAAATCCTTAGCTTGGGGAGCTCTACTATCACCAAACAAGTCAACAAAGCTAGAAGCTTCATATCCATACAAAGCCATAAATGGGAACATCTTAATGGACACGATAAGTAGAATTATAACAGCAGTCACCCAAATGCAGTCATTTACCCAAGATTTTTGCTGCCCGGAAACATGATTTCTGAGGTAGCCTTCCACCCACTTGTTAACTATCTCGGTTTTCCCATCAATCTATGGGTGATAACTAGTGTTGGGAGTGAGTTCAGTCCCACTCAATGTAAATAATTATTGCCAAAACAGACTTAGTAACTTGTCCCTATCACTTACAATATTCTTTGGCAAGCCATGCAACTTGAATACTTCTCTAAAAAACTAATCAACAATTTGGGCTACTGTAAACATTGCAGAAATAACAACAAAATGTGAAAATTTTGTCAATCTATCAGCAACAACATATATACAATCCCTGCCTTGCACCTTTGGAAGACCAATGATAAAATCCATTGAAATATTTTCCCATTTTTTATTGGGTTTGGCAAGGGCTGCAACAAACCAACAAGGAAAGAGTTCATTTTTGTTTTGTTGATATACTTGACACTCCTTAACATACTTAAGGACTTCATCCTGAAGCCCCTTCCATGAAATTTTTTCCCAAGTCTGTTTGTAGGTCTTGAAAAATCCCTAGTGAGCAGCCATAGGGGCATCACAGAAAGTCCTCAAAATCTTCATTTTGAGTCTTGATTCAAGTACTAGGAAAATCCTCTCCTTGTAGAAAATCAAATCATTCATCACTTTGTACCTTTCATCTTGCAAAGCACCATCCAAAATACTAATGGCAAAGGAATACTTGGTATACTTTCCAAGTATCTATTATTTCCAATCAGCAGTGACCTCTATCACGGAACATAAATGTGGCCTTCTTGACAAAGCATCAGCCACTATGTTCTTCCCTTTGACATATTCAATGTCAAAATTGTAAGCTTGTAGCTTACTAACCCACTTCTACTACTTGTCATTAAGATTTTTTGGTTAAGGAAATACTCGAGGCTATTGTGATCAGTTTTAACTATGAACTTACTCCAACAAGGTACTGTTTGAACTTGGCCAAAGCATGCATTATAGCAAACATATCTTTATTATAAATTGAATAGCTCCTTTCTCCACCTCTCAATTTCTTTCTTTCGAAAGCAATTGGGTGCTTATTTTGCATTAGGATAGCACCTATCCCTTCACCAAATGCATCACACTCAAGCTCAAATGGTTTGGAGAAATCTGAAATAACTAAAACAAGGCGCTCATAACCTGTTTAAACTAATCAAAAGATATCTATGCTGCATGAGACCATACAAAGGCCCCCTTTTTGGTAAAATCTATAAGTGGGGCAACCAATTGTGAAAACCCTTTCACAAACCTCCTGAAGAAGCCACAAAGTTCAAAGAATCCCTTCGACTACGAGAGATTTGTAGGTGGAGGCCAATCTAAAATTGCTTTGATCTTTTCCTGATCAACACCAACACCCTTAAAGCTGATTACATGGCTAAGATATAAAAGCTTTGTCATTCCAAGCTCACATTTGATTCTGATTTTGTCTCAAGGATGCCCAATACCTCATCCAAATGTCTCATATGCTCCTCTCATGTCCTTCTGAAAATTGGGATGTCATAAAAAAATATCAAAACCAATTTCCTAAGCTAATTATTGAACACCCAATTCATGCAAGATTGAAAAGTTGCAGGAGCGTTGGTTAAGCCAAATGGCATAATCAAGAACTCATAGTGTCCAAAGTGACATTTGAAGGCAATCTTCTCAATGTCCTCCTCACAAACTCTTATCTAATGATAACCAAACCTCAAATCTATCTTGGAGAAGTAGACAACTCCATGTAGCTCATCAATCCTCGAAACTAGGCACTGATTCTTGATGTTCTTATTCAAAGCCTTGTAATCTATGCACATTCGCATATTTTTGTCCTTTTTCTTCACCAACACTACTGAAGAAGCAAAGGGGCTCTTACTTGGATGGGTGTGTTTCATCTCCAAAAGCACTTTGATTGCCTTTCAATCTCATCCTTGTGTCTTTTGGGATGCCGATAGGGAGTGGTGATGACAAGTTTGGCTCCCTCTTCCAATTCTATCATGTGCTCAATGCCTCTTTCAAGAGGCCTCCCTAGAGGTAGACTACTAAAAACCTTGCTAAGCTTGTTCAACAAAGCTTGCACATCTGGATGATAACTTCTCTTTTCTCCTTCATGAATGATAGGCATAATAACACACTCTACTACCCACTCAACTTGATCATGGTGGATCAATCTCTCCATTCTTTTGAAGGTGACGACACATGAGTCTCCATTTCACATTCCCCTTAGCACCACTTTTTTCCCATCAGAATGGAACATTAATTCCATGGTTTGAAAATGTAATGTGGTCTCACCCAAAGATTGTTGTCATTGAATGCCTAACACAACATCTATATCACTGATGCTTACAACATAGAAATTGTTTTTGACCTCAAAATTGCCCAAATGAAGGCTCATTTGAGGTATTCTCCTTGTGCAATTGATGGTAAAACCATCTGTTTTCATAACTTTGAAACTATCAACATCTTCAATCTTGAGTCCTCTATGAACCACCACACCGTCAATAAAATTATGTGTAGCTCCAATATCAATTAGTGCAACTACTTGCTGCACACATGGGACTCCACGTACTCTAAATGACTCATTTTTTTGAAATCTAGAAAGTTGGGCAAGAGTGCCTTCACTTTCCTTCTCTTCTTGGTGTTTCAGATGACTCATCTTCTTTTTCTTCCAAATCAGATTGCTGCTTCGATTTTTTTGATGCTAATTCATCAGCTGAATAGATCTCTAGTTGATGAGCTTTTCCTTCTCGAAGCACTTATTGCTAGGGCCCATGGCTCCTTGCAAGTGAAGCATAACTTCTTCCTAAGCTCATTATGGAGGTCTTCATCCATTTTTGTTATGGTCTTCTTGGATTGATTTGAGTCTCCATGAAAGTACTTCTTGTCCTTCTTATGTTGGAAGGTTCTTGATTAAAATGTATTTCTTGGAGCAACAAGCTCCATGCTCCTTGCCTTCCTTATAGCCTCCTGTAGATTTGGTGGATCAAAGGCTTTAACCCATCTTCTAATTGGCTACATTAGTCCTTCACTAAAAAGGACCAAAAGTCTCCTCTCTATGATGTTCGAAACCATAACAGAAAGTCTTTGGAATTTTGATATGTAGGCATCAAGAGTACTAGGTTGCCTTAATTGTGCAAGCTCTTTGGATTGCATTTCGAGGTCCTTCCTGTCAAATCTCTCAATGAGCTTTGTTTGTAAACTCATCACAAGTGGTAATCAAATTGTAGCCTAATGTCGCCAAGCCATGGTACCACCACCCAATCGTTGCTCCATCCAAATGTAACGTGACAAATTTAATTGCATCCTCCTCTAGCATGGGTCTTAGAGATAGGGAAATGTCCAGTTTTTTAACACAAACACGAGTTGTGCACTTATCACTTCCATCAAAATGAGCTAAAGTCACCTTCCCAAGAGCTTGTCAATAATCCCTTTGCACTAGAGGGCCTCGGTTCTCAAATCTTCCGCCACCTCTCTTCTTCTTATGGTCCATGAACTATTTTAAAGTCAAGATGTCATGGATTTCCAATCGAAGAGTGACATATTTTGAATAGCTGGCCCTTACTTCATTTTCCATCAAAACTTGGGTTTCCAAAATAACTTGAGCTTCCTCCCTACGAATGAATGTAGGTTGGAGTGGTCTAGAAGTACCCACAATGTCACCATCGTTACTTTGATGGTTATTGGTGTTCAAACCACTAGTTTCACCATTTTGAATTAGTGGAGACTGAGGTATGTTCTAATTCATTTTGGCCAACACTTGCGACATCATGTCAAGCACGGTGTCAAACTTTCTTTCAACTTTGGCATTTGGACTATCTTATGGGGTTGTTCCCTTGTCCCTTTCTAACATGTTTTTGATGAAATCTCAACATCCTATGCAAGATTGTGACAGGATGCTAGGACACCTAAAAAGATCTCAACTAGGTGTTTAGGCAACTGATAGAGTTGCCTCCTTTTCTCTCTGTTGTAATGTCTCAATCCTCTATCAATCATATAGAAAGCTGCAACTGCATGGTAATATCAGAAGGCATAGACTGGCAAGATCTTCAACTCTGATACCACTGTAATAACCACCCTTATTTTTAAAAAAATTTGGTTAGATCAACTGTAATCAAAATGCATAACAACTTCCTTTCCACTTTTTGACCACCCAGATCCCGGAAAGGGCAAGATGAGAGCATACAATGTTTCAAAATGCTACAAATTGAAATCAACTACTGAAAGAAAAGTCATCACGCAGCAAGCCGACCAAACCACTTATTCAGTGGGATGCAAGCATTATAGGAAAGGTAAACCATCTGCTTATTCAGCAAAATAGTACAATAGCATGTCCACTTTTAAGTAAGAAAGCTTATTTAAACTGAAAGTAAATAACAAAGCTCTTGCCACTTATCTAGTGGGGCCAATTACAAAACACTTGTGCAGAGGGGTAAGTATCAACATTAACCAAATTATATTCACTAGCAGTACTACCAGCCAGTGTTACAAATCAAGAGCAAGAACTAAATGACTTTGGTGGTATGACCATCCAAAGCACTACAACATTAGTTCATAAGTAAAGAACACTTAATAACTGCTGTCATAGAATGCTGGTAAGGTAAATAAGCTGATACAATGCTGATATAAAAGAAAATCACTACTAAAAACACCCCAGTGCAATGCCTAACACGAAGGAAAACCACCCAACTTGAAATACAAATGATATACCTCAAAGGAGCTGAATATGGTTGCTGGCATATGTCTGGTATACACTGGAAAACGCTGTTACAGGTCTGGAACAGCAAGGTATTCACTCAAAAATCACTCACATCATACCCAATTCGCCAATAGTGAACCAAGGCTAAGAAACATTTACTCCATTACTTCCAACTTCATACAAACACCCCAAAAGGAAGACATTGCAGTTTTGAAACTGTATTCAATGACTGGCAGATCTGATATACATTGAGCAGCAGGTACTACAGGTTGTATGGCCCCTTTCTGGACCATGCCCACATCAAGCTCAACTCCAAACTCAGGTTAAAACCTCCAAACAGCAAAGCACCACCTCTCAACCAAGAAGAAACTTCAAAAGACCAACACTTCTCCTCACCACTTCACACACCTACCTCACAGGCACCTCGTATGGCCTAATCAATGACTCCAAATCTGCAATCTAAACTGTAAGGCCTGCACTTGAACCTCTTATCAATTCATAAAATGACAATATAAAGTTCATTACCAACAATAATAATTTTCCCTCAGGTGGTATGTCCATGAATAACCAATATGACTTGCCTAGCATGAATGGTACAGCCAACAAAGTCTTGTTTCCAAGTTGCCCTCAAAATTCAACAATAAACTCTACCAAAAAGTAAGACAAAACTCCCAATATATCAGCTATTTAGAAAACATCAAATACCTCCATCATGAAACCCCAAAACTAAAAATCTGATGAATAGTGGTGATTCTTGAATTAGAACCACTCCTATCTAGCTAGGGATTATCTCTCAAATCCGAAACTATAAATCCAATGAAGGTTTTTGTTTTCACAAGGTCATGGAGAAACTCAAAGGTTCAATCCGACAACATATCTGTATGAAAAATCTTCAACATATGCAAAATGAGCCCCCAAAACCTCCATTTATAGCTTGAGGGAAAATAACCAATTAAAAATTATAATAATTCTTTTCCCTCAAGATTAACCTTTTTGAAATAATAATATTATTTCATATGCAAAGGCCCTCTAACTAGGTGTCCAACTTTTAAAACATTTAATCACCTTTCCAATGAGCTATTACACTAAGTTGTCTTTTAATTATTTCTTAACATTAGACAATGCTAGTGAAATAATTAATAATAACTCAGTAAATCATCCAAGTTGCGAAAAACACTGCAATGACTTCGAAATCTAGTTTTGATCAAGCCAAGATGTAACTGAAGCAGTGCAATGATGATAGGTGCCAACTCATAGACTTAGTAAAAATAGACGTGCTCTCCAAGAAGTTTGGAGAACACCCCAGGAGCCCAAAAATGCTTTTGAAAGCATTACTGGAATCCATAACACCAACTAAGCTCAATGCCATCAACAAACACAACGAAGCCTAAGCCTTCTTTGGAGTCCCCTGTAATGTCCCCATTTTTTGGTGCTCCTTATTTGGGCTAGTTTGGCAATTTGACTCGCTATTTTTAGTAACTGGTCCTAGCAGTAGTGTAGTGTAGAGTTTCCAATTTGGGCAATGAGTGGCAGTTGTCTGGTGAGCTCTAATGTTTTGGCATATTATTTACTGGTCCTAGCAGTAGTGTAGTGTAGAGTTTCCAGTTTGGGCAATGCGTGGCAGTTGTCTAGTGAGCTCTAATGTTTTGGCATATTATTTACTTGAGTCTTCAAAAGGTGATTTTATGACTTATAACGTTAAAAGACCCCCTTGGCCTAGTTGAGCAACATTGTTTTTAAAAGGGGGACAATGCACCTTTATGTTGGACGCCTAGAATAAAGGTAAATTTTATAAAATTAAGGCTTATATTGTGCCCCCAAAAGTGGATGCCCCATTTGGGAATAATTTGATGATATTTTAAAATGTAAAGTGAAATGTGGGAAAAGCAAGGTTGGGTGTGGGCTTTTAGGGGGAAAAGGCATTTTCAAATTGGGTTGCCCTAATTCTTCCCTCTTCATCTATTTAATCACCAATTGAGCTCTCATTTGCATATGGATGATTTGACAACTTCAGGAGATGCTATTTGAATGAGCTCAAGGAGTTCATTTTTTGCTGGTTGAGGATGGAAACCCTCTTCTCAGTTGCTGGTTTCACTGCTGAAATATCCACCCTAGATGATTGGTGCTCGTAGTTGATATGTGTTTTTTGGCTCGGATTGGTGTCTAGGGTTTGAAGAAGATAAAGATTTTTAGGTTATTTTGATGTGGTAAGTTTGATGTGTTGATACTAGGTGTTTGGTGATTATTTCTGGAGTGTTTGAATTGATGAGTTGAGAACTTTCAAGCCTCACCGTACCATTGCAGCCTCAAGCTATTCCTTCATATTGTTCACAAAGGCCAAGTGGTAGACAATAAGGTTTTGGGTATTTCACCAAAGGATTTGCTGGCCTGGGCGACCTTATTAAAAATATTTTTTGAAGTTGAAACATCGTCTGGAATTTTAAAATGCAAATCGCCCCATCTGGGCTGGGCCATACAGCTGCAGGAAGACTTTTTGGAGTGAGGGTCTGATTTATTGGGTTTGTTTGAGGCTGCAAAATACCTTTAGGGAGGCGCCTAAGCATTATGGAGGATCCTATGAATCACAAAGTCAGTTTCAGGTGCTCAGATAATGGCAATAAAATTATTATAAACCGCCCCTGTTAGCCCAGCTTCCTTGTGGGTTAGTTGCAGCAGGTCTGAGTCTAAATTAGACCATTGGTAGTGACTGAAACGGGTGGTTAGGAGCTTAGTTAACAGATCTGAGCAGACTCTAGTTGCATAGCAGTGATTGAGAGAACCCCTCTATGGCTTAATACCACAGCTGGGTATCATCTGGAGGAGCGTTGACAGGGTTAAGCTGCCCTCTGATGACTGAAACTACTCAGAGAAACCCACCATAGCAAATTGCAAAACTGTGATCTCCTTTCAGTACCCTTTCCTTGAAGGTACTCCTATTCCATAGTTTGTTGGATCTCATCAGATGTACTCTTGAAAGAAATTATGTAATTTTGGGCTTCATATTTGTAACTGTAGTTCTGAAAGTGAAAAGAATCAATTTAACTTGAAATGCAAGGACTGAATTTAAAATAATGTAACCTTTCTATGTTTATGTTCTTTCCTATCTGCATAATCTATGCCTTTGCTTGAATCATTTCTTGAAAACATATCAAATTGGAAAAGAAACCACAAAAAATTTCAGGGGGTGGTCGTTACAGCCTCATCAAAGCCAATTAGCTTACAGGAACTCAGGAAATAGGCTAACGGTCACCGAACTGACTAGGCCTGAGAAGGGGACATCACAAAAATCTCTTAGTTTTAAAACATTTCTTGTGCTTTGTCCATATACAATCTCAAAAGGTGTTTTTCCAATACTCCTATTCAGTATTGTTGGTGTACGTTTTATCATCCACCGAACACACAGAATAAAATGTCCAAAGACACTCTATCCTCTCTTGAATAATCACCGCGTATGCTAAGATTGCAAGAAGATCATATGGCGATTCCAAGGTTTCTTTCGTCAGGTCTTGACATGTGGATAAGCTCAATGGGCATTGTGATTTGCTGGTAATACACAAAGGGACTTACGTTAAAGAATTCTTCACAAGTTTGGGACTTAGACGGATTTATCATTAAAAGCTTCTTCAATTGGGACTTTTGGTTTGGATCTTAAAAAAGGGGCAAAAAGATAAGGGTTTAGAGAATCTATTCTACGCCTAGGAATTCAAGAGACAGTAAAGATTAGGTGAAAGGAATAGCCACGCTTTGTTTCGCCTCCCTGGGACAACTACGCAAAGTGGGTGCAATCTTCAAAGGGTGTGATTATAATTTTCAAACCTCGAATGAGACCGAAGTTGAGCATCCACAATCACAAGCTCAGGCTAACTTTATGCATCGAATGCAAATCATCCATCCAAAGAAAGTATGAGCAATTTCACCATTTAATCTATACGATCAATCTCGCATTCACTTAACCAACATTCAAAGCAAATTCTACTTAATTGTAATTTAACTCTAATCTATGGTAGAAGAAGCTATGCAACCTTGCTCACTACTTGACAATAAAAGTGGTTCAAAGCAAATCATGCATAAGAGCTTTTATTATGGGAAATAGTCTTAATGCAACAATTTCATACACTGTCTCCACACAAATGAAAGTGAGAGATCACAAGTTTAAATAGAGTTTTCAAAATCAAATGAAAGGCCAAGATTAAAACAATATCAACGGCCAAGATTAATACAACTAAACCCTAATTAGGGTTGCCCAAAATAACATCAGTTGACGACTAGTAAACAAGCAGTAACAAGCAGTTGGAGCTATCTTCAAGGGAAGGCGTCCCTATCTTCTTGGGCAGCATTGTGCTCAATGAATCTGGACATGACCGTGACAACTTCCTCCATCGTGACTGGCGGCAGCATGCTTATCTTGAATTCAAGCCTGTCCAAATCCTCAGCACATTTGGTGAAGGTGCTCTCCCAATCCACCTCCTGTCTCACAAAATCATCCCGGATGGACAAGAGATTTTCCACTTTTGCGAAATCCTGTCTCAGAATTGGTCCAGTAGCAGAGAAGAAAACTTCTTGAACCTTATGCTTCAACCTCTCTAGCTGCATGTCGTTTTCCCAGACAATCTCTCGATCAAACACATCTGCAGCTATCATATAAATCTTCTCCCGGATTTCTTTAACTTGCTCCTCAACTTTGAGCCCATCCGCCTTTGCCTTCTCCAGAACTTCGCTCCGTATAGTCACTGCCCAAAACCAATGGTGAAAATCATAAGCCGCTCCTACAGCAATCACCTTTCCTTCGACCAATTCTTCCCTTGGAATGCCCTTCAGCACTTTGAGGCATGGAATGAGCCTCTCTTGGATGTCTGCAAAGTTGTCCCAAGTTTCCGCCATGTCAACCAATCTGGAAAGAAAAGAAGAAGTTTGTCCGTAGGCAAGCGCCAATTTCTCCATGAACAAGGCTGCTTCCGTGCTCTCGCTTACCATCCATTCCTGGGCCTCCTTGGCCGTGACCATCCCTTGCTCCACATCCTTGGCCATCTCCTGCAAAGAATTGAGAAGAGGAGGAGCTACTACATCACCCTGATTGAGTGGCTGGGTCAGATGTCATATATACTCCTTCAGGCGTTCGACTTCATTTTTGTATACCTTCTTTTTCGCCACTTCTTTTTCCAATCTCGCCTTGACAGTTGAGACAGAATTATCCAGTTCTTCGACTTCTTGGCCTTTTGTTGTTGGGCCAAGATCTATAGTGGTTATGGCGTACTCCTGGGGAGTGATCTTGTCCTGTGCTTTATCCACTGTTGGTACTGCGATATGTATGGAATGGCCGCCGGCTTCGTCCCTCTGAATGGTGGAAAATTTCTTGGTAGGTTTCTTAGTAGCAACCTGTTCCAACCTTGCCAAGAAATCCACAGTATCATCTTCTTCTTGGACCTCTATTGGTGCCTAAATCTTCATCCTCTCCATCAGCCAATCCGGAATGGTAGGCTGCTCGATACCATCTTCCTCCTGAACATTCCCTTCATTTGGAATATCCAAGACTCCTCTGAGGGCGGAAATCATTCCCTCTTCGAAGTCATCATTTTGGACTTCTATCTCATTATCTGAACCTAGTATTTATGTGCCCGTAGGAGATGAGGGCTCATCGTTGTCCAACTAGATCGGTTCATTGTCCCTTTCCTGAACTGCAGAAGGTCTCATCATTTCGGCCAAGGATTCGTCTGCGGTGGCCACCAGCTCATCAATATTCCAAGACGTCGCGGAGCGAGATGATTCTATCCTCTGTCGTTTTGGAGCAGGCTCTATGCTTGCAGCTACTTCTTTCCTTTTCTCGCCAATCTCAACTAAATCTTCATGATGGGATGCACCAGCATTGGAGGAGTATGACTCCGTCTCGCTCAATAAATCATACATGAGCGTTATTCTTTTCTGCCTCAACTCTTGGACCTGATGGTCGACCCACCACTGAGAGTACTTAATCACTGGTCTCATCAATGTTGCCAAATCTGAGTGCTCAGGCTCTGACCACTTCACGGAAGGAAGAGGTTGGCTCTCCTCAAAGCATGGTTGGACATAATTTCCATCGTCCTGCAACTGATCGGGCACCCGGCAAAGTTCGGTTGCCCTCATAAAGTCCACTGGCACTCTAGACCACAATCTTCTCCTGACTTCATACTCATCAGCGGCGTTTGCCCAAAAGTCCTCCAATTCTACTCTGTGTTTGTATCTTCTCACATCCATGGTCCGAATATGATGGTGCGGGTCAAAATTGGCCCTGGTCTTATAGGCTGTGAATGGGTACCACTGGATTTCTAGCCTGGCGCCCTCGGCTACTTGCGCTGACGGACAGGACTCTAACATATTCCCAATAAAGAATGGGAATGTAACAACCGCCTTCTTCTTGGCCTCTGGATGTTCTGATATTCTTCCAGCTGCCTCAGGACTTCAAGCAAAATCATCCGATTTGTTGGATAGATAGGCAACTTGTAAGGATTTCCAGTGAATCCCTAGATCCTGACATAAGTAAATTTTGGAAACTGGATAAACCAGGATCCATACCTACTAATCAAACTTTTTGCTTCGTGACTCGGCCTTTGATGCGTTCCTCCCTGAAGTGTTCTTGTTATATACATTAAGAAAGCATCGTGCACCTGCCTGAAGTGAGATTTCTCCCTTAGCTGAAGTTGCGGGTAGCAATCATAAGGCTTGAGTTCATTTTCTCCATTGCCAACTTTGCCTTTGCAAACCAGTCCTGAGTATTTATATGTCCTAGCCAATAAATAGACAATGTACGAGCTCATGTGAAAAGACTTGGTCTTTTCCAAATTGGTCAGCTGCTCGTGAAGATTGTCGCTTATCATTCGAGACTAGTTGAACATCTTCACGCCGGAAGTGACTTCGTCTATAAAATAATACATCCATGTCTCGAAGTACACACCTTGTGGGTTGCCAGCTATCCTGTTCAGCATCAGAATGATATCCCCATAGTCCTCTTTAAAATTTGTTCGGCGTGGCTTCTTAGGCATCTTTTTTGATGATGGTCTACGCTTCTCTAGCCATGCCTTATTAACATTTGTAGCGCATAACTCAGACTAGTTGTCATACAATCCCTTGGCTTCCTCCTTGGTTTTGTAGACGGTACGAGAATGTGTTGGGATGCCAAATGTCTCCTGTATTGCTACCTCGCCCAGGTGAGCCAGAACCCTTCTGTCGGGTGCAATAATTTGTCTCTTCTGAGCATTGTAATGGATGGCACATTCTACCATCAACTCGGCACAGTCCACTGCAGGCGAGAATCTGGCTGCTTGGAAAATTCCATTTCTCACCATCCGCCTGGCGATCGGTGTCAATAGTCCAGCATGTCCATAGACTCTCTTCTTGAATTCCACGAAGTCTACATGTCCCAGATCAGTGTCTGCAACATTTTTCCATTTTGAATTTATTTTTGACTCTCGCTGTACCCCCTTGTTGGCGAACTTCATTGGCACCTTCTTCGATGATTCTCCTGCTGTGGTCATTAACCTGCAGTAAAAATACTAACATTAATACGAAGACTTTTAAAATATAATTCATTCTCGTGCCTTGTGTTTGAATATTTTACTTTCAGCTCATTAAATAATTAAACTTCTGCAAAAAAGCAAGCTGAAAGTAAATGAATTTAATTGAAATTTAGCCAGAACTTAGCCAAAAGGAAAAAGACAGAAGGAGAAATGATGAATTTATCCAATTGAACTCCAAACCTCAGAAAGAAACTTCTGGTTGCAAATCAAATTCAAACTTCGAGAATTTAATTAAAGATCAAGTGACAAAGCGCACCTGTTTTGCTGAGAAGTTCAATTTTCAGCAAATAAATCCTTCACTTCTTCGAAAAAAATTACTTCTTCAACATAAAATTATTCCTTCCTCTAAGAAAATCGATCTTGCCTGCAGAAGAATGGATCGTGTCTCAACTTCCTTACGATTTCGAGAGATTAATTTCTGTTCAGCTATGTCTATGAAAAATGAGTTGTTGAAACTCATTATAATGCTGAAGAATTCGATTTGTTTAGCAACTGCCTCTTTCTCTCTCGATTTCGATTTGTTTTCTCTTCTTCAAACAGGCAAGTTTCCATTCTTTTTCGGAAAAACTCCATGGCGAGCTTATCTAGGCAAATCTCTTTGATTTTCCAAAATTCGATTTTTGCTAGATGTTTATCTTTAATTTTCAAAATTTTGAAAAAAAACATTAAATGTCCAATTAAATTCAATTTTTCCAAGTTTTAATTCATGGAGAATTTAATTTTGCCCATGGATTTTATCTTTGTCTGGCGTAATTTATTTTCTTTCGATACATTTCTGGCGAATTTTATTTCGTCCAAGGCATTTTATATTTCTAAGTATTGGAAATAAATTATTAAAATATTAAAATATTAAATTTATTTCCGACCCGTTCGTTTTTGGACCCATGGCTATTTTAATTTTTCTCCCTTTTTCTTTGGCTAAATGTTTATTTTCCAAATTTATTTCAATTTTCGTCTAGCCAAGTTAAAATTTTAGCCATCACGTCAATAAATGTTACGCCAGATCCTCAATTTCTTCTGCCATGGCGGACTTCAAATTGTGTCGGGCACATTTTCTTATGCCGAAATCAATTTTTCTCTTGCTTGGACGAATTTCTCCAGGAAAAGTATGTGTTTGGATATCTTCTTTAGGCAAAACTCCATAATACTTAGACAAATTTTCATCCCTTTTAGCCAAGGGCGGACTTTCTTGCCTCTTTGCCATGTACATTTTCCTCTGCGCACTTAGTCAAATTCACCAATTTTTCTCTAGGCATCCAAACTTAGGCGAATTTTCAATCTTTTCTCCTCTTTCTTATGCTAGGCGGACTTCACACTTCCTTTGCCATGGCCTAGGCAGACTTCCTCAAGTTCTTTCCATCTTCCATCAAGGCATGGCGGACTTTCTCAAGCTCTTGACATTTGCCTTTCACACTCATACTTAGCCAAAATTCGCATTTTCCTCCTCTAAGGCATTAAAATACTTAGCAAAAAAATTCAATTTTCCCCCTTTCTCATGCCTAGGTGGACTTCACAAGTGCCTTGCCAAGGCTGGGCGGACTTTGAAGAAGGCTTGCCATGGTGGGGCAGACTTAATAAGTGTCTTTCCATTCCTCTCTCAAGTCATGGCAGACTTTGGAGGTGTCATGCCAAGTCAAGGGCGGACTTTACTTGGTCTTGGACGTCCCTCATTTCTCTCCACTTGATGGGGAACTCTTCCCACTCATACTTCCCTTCTTTCTAGGGCGGACTTCACACATGTCTTGTCAATTCTTCCTCAAGGCTTGGGCGGACTTTGAAGGGTTTTTGCCATTTTTCTCTAAGGCATGGCAGACTTTGGAAGTATCTTGCCATCTTATCCTTATGGCATGGGCGGACTTCAACACCTTCATGCCATCTCCTTACTAAGGCAAAGGCGGACTTTACAACTTCTATGCCATGTCCCTCAATTTTAGGGCCGACCTTGCTAATGGCTTGACATGTTCTCTTGATGGAAAATTTTTCCAAACTTAGGCAAAATTTATCATGAATTTCATGCCCTTGGGTTGATTTTTCTCATGATTTTTGACTGATTTTTCCAGATTTTTCCATGCTTTTGGGTTGATTTTCTCAGATTTTTCCCTGCTTTTCCTGATTTTTCAATTTTTGGTTGATTTTCGGTTCTAAAGATGGAAAGTTGACCCATTGACCAGGGTTGACTTTCTAAAAATAGAAAAAACAAAATCCCTAAGAAATAGGGAACCCCGTTTGGTCCAAAAATGCCAAAAATGAAAAAGTGAAAAAACAAAAAAAGCAAATTCCCTAAAAAGTAGGAAGTGTTAGAATTGGCCAAAAGCACAGGCGATCCTCGTCTCCCGGACCTTCTGAGCCCTTCCATGACGTTTATGCATTGATTCAAGCATGGATTCTCAACTTGGCTTGGATGACTCTCAAAAGACCGACTTGAAACTCTGAAAGAAGTGACCTCATGAAACCGTTGCGTGGAGACAAAACCCTAAAAACAAGCAAACTACTGGGGGTCCCCATATGCAATGGGCCGATGTGTGAAAAGGTCACAACAAGTACCAAGAGCAATTGGAAGTCCCAAAAGACATTTTAATTACATGCACTACATTGTAGCAACACCCCCTAAATGCTCAAAATAGAGAGCTATATCAAGAAGCAAAAGGCTGGAGTTGTTGATCTATTTTAGAAGCATGGACATTACTAGTCAAAAGAGGGAATCTAATCTAAATTGTTTTCCTTACATAGTGTTCAACTCCCATGTCATGATAGTGGATGGCAAGGCAATTAAATGTAGAGGCAACAATGTAAAACTTTTTGTAGTATTCTATATGTACACCATTCCCTTAAGATAAACCTAGATTGCTGGGTTTAATTCACATTTATGCCAAGGTATGTGACCTAAAGATTAAGGCAACTTGGAACTATCTCCATAAACTTTGATGAGAGGCATAGAAGGTTTGCAATGGCTAGCAAGAACTATAAAATCACATGTCAAATCTCCTCCCAATCAAATAATTATCTTGAATAAAATAGAAATTTTGCTCAAGAAATGAATTTATTGGTATAGGTGCCCAATTATATTCAATATAAGTCCACAAAGAAAGTCATTCCATTCAACCAAAATTGTAGGAGATCATCCAAAGCCACCAACAAGTATTCTGTGAAACAAAAGGATCACCGCCTACTGAGTTGATTATTGGTAACCATCCTCCTAAGATCACCCTATTGCTAGCACATTGAGTTGAAAACTGAGATTCAAAGAATGGTTCAAGATTTGATGGATTCAAGCATTATTCATCCAACACAAGTCCCTACTCATTGCCACTAATCATTGTCACAAAGGATGTGTCACAGAGGATGTGCCTACATTTCCAAGATCTCAACAAGGTCACTACCAAAAATGTGTATCATATTCCCATCATTAATGTGTTATAAATGAATTAAATAGAGTTGTTCTCCTAACCTAACCAAGTTGGTTATCCCATAGGCTTAGCTAAAATGGGAAATTATTTCAGTAAAAACTGACATAATTGATGCCTGTCATCAGCTATGTATGGAACCTTCATATGTTTAGAAAGCATCCTTCAAAACAAACTATGGATTTTATATGCCTTTTGATCTTACTAATACTCTAATAACATTCACGAAAATAATCAATGATATATTTAACCCAATTTAGGAAATCTCCTAGTCATATATCTGGATGCGATACTATTTTATAGCAGCAAGAGGACCATGTCTAACACAAATTCCTCTTGATCTTCGGCAGCAAGTAGCAACATAAATTGCAGGCCAATATAAAAAAAATTAAGATTACAACAATTTCCAATTCAGTTGCCAGATTTTGTTATTGATCACAATGATGTACATGTAAATCAGGAAGATCACATCCACCATAAATTATTCTTGATCTTCTGCAGCAAGTAGCAACATAAATTGCAGGCCAATATATAAAAAAAAAAAAATTGGGATAGCTTCCAAACCAATTACTGGATTTTGTTATTGATCACAATCATGTACACGCAAATCCATCAGAAATCATAGTCCTCAAGAATTGGTCAACTCTTTCTAATACTGGAGTACTCAAAGGTTTACTTATTGGTATGAATTTTACAGAAAATTCATCCAGCATTTTTCTACTACTGCCAAATCTGGCTCTAATTTTGTCTTTAATAATAAAGATAAGCACAAATTATCTCAATAAGCCAAACTTGTAAGAAGTGCACAATTCAGTAATTGTAAAACAAAATCAAGGGCCCACTTTGTGGTACACAACCCTTTTGTTTATGCATATAAGAAGATTCACATTGATGGAGCTAGCATCTAGAATTGGGATGCACAATGACTAGAAGCATTATAATAGACCCTGGTAACATACCTGAAGACATATGCACCGACAACAACATTGAGTCCTATCCATTATGGCAAAGTCTTAATATGGCAAAGGCATTTGGATCCTCTCTCTATAATGATAACAGATTCCAAACTAACTATTGATGAATGTCAACTCAAAAATATAATCACAGAGTTGGAGAACTTAATAAGCCTCGTGAATAATGAAAAAGAAAGCTTTCAAAAGCTAAGGTCTAAAACAGGCATGCATCCCAAGGTCTGTCAACTCTTGAGAGAATGCTTTAGATAAAATCAGAGCTCATCTTAATTATAGGAATAAGATTATGATAGCAAAATTACAAACCAAATGGAACCCACAAGCAGGATAGAGTGCAATAACAACATTGATGATATTGAACCCAAGTTTCAACAATAATAGCAAATATCCTACAATTGCGTACTGTCAGACCACGAACATTTCATTACAAAAAAGGCTCATCTGCCCTTTTTACAATATAAATATTAAAAACTACAAGAATGATCTATGTATTAACACAGAAATCAAGATAATTTTGAGTTACCTAATTCTTCCCAATATCCAGGTTTACTTTGACACAGAAATTGCATCATGTCTCGAGTTAATTTCAACATTAAACTAGCCACGACTGGATTAAAATACAATACAAAGCAGAAAAAACACTACCTCTAATCCTTGTAACAGAAGATAAACGATTACCTTATTAAAAATTCAGCTGTTTACTTGTACAAACACATGTCAAGATAGAAAGATCTAAATCTAAAAATCTTTCAAAAATATAAAGTTAAACCCACATTTCCTCAAACAGAAAGAAAATCTAAATCTTCCAAAAATATAAAAGATACCTGAAGTTTCTCCAATGTTTTAGACAAGGAAGTGAAAATCCAAATAATGAAGAAAGCATCCAGAATTGCAACTGGAAGGACAAGAAACAATCTGGCTTTTCCTGACATATCATTGATAGATCCAACATTCTCCACAAGGTCAAGTAACTCAGATGCCACGAAAAATGTTGCTCCAAGAAGGACTACCTTTGAAGTAATACCTCCTAGTGTAGGCCTTACTACACCAAACCCCATTGAAACCACCAGAATAGTAACTCGGGATATAGTTCTCTTGACAGTACCAAATGTAATAGCCCAAACAGTAATTCCTGTGGACCTAACTCCAGTTGCATTAAAGGTTGCATATTCAAAGTACCACAATGCCATTTCAAGCATACCCAAAGCAATGATAAATGTAATACAATTCTGAAGCTGGAGAATCTCTCTCCAAAATCTGGCATACTGAAAAAACCAAACAAGCCCAAGAAGAACATACGCAAGGGACATGAAACCATAAAAAGTCAATAAGGGTGCCATCCTCCCTGGTAAATAACCTGTGGGATTTTTCCATATTGTTTTCCCAGTCATTATCAGCCCCTCGAGTTTTGGTTCACAAGATATAAAATACAAGTTATACATTCCTGTCTTGGTGATTGGCACAGTTACTGTTTCTAAAGCAACCTCACTCTCATATTCATGGAAGTGAACACCTTTCACATAAGGCCATTTGGAATCCTCTTCAGAAGGACGCCGAATGACTTCACCCTGCTTGCACCCTTCTAGCTTTGCAAGATCTGGAGTGCAGCATATTGCCTTTTGACCACCATATGCTGAGCCACCAATGTTATCTCGCTGAGCTGTCTCAAAGATGAGAGCCTGCACGTACCCGGTACCATTTGCACTTTCCGTTCTGTGAAATGTGATATTATCAAACCTGCGAATGCAAATTTATGAATAAGTCTTCCATAAGTGACCCACTTGCAGCCTTAAGAGTACAAAATTAGTACATCAATATATGGGTAAAAGTTAAAACTATGTATGAGTGCAGTGCTGACCTACTTAATTTGAGATGGACAACACACTCAATCAGAAACACAATGGAGATTTCAATATACTCAATTAGATAACAAGAAAAATTTGATTACTTTATTTATGAGCCAAACGTACAGTTCTGATAATGAAAATTTACCTAAAAACTGTAAATATTATTTTTAACAACTCAGAATAAAATCTTTCTTGAAGGAAAAATAAAGATACAGAAAGTTAGAAAAATGATATAATTACAACAAATAATCAAAATAATGTGAGTGAATAGAGCAAATCTATATCAAGCACAAAATTGCATATTTTCATTCCATATAATTACCTTATATTATAATATGTGTTTCCAAGTTCAATATGTACAGGGAAGAAAACCACCTTGTAAAAAAGCAAACCTTTTCTTGAAGGAATCTAAAAAATTATTGACTTTGCTTCAACAGGAAGAAATCTAAAAATAACTTTTCTTTGCTTGATAGTTGATAATAACAATCAAAAAAATCTCTCAATAGCCTTTACTTGCTTTCATTTGTTGTAATTCCCAAAAATAAACAAAGCCTTGTCTCTTAACAATACAACTAACTTCTCCTGTAAAACGGGAAAACAGTCCAAAGGAAGGCAAGGCAAACTCCTCCTAAGAATATGTGGAAATTAAATTTTGGTGGAGCTTCTAAAGGAAATCTTGATGTTGCAAGTACCGGTTACTTGATCAGGATCAAAAGAGGGAAGTAGGTTTTGACTAATAATGAAGTGGCAGTGCTGAACTAGTTAAAGGTATTAAAAAGGTGTTTTTCCTTAAACTCCCCTCTCTAGCAGTGGAAGGGGGAACTTGCTGATTATTATTAATGCAATGCTGTGGGGAATGATGCCTAGCGAAAAGATTGATTGCATTATTAAAAGAAGCTAGAATTTTAGTGAGTAATTTTGAGAATTTAAGTTTCAGGCATTGCATTTGTAAGCTAAACAAGCCGATGGATTTTCTTGCTAATTTTAGGGTGACAAGAACAACTTCTCCTCAATGTCTAGATCTTCTTTGGAGGAGAATCCTAGTTTGGGTTCTCTTCTAAATTAAAGCACTACCTAAATCCATCCAATGCCCTTTGGTGGGAGACAAGGTTCCTTTTTAGTCATTTGAAATCCTTTGCACCACTCTTTAGTCACAAAGGTGCTGAAATGCATTATAAAGGGCTGCAGGGAATGTCATTTTGCTCCTATAAGGTGAAATCAATAAAGTTGTTAGTCCTTGCTAGGTTTTCAGGTTCTAGCTGACTAGTTTGGCATGTGCCCTTGTCATGGCTGCCAGTAGTTGAAGACCTGTAGATAAAGGAGAAATGCCCTTTGAAGGTCCTTTCTTGTTGATGAGGCTTGAAAAAAAAAATCGATAGTAGACAAGTCAGAATGGAATCTGTTTGCAAGATTCTAAAGGAGGATTAGTGGTCATTGTACCCAAGGGTAAAAAGAACAAACATAGGTTGGTTGATGCCTTCCCTGCCACATTGGCATCAAAACTTTCAGATAGAATTGTTTTTTGGGGTGGTTAACATTATTCTGCACTTTCATTTCTTCCTGACCAAGATGAATTGGTTGCCATCTAGGAAGCATTTAATGGTACATATTGCTTGGTACTAGGCAAGGTGCCTATGGCTAGTGACTAGACAAAGACGGGTGCAATCCTAGGGCTTTGTTTGATATATTGAGTGTTTTAGAAAGGAGCTTTGAATCCCTCCACAATAATTACTTCACATTCATGGAATTTGACAAAGCCTTTAAGGTGGTCATGGGTGAGGGGGGCTCTCAATTTTTGGGGAGTGATGTACCTCACCCTAACTATTGCAAATTGCCCCCTCCTTGACTCCTCTAGCTTCAAACCACCCAGAGATTCCCCTACCTCCCCAATAGCATAGGGAGGATATTGATGTTTAGGCTCTGCTCATGGATACATACAAATCCCAAAATGAGATGAGGATGATCCTAGAGGTTGTTAAGGAAGGCATGCCAAAATGTAATCATCACGAAGTTGCTTTCCTTGCTTCTCTAGAGAGGAAACCACTCCCTACCATTCAAATAGAAGTGCTTGCTCTATGTGCAAGAGATTGGGGTGGGAATGTTGATCATGGGTGAGGTTGAAGCAAAGGCCAACAAGGCGTAATCCAAGGGACAAGGGCTCACTAGTCTAGTATAGTTGAGAAGAACACGGTTGCTTCCTTTGAGAACACTAAAATAGATGGGGTGAATACTGAAATGTTGGCTACTTAGGTAGTGCAGCTGGACAGTGAGGACATTATTGAAACTTGAACCCAACATGGACTTGGATTGGGGAACGTCAATAGAACAAGGAACTAATTCTTAGGCTGTACAAGATCCCATCTAACATTGAGTTGTAGAAACTAAGATGCCCTTTTCGTTGGTCTTCAGTATAGTACCAAACAAAGACTTTTTTATTATTGTTTGACCTTGTGGCTTTTCTTTGATGTATTTGTATATAGGCCTACTTTTATTATGTACTACAGCTATAGTCACAATGTCCAAGCTTTATAAACCATAGGGATACTTTCATAATCTTCACGAGGGTCCCACTAAAACCCCTCATTTATCTATCAAAAATAAGAAACTAACTAAACTAAAACAAATTATATCTTTACTTTTATTTTCATGACTATTGTCTCTTATATCCTTTTTTTCCCTTAATTTTGCAATTTCTTTTTAATCTTCTCATTAGATATGTCCAACTCATTACAGTTCCACACTACTTGAATAGATTGGTCCTTTGTCAAATTAACAATAATGGGTGTTGAAGTATGCGATGCCCCTCCCACAAAGCATCCTCTACCAAAAGATCTTTCCATTGGATCAGATTGTCAGTAAGAACTAGGTTCCTTAACCTTCTATCATTGGCAACCTAGATGCTCTAAAGTATTGGAATCAACTCCTCTTCCTCATCAAGAAGAAAAAAAGTCTCTGGAACTATTTAATCTTGATCATATGCCAAATTAGAGACATAAAAGGTGTTGTGTAACTTAGTACTAGAAAGCAATTGTAAAAGCTACCACTCAAACTTATTGAAGGGCAGTGACTGGAACATAATACCTGGCAAATAGTTTCTATAATGCCTTCTTGAGAGTGGTTTGTTTATAAGGCTGCAACTGAAGGAAAACTTGGTATACGATGGTAAACTCCCTTTCCAAGTGATCCTGATCTGCATGTGAATTCATCCTATCCTAAGTTATTTTTAGATTATCATTTGAAATTGTAAGATCTGTTGACTCTCCATATTGAAATCTTGAAGTATTGGTGCTTCAATGTCTTGCATATCCAATTCAGAAATGAATGTGGATTATCCAATGCCTTGAATGGAGTTATACCTATTGACACCAATTGTATGCTAGATGCAACCACCAAATCCCTGTCACCTATCAATCTCCCACGTAGTTCTGCAAAAACCCTCCAATTCAGAAATGAATGTGGATTATGCAATGCCTTGAATGGAACTATACCTATTCACACCAATTGTATGCTAGGTGCAACCACCAAATCCCTGTCACCTATCAATCTCCCATATGGTTCTGAAAAAACCATCCAAGTTCTTATTCATAATTTCCATACACTAATCAGTTTGAAGGTGGTACCTACCAATGAAAGATAAAGAGTTATCAATCAACTCAAAGAGCTCCTTCCAAAATTTACTACTGAATTTTAGATCCCTGTCACTCAGTTGTTTTGGGAAGCCTATGCAATTTATAAATGTTTACCATAAACATAAGTAGGATTTGATGAGCTTTGTTAGTGTTATCAATGGTAATGAAATGAGTATACTTGGTTAACTGATCAACAACCACAAAGATGCAATCTTAATGACTTCCTTTGGGGAAACTTGTGATTATGTCCATACTGATAGTCTCCCATTTCTCATTAGGAATAGATAATGGTTGAGGCAAACCTAGAATTTTGACCATTTCCCCCTTGCTTGTTTGGCATTGCTCACAAGATTGTACAAAAGTACAGACAATATTCTTCAACCCTTTCCATTTAAAAGCATGCTTAAATTTTGCAAGATTTGAAGAACCCAACATGTCCACAGCTCGTGGAGAAGAAAAGCTTGTAGACATTGCTTTCATATTGAATTTTGTTTTGGAATCAAAGACACTATTTCCTGGTTATAAATGACCCCATTGCAGAATTATCACATGCATTTGGGCCTAGCCGTGTGCTGCTCCTCCAACAATGCTGCCAAATCATCATCCTCGGCATATTCTTCATCAATATCTTTTGGCAATTTGGAACTAGCCACTGAAATACTAAGTTGCCGGTTCGGGTACGGGTTCAGATGCGGGTTCGGGTTCTGGTTCGCCAGTTCGGCAATTTTTATTTTTTCCTAGGGTACGGGTACGGGTACGGGTACGGCCGTACTATATATATATATATATATAAATAATAAATTTATAAACATAATGATAATGCCATAGACTCATAAGCATGCTCAAAATTATAATCATATGATCATAATGCCATAATGCCATAGAATATTGAAACAATGAGATACGCCATACGGTAATACCTCATATATTCTGTAATCATATTCATAATTTGCAAAAATGTAAATAGTAAATACTCAAGTCTTAAAATGTCATTACACATTGAAAATTCAAATTACAATCAAGACAATATGTAATTCAGTATTACTATTCTTCAAATTCGTCATCCTCATCATCCTCAATTGGTTCAATTTCATTTGAACCACTATCAATTGGATTGCCACTCCCACTAGGTGCATTAGTTGCCTCATTGTCATCTATAGAAGCCAAGGTAAGTTGTGCAATTGTAGCATCTAAATCAGCACACTCAGGGGTGAGATAAGGCAATCTGGGCACTTTTTAAGGTTTTGTTTTTTGTTTTTAAGTTGATTTTTTGCCTTTTTCTAGGCTGGACAGCGTGGGTTCTCCTGAATCCTTCTGGGTTCTCCCCAAGTTCGGCTAGGGTTCTCCATTTTCCACCCGGGTTCTCTATGGGTCCTTCTGTGAAGGACCCACAGAGAACCCGGGTGGAAAATGGAGAACCCACGCAAACCCAGAGAAGAACCGAACCCGAACCAGAACCCACGCGTATTTTGGCGGGTTCGGGGGGCTAAAATGAAGGACCCGGTAACAGAGCTGAAATAGACTAAATTCCAAGAATCCTAGATAAAACGTCTGCTAAAACATTTTTTGTTACTTTTGTAACACTGAATATCAAAATCATATGCTTGCAACTTGCTAGCCCAGTGACATTGTTGCTCACTAAGATCATGTTGTGATAAAAAGCATTTCAGGCAATTATGGTCAGCCTTAACAATGAATTTGCCACAAACTAGATATTGCTTGAACTTAGCCAATGCATGTATTAATGCTAGCATCTCCTTATCATAAATATATAACAACTTCTTGGTGTCAGTTAGTTTGCAGCTCTCAAAATCAGTGAGCCTGCCTTGCTGCATTAAAATTACTCAAAGTCCTGATCCCAGCACACCACATTCAACAATGAATAGCAAACAGAAATCTAGAAATCACCAAGATGGGACTACACATTACTTCCTTGAAAATTCATAGGGCAATCACATATGGGTCCTCAACCTAATGAGGCAACTCACAGGGCAGAAAGAGTTGGCTCATCCTAGAATAACCTAATTTGCAACCAATTTCATCACATTACAATCCTTGCTTCAGTCAAAGGGAGCTTTGAGGTGCATGTTAGTTAGTGAGGAGTGGACTTACTCATAATATGCTAAGACCGATGCAAGGGAAGATGTGCCAAATTGGATTTTTGATGAGCAAGTCTTTTGGGTACCGACTTCGAAGATTGTATAGGTAAATGTAATTCTACATTATATTTTATTCTTATTTTTATTTTATTTGCTTGTTTTTGCTGACATTTACTTATGCTAATGTTTCAATGTAATTGCAATTCACAGAGTCTTTAGAGGTTCTCCTACGAGTTGCTAATGGGGAGAAGCCCACAATGGGCTACATATATAAGGGTGTGGATAGGGCCAAGGAGGCTATCAGATCCATTTATGGGGGAGTTGAGGATAAGTATCGCCCCATTTGGGAAATCATTGATAGATGATGGCACCTCTAGCTTCACAAGCCCATACATGCAACCACATATTTCCTCAATCTAGCATTCCAATTCCACCCTAATTTCAAGGTAGATGAGGAGGTTCTGAGTGGGCTCTACATAGTCATAGAGTGGATGATGCCTAATTCTGGTGTTGAAGCACAAATAGTCACCGAGATTGAAATTTTTAGACTTGCACAAGGAGATCTCTTTGCACAAGATATATGCAAGGCAACTAGGTTGACATTGCAACCAGGAGAAAATTTAATAAGGGCATAATTTAAGTTTAAAAATTGAAACTTTTCCTTTTTTATATTATTACTAAGTATTGAAACTTAAAGTTGGACAATGAGATTGATTTTTTTCTTTTTCTCATCATAGATGCATGGTGGGAAAGATTTGGTGCTAAGGTACCAAATCTTCGAAGGATTGCAATTCATTATTGAGCCAACCATGCAATGCTTCAGGTTGTGAGCACAATTGGAGTATGTTTGAGCACATACACTCCAAGAAGTGTGATAGATTGTCAGTGCAGAGGTTGAATGATCTAGTTTATGTTCATTACAACCTTCACCTTCACCACAGACAAAGTTTGGGAAGTGACTTATCACCCATCACACTAGAGGAGGTTGATCCACAATCAAATTGGATCACTAAGGCTAAGTATCCTATCTTTAGTGATAAGGACCTTGATTGGGTTGACCAAGTGGATAGAGAGGCAATGGGAGTAGCCATGGCAAAGGAGGATAGAGCACGAGAAAACACCTTGGATGTTGGTGTGGGTGTCATTGAGACATAGGCAAACATTATGATTGCATCATCATCCAGGACCTATCTTAGATGCCCATGCAAGAGGGCCAAGTGATGCAGGCTCCTTTGAGCCATAGACTTCTAGTTTTTGTTTTGATATTTGTTTGAAACTTTTGATGCCATGGATTTCATATTCCATGAGTATTCTATACATTTGACAATATTTATATATCTAATTGTGTTATTTCCTTCAACTAAAATTTGCATTTATACTTATGTGATCGATGTATACTTGTGTATGTGATCAAAGTAGCTTCTATTTGATGATGTTATTGGGTCTTTCAGGTTTATTTATTAAAGGGTGCATGAAACAATTTTTAAATCCTTAAAAATATTTGAATTTCTTGGGTTTTTCAATTTGTCGAGTCTGCAATGAGTCTGGGCCCCAAGTCCGAGTCTAAGTAAAAAATGAGCTTGCCGAGTCTGAGGCGAGTCTAAGTCTTGTAACACTAGTGTTAACCTAATTTAACAAAAACCCAAATTTCTATTCATGATTTATACAAAACATTAATTACCCAAATCACAAATTGGCCCACAAAGTGAAGACAAAGTAGAAAAATTTCCTTATATTAAATAAGCATAAAATCTATTCTAATCTAGTGCTACAGTCCTAAATTGAAATACAATGCACAAACCCTAAATTAGATGGGTTGTGAATACATTACAATACTTTGCAATAATAGTAAAAATAACATGGAAAGTACCCTTAAGGGATGCTGCAACTACAACAAGTACCACAACATAAAATTTTGTGCTCAATCCTTCAGCAAACAGCAAATCATATGAAGTTGATGCAACTACAGTGCATGACCATGGGGAACTCATTCATGACCTTGGGTGAAATCATGCAACTAGAAAAGGGTTTCATCCTCTACCTTATGAAAACAAAGGGATTTCGTCCTCTAGATTCCCTACAAATCAAAGGGTTTTTGTCCTTGAATTTGATGTTAAAAACAAGTGCTCAAAGCAATTCTAGTTAGGGTTTATGTACATAAAATGGAATGATGTCTAACAAGAACACGTCCCACCTTTGATATCCTCGAATCAATGGTGGTATGAGATTCCGCCCAAAATGATGACTCAAATCTATGCACAAATCATGGGTAGCCGAGGATGCCACCACCACATTAATGGTGCCCAAGGAGCAAGTGACAGATCATGGCATGCAATCAAAACAGCTCTCTTTTTCCCGCTTCATTTGAATTAGTTGACGTAATCAGCCTTCTTCATCCTTTACTTGTAGTTGAGTGTGAAACCATGCCAATGCAATTTGTCTATGGTTTTTTGGGCAGGAAAATGTCCTTCTGTAGTGGTTACATTGTCAATCTAGCCATTAATGGTGCTCCCAGTCATGCAAAGGTACGTAGGAATGAACAATACAAAAAGGAAGGTATGTCAACATTCAGAGGTCAAAGGATACTATCTGACTCTTACTACTCATCAAGAACCAGGGCAAGGAAGCCCAACTCTCCAACAAGGCAAGGAAAATGAGTGGGGGTCAAAGGAAAGGGATATCGATAAGGGGAATTCTGATACTGTAACAACCTAAATAGAAAATATTTGGGAACTTAGCAATTTTCAAACTTGGTAGGCACATGGGGGAAGACAAGGGAGAATACATATGCACTCTTTGACCAAGGGCAACACTAGAAATTGGCTTTTGGTGCAAAAACATAAATTTATTGAAAAGGAGACATTACACATACTATTTAATTTATAGCATGACTTGGTTTTATGGGAAAAGAAGGGGTACAGACCAAGTGTGCCATTTGTCAATTTGATAATAAGAAAAAGAAATTCAAAAGTGTGTTTGCACAAATATTAGAAATGAACATGGAGGTTACCTGCCTAACATTGACCTTTAGGCTACATGGTAGTTTAAAGACTCAACAAAATTGCTGCCAACTCAATAACATTGCATTGGGCTAGGTAAAGCAGAGAATGTAGAATGATAATATTGACTTGATCTGATACACAGACACGGACTATCCAAGACTTTCTAGATCCAAATTCCTTTTGAAGTTTGGTCTAATATCATGGGGAAGTAAAAAGCAAACCACTATTTCTTGCTCTTCCATAGAATCAGAATATCACACCATAGATGGAACCGTTTACCAAGCAATATGGTTGCATCACATCTTGACCAAAATGGATATACCAAAGTCACACCCCACGGTTCTGTTTTGCAACAGTCAAATTGTATTGAAGCTTGTTCCTAATCACGTGTTTCTTAAGTGCACTAAATACATTTAAGTTCAATGCCACTAGTTTGAGAACATGTTCAAGAACATCATATTCAGCTCTAGTATTGTTCAGCTCAAAAGCAATGTAGACATTCTTTACCAAATCTCTTTCAGCAATGAAATTAAAAAAAATTTCAATAGTTCCTAACTTATGCTTTTGAGAAAATGATGTATAAAGGGGGCATTGTTAGACATTAATATTACATCATAGAACTATGCTTATTCTATTGTCAGTGGTTGTTTGGTCGATATATTTTTTAACCAACTATCTGTCTATATATAATCTGTTAATGAGCAACAAAGATTGCTCATTGATTGTGTCTCAATATTCTATTAGTAGCCTCATTTTTCCCATTTGGACCATGTGCCTTTTTGCTCTCTAAATTCAAGCACATGACCCTTTCACTACCACATCTGCTTGTTACTAGCTTCTTACTTTGCTTTCATTTTGTTTATTAATATCTCATCCAGGAGCCAAATGTAAATGCAGTTCATGAAACTATGTACAATTTACAAATGCAAATTGCATATTCCTTCAACACAATTTGGATGCATCCTCAATTTTCACAAACACAGATCATTACAAACCTAACTTGTATCAACAAACAATCTTTCCTTCTCATTTGCAAAGCTAAGTTATTGGGATATTTCATATTTGTATACTTTTCCTTACAAGATGTTGATCAAAGTTCATCTCTACTTTGTTTTCATAGCCTACTTATTCGAATTTTGAGATAATACCGAGCTCAATTTGTTATGCCCATTGCACTCTGCCAATTAGTATATAATTCCAAGGTTCATAAACCTAACCCTAATGCTAAAACAAACATGGGCATTTGTGCATTTTACCAAAAGAAAGAAGAAGGAGGACATTGATTAAGACTATCATAAAAGAGTGAAGATTGAAGTCTCATGCTACTTTATGGTGGAAGAACCTGCAAAGTTCTAGGAGGAGACAAGGAAAGGAAAATATCAGACTATGGCCTAAGATGTTGAAACATTTATGAGCTCAATTCTTGCCTTCAAATTACAAGCAAAAATTATTTAAAGAATTTCATAACTTGAAACAAAGAGATCAATTAGTACTAAGTAATTTATGAGGCTTCAAATTCAGACGGATATACAGGAGAATGAAAGCAAGCAGCAACCCAGTCTGTCAATGGACTAAAGTTTCAACTTCAAGATGAACTCTCCTTGGTGAAAGTACCTACTATAGAGTAGGTTTATCACTATGCCTTAAAGGCAAAGGATAAATGTAATGTCCCCAAGTTGAAGACACATCCAGCATGAAGTAAACACTTGAAGAATACATATAAATACACATAAGACACGAAACATGAAGCATACACGTGAATACACACCATACGTGAAGTATACACATGAATACACGTAATACATACGTAAGACACGAAGCCTGAGCATACGTGTGAATACATGTAATACATGAAGTATACACAAGAAGCATGAAGCATACATGTGGATAGAAGTATAAAGACATGTGAGTCACGAAGCCTAAAGCATACACGTGAAATAATGGAGCATATACACATGAATACACGTAAGTTGCAAAGTATACACATGAGTGCACGTAAGTTGCATGAATATACGTAGGTCGCGAAGTATACACATGAATACATGAAGTCACAAAGCACATACATGAATACACAAAGTCACGAGGTATACACATGAATACATGTAAGTCGCAAAGTATACACTTGAATACACGTAAGTCACAAAGTATAATCAGGGATACACATAAGTTGCAAGGTATACACATAAGTCCCATGAATGCACATAAGCCACGAAGTATGCACATGAGTACACGTAAGTCACAAAGTATACATGAAGTCACAAGGTATACACATGAATACACAAACACTTGAATACACACAAGTCACAAAGTATACTCATGGATACACATAAGTCTATTTGTCTACAAGCTGACAAGATTAAGGCTTTGATACCAATTGTAATGTCCCCAAGTTGAAGTTAACCTATTTTATAACAAAATTCAACAATTCCAACATTTCATTCTAGAAATGACATACTAAAGCAAATTCACTTAATCTTTGATAAACTTCGAAAAAAAATAATGAACAAATACATGGAGAGATTAATCTTTTGTACTAGCTAACTACCTCATAACTAGGCATAGCTTGGCTTGATAGGAAAGCCTTGAAAAGGGTGCCTGTATACTACTCAACCCATCTAAGCCCAAGAGTGCATAGCGTCCAAACTAAGACGACTCACCCCTTGGCCCCAAGCAGCAAGAACGTCAAACTAAGACAATTCCACCCTTGGGGTGGCCTACTTAGCATGGGAGAGCCCGTAAACCACATCTCCTTAACTTGCTTCCTTCAACCTTACGTTTGATTGATTATAGAATAAAGACATACATAAATATATATAATCTAGTCATAATAGGGATTGGATGGGAAACATGATAAGTATACCCGAAGCTATCCCAGCTAAGCCCAAGAGCAGATATACCATCCCTCTTGGCCCCAAGTGGCAGACCTCCAGTCATCCACATGGGGTGGTCTACTTGGTGGGTAAACTTGTATCCGCATTCCCTATCCATGCTACCTTATCCAATTCCATAGAGATTAATAAACATATCATCATCCACAATATACATTATAGTGTATACACAACGTTTTGCTAAAATAGAAACTGCTATGTTCTAAGATGCAAATATATTAATGATTGTTGAATTTTGTCCTTTCTCTGCTGAGTGCAAATAATTATGTTAATCAGAATCTGCTCCAATTGCCTTTGTTGTTCAATCTGTTCTTAACATTCAAAAGATATTGCTTAGTGTAAATCAAACAAATAAGAATCTATTATCCACATTTATATTAAAGAATCATAATTGCTTGTAAGGCTCGATAATTGCTACAAGCATCATTATTGCATAATCGAATATAATACATAAATATGTATTTCATATAGTAATATATATATATATATATATATATATATATATATATATTACTAATTAGTTTCTAAACTTACAATAATCACCTTTACATGAGCATACATATTTTTATTTTATATATATTTTTATACATATTTACGTATATATGTGTGTGTGTGTAATAATCATATTATACTCATATTGAATGAATATATATATATACTTACTTGCTATTTCCATTCCTTTTATATCTGTATTTACCTCTTTAAGATCTGTATATATTTTCTTGTTCTACATATTTCCCTCCTGGTGTATATCCTTCTTCTTCTCAATGCTTATCCTTTATACCCTCCCTTGTGAGGGAAAAGACATATCTTTTTGTCATATCTTTCCTTTGGTGAGGGGCACGTCTCTCTACAGCCTGATCGCTGCCTTAGGACTTGCTTTGTTAGTTTGACATTTCTTATCTTAACCTGATCGAATAATCCTATATTTGTTTCTGCCTTTGTTCATAAACATTATTCCCATCGATCTCTGCACTTATAACATATTCGCTGCTTTCTAATAAACCGAATGATTAGGATTGCTGCAGTTAATTGAAATCGCTGGCTGCTCTTATAATTGCATTCCCTTCTAACATGTATATCATTTTATATTTGCATATTTTATATTAATATAGTATATATTTATTATTTAATATATATTTTATATATATATATATATATATATATATATATATATATATATCTCGTTGATGTAATTGCAGCTTCAGGCTTCATACTTCCTTATTTATATTCAATGTAAAGAGGCGCTTCATATGGCAACTTTGTAATTATCTTCTTGGCCGACCTTCCTTGTAAATTGTATTTATTAAATTGAAATTATATTTTTATGATGGCCGACCTTGCATGAAAAGGTGCGACCTCTCTCCTTCAGGTTGTATAAATACAAGATCATTCCACTCCATTTGGGCATCAATTAAGTTTGAGTATTTCTTCTCTTCCAAGTGCGTTTTCTTCAAGGGCAGATCAATCAAGTGCAGATTGTGAATTATCAAGAGCAGATAGCGAATTTCTTAAGGGCAGATCTGAGTTACAAGGAAGTGCTGATTACTTGTTATCATTGCATCTTGTGAAGGTGCTGCATATCGGCCTTGAGATTGGCCTCATTGTAAAGAGACTTGTTGCCATTATTGATATATTATAGAGAGATATTTGTTGCTGGGTTTTTCCCCTCAAGAGGAGGGTTTTCCCAGGGTATCTGCTGTGTTATTGTGTCTGATTTTTGAATTAATTTTCTGTGCATTACATCTGATCTTAAAACTAACATATATTATAATATTAAATTGTTAATATTTATATTTACATTTTTAATATTTATATTGTTATTTATTTTATTTATTTATTTTGTTTTTTCAATGCTTTCTATTTTAGTGTTGCAATTTTGGTGCATGACAATAAACTAAACTGGAAAAGCAAATCAATGCTTAAAAGAGGTGCCAGCAACCAAAACAGAGGAAAAGAAGTTTCCTTAGAACCTGCCATGATGAACCAAAAGAAGGCAAGAATGCAAAAGCTAACATCCAAGGAAGGGGAGGCTTCAGAAGTAGGGGATAGGGACGGCAATCTTCTAGAGATTGGAAGCCCTTGAGATGTTTTATTTGTAATGAAGCCCATAAGGCCATAGACACCCTCAAAACCTCAAAAGGGCAACAGCAGCCCAAGAAGAAGAACCTCTAACAAAAGAAGTTGAAGCAGAGATGTAGGAGAACTTGATGCTATAAAGAACCTTGAAATTTGGGAAGAAAGAAACCCTAGAAGTTGATTGGAGAAGGAAGAGAATCTTCCGAACACAATACAAGCATAAAGACAAAGTATAGAAGGTCATCATAGATGGTGGATCTATGAACAATCTTGTGAGTACAGAAACCGTTAACAAATTGCAGCTTACTTGCATTCTTAAATCAAACCCATACAAGATTTCTTGTTTGAAGAAGGATTATAGTGTACTTGCATATTAATTGTCTTGTTGCTTTCAAAATTGGTTCTTATGTGGATGAAGTGTGACGTGTTGCCAACAGATGTGTGTCATTTGCTATTGGGAAGACCCTGACAATATGATCAGAAAGTAATTCATCACGGCTGGGAGAACACTTATGAGGTACATCATAAAGGAAGAAGACATCTCCTAAAACCGTGGAAAGAAAAGGAGCATTCGAAATGGCAGCATTGTCTCTTCTAGCAGAAGCCAGACTTGAGCCTAAAGAAAAAACCACAATCTAGATATGCCAAGAAGTAAGCCAGAAGCCTATTTGGGAACCAAAAACTAAAAAGTGCAAATGACTTGAAGAGTGTGGTATAACAGAGAATTGATGAAAAACAAGTGGAGCTACAACAAGACTCAACTGGCAACGTTGAAGGTGCACCTCGAGAGATAGATGTTGAAGTTTTGGTTGACTGTGATCTTCATTTGAAGGAAACATTGGAAGATCCTAGAAGTAGTTCTCACTGGATTGAGAGGGACAGTGAGTTGTGGGAGCGTGAGCAAGATCCTAGAATATCCTCCAAGAATGTTATCCAACATTTAGCCAAAGGTGGCAGCCTAACTCCGTTTGAGTGCAGTGGTATGAAGAGTGATTGGGATCAGGCAAGGAATTTCAGGTCTGAGGGTAATGGCAGCAGAAATTATTTTGTTAGCTCTGCATTAGTGACTGCACGTGTTTTTGACAGCCCAAACCAATGGTGGAATCAGCATTGGATTCCTCCTGACCCTGGAAGTGCAAGGATTGCAAGAACAAATGATGGTTCAGATAGGGCCAAGGGGTCAAGAGAGAATACTTTGATAACAAACCTGCTGGAAGGTCAGTACACCCGAGCTAGAAGCAACAAAATTCAAAGTGAAGTCCACCAGATCAAGTTATTGATATTCTGAACCAGAAAGTTAGGAATTTTTAAAAGATGGGGAGAATAATTTAACCACGCTTTGTGACAGGTTCCCCACTACCCATCAGTTTCTTTTATTTTAATTGTCTTTGAATTTTGGGTTGTAACTGTCAATTAGTGGCGGTTCATGTGGTCTTTTTTTGGGCTTTTCCCTTGTTTAGATTCTCGGTTTCGGTTTACATTTACAATGGGATTTCTTTTGGTCTGGGCTTGCTAGGCGTGAAAAACAGTGGAATTTGCTGTTGTGCTAAAGCGGAGGAACAAAAGGATGATTTTCCAGCTGCTATCTTGCTTTATACTGCATTTCGTTTCTGTACCCATAGTGAGTTAATAGCTTTGCCATGAATACTTGGAGAGTTTGAATAAGATGCTCTGGTGTGCTTTTGTGTTTTCTGTTTTGATGCATTGTCAGTTAGTGCAGAGTAGCTACCTTAACGGAGGGTCTGCAACACCTAATGTGATATGGGAAGGGCATTGCGGTAGCAATCAAGTCTTGTCCTTGATTTTTCGTAGCATACTGATAAGAAGTGTCAATTCATAAGACGCACGCCTAGCTAAATGATAGAGAAGCTCAAGAATTGGGAGGACTGAGAATGGATCTTGGATTCAAATTGTGTTTCTCCGAATTTCAACGGATATTCCTTTAAAAGTGCAGCAAATTTAAATGCATGGCCAGCAACAAGATTAAAATTAATGTTTTTAATGGATTCCCTGTATTATAGGGTGCACTTGGACCGGTTAACACTGACATTTTTCTAATCCGGGAAATTTTCCCAATGCCGCTGGCGTAACTGAATGGCCTCCCTTAAATTCACTCCTCTGGTCTAATTAATCGAAAATTGGGAATGAAAAACACAAGAGATCTAGAAAAGAAGAGTACCTGATGAAAGAACTTTCAGATCCGGCAACAGATGAAGCACGCAGACCCTCACTACCTCCGGGAAACAAAAAAGCGTTTCCATTGGGGATGAACTTTGCTCTACCATAAGTATGTATGGATCCCTCCACACTCACACTCAAAATCATCAGCAACACCACAATTGCGGTTGCATAGCTCACAACACCCCACATTCTCATCCTGCTTTTATTACTACTACAATTTCAATCACCCACCCTTTTTCCCTCTTTTCTCTGCTATTTTCTTTATCTCTTCCTCGCCTGCGCTACAGAAAGCTTATCCCCTCTGGTTTACTTAACAGCCTGTCAACAGGAGCGTCGTCTTCTCTTCTCTCCGGTTATGTGACGTCATGTGAGATAGCGACTGGACGATGGACAATGCACCCGGGCAGGTAACTTGCGGCCCGTGGAAATCAACTGCGAACACCTTCAACGGCCTGCCACCTCTTCATCCAAGGTTTAAAATATGGAAATCGGGTAACGAAATAACACCTAAACGGCGGTCATTTATTTCCAGTGTTCTGAGCAAACCTGGTATCATTTGTTATTAGTCCTTGCCACCGCAGAAATATAGCAATCAACAATCAATAATTTGGAAGGACTCTAAAATTAAAGTGTAATATAATGTTAAGATGTATATTTTTAAGAAGAAGAATAAAATTGTCTTTCATGATTTTTTATTGTAATTTAAACATAAATTTAAATTTTTAAAATTCTTTTTTAATTCAATATTTAAGTGATAAGTGACAAGTGTTTATAATATTGATTATTTATTTATTTATATTTACAAGGTGTGACAATTGATTAAAATATTTAGTATTAGCGAACTATTAAAATTATTAGACCAACTTAGTAGAAGCAAGGATAGAGTGTAAAGGATGGAGTGTAATGAGGGAAAGTGTTAACAAAATTTAAAAAACAAATAGAATATATGATTTACATTAAAAAAATTCTAAAACTAATAGAATATGTGATCACATAAAAAAAATTATAACTCTTGTAAATTTATTTTTATTTATTATAATAAAAAAATTATTATCTATGTTCATAAATAAAATGGTAGATAATATTTCTAAAATAACTATTAAATTAATATAAATATATAACAAGGATTTTCCAGATTCTAGTCTTAAAGATGGTTTTGAAAATGTTTTAATATTTCTTTAATGTAATTTTATCTTTTTTCCAAAAAATTATAAATATATAATAAATAATACATGATATGTTATATTTATTACATAATAAAAAAATTATTGTAATATAATAAATATTTGAATTCACTTGAACTCTTATTTAATTTTTTATATATTATATACTTATCAAATAACTTTAGCAAATAATTATATACTTTAATAAATAAAATATTTTTAATTCAAATAAATTAATTTTATAACATAATTAAAGATGGGGTATTGTTAATTGAAGATTTTATATGAATATAATCAAATATTATATATATATAAGTGATGTGTATATAAATATTATTTTTATTTGTATATATTATATATGAGTATTATTATTTATATAATATATAAATGTCATTTAGAGAATGACATCTTTTACATAAATTTTTCTAAAGGTACTATGCTAGTTTTATATTTAAAAGCTATAATAAATGTCAAATCATTTATTATGATTTTAATTTTTTTATAGAGAAAGACATTCTATAGTGAGAGCAAATGGGTTGAATTTCAAGATAATCTAGCTAAGGTCCGTGACAAAATAAATAAAATAGAGGATGACTTATGCAAAATGGTGAATATCATTGATGACATGATGAGACACTATGTTGCATGTGTAATGATATTAAAGATAAACTAAAAAAAAGGAAAAGTATGTAGGATAATTATGCAAATAAAAGTAAGAAAAAATAAAAGTAGGCCAATACACTAAAGGAACATGGTGCTACAGTCCCTTAGGAGTAAAAACTAAGCACCTTGTGTAGAGACTAGAAGAACCTGATTGCTCATTATAGGGCATAATCCATGTTCTTATAGCCACTTTGTAGTTGTCTCTAGGCTACTCTCTTTAGTTTTAGTTATGTTGTTTGGTATTATTAGTAGTTTAAGGTTTATCATGTTAACTCTTAGAATTGTTACTCTATTGTAAGGTTTAGGAACTATGCTCTAAGTTAATAATCTAGTTTTAAGGTTCAGGGTTTGCCAGTGGTTTTTTGTTGGTGCTTTTATTTTTACTACTATGCTTTGTAAGGGATTGGAGCCCTAGTTTTTCCTAGTGTGTGTGTGTGTGTGTCTATATATATATATATATATATATATATATATATATATATAATTTTCTTTTTAATGTCAAGAGGCATGTTAACTCTTAGAATTGTTACTCTATTGTAAGGTTTAGGAACTATGCTCTAAGTTAATAATCTAGTTTTAAGGTTCAGGGTTTGCCAGTGGTTTTTTGTTGGTGCTTTTATTTTTACTACTATGCTTTGTAAGGGATTGGAGCCCTAGTTTTTCCTAGTGTGTGTGTGTGTGTGTCTATATATATATATATATATAATTGTCTTTTTAATGTCAAGAGGCATGTTAACTCTTAGAATTGTTACTCTATTGTAAGGTTTAGGTACTATGCTCTAAGTTAATAATCTAGTTTTAAGGTTCAGGGTTTGCCAGTGGTTTTTTGTTGGTGCTTTTATTTTTACTACTATGCTTTGTAAGGGATTGGAGCCCTAGTTTTTCCTAGTGTGTGTGTGTGTGTGTCTATATATATATATATATATATATATTTTCTTTTTAATGTCAAGAGGCATGTTAACTCTTAGAATTGTTACTCTATTATAAGGTTTAGGAACTATGCTCTAAGTTAATAATCTAGTTTTAAGGTTCAGGGTTTGCTAGTGGTTTTTTGTTGGTGCTTTTATTTTTACTACTATGCTTTGTAAGGGATTGGGGCCCTAGTTTTTCCGTGTGTGTGTGTGTGTGTGTGTGTGTGTATATATTTATATACTTTTTAATGTCAAGAGGCACTCTACAATGGAAGCAAAGGCTATAATATAATGGTGTGAGTGTGTTAAAAAAAACTCTTATCTTTTACCTTAAATTTGATAGTTATTTGCATGACAAAGTATTTAATATAATAATAAGCATACTATTAATATTTATTAATAAATATCAAAGAATTATAGATGGATGCAATGATAGAGGTTGTGATATTGAAGGATCGTGTGACTATTGGTTACTTCATTGGTCCAAGGCACTTTAGGAGTGCAATTAAACATTGGGCAAATGAAAATTAAAGTCTAGTTTTCTATATGAATTTTTTTTTGCAAGGGGTTTTTGTGGTTATCTTTTAAAGAGCCAAAGATAAGGATTTGGTATTGAAGAGTGGTCCCTAGATATCTAGGAATTATGTGTTATATGTACAAATATTGTGCCCTAACTTTAACCTGACAAGGTTTTCCCCATGTGAAGTGCCTTGCTAGATTAGACTATACAATTTACCATTAATATATTGGTTGGAAGAATGCATCCAAGATTGGCAGTAGCCTTGGGATGATTGTCAAGATTGGAAAATAATTCATGCATCAATTCCAAAATCAAGTTTTTTTCCATCAAAGTGATTACAAACTAAATAACTATTACCTTTGCACTAGGGAAGTGGACTCAATCAATCAAAGTAGAGGAGAAAAAGATTTCATTAAACATAAGGGGCAGAGACCACATGACATTGATGTGTTTGAGGTTTCTATCAATACCAACTCAATTATGAATTCCAAAATAATTGGCCTACATAAATCTAGAAAGGGGAGAATCAAGAAAAGGAAAAAGTATTGAATTAGGATCGCAAAATTCTAATTGGCCTAGTGGTTCATCAACAAATTTAACTATTGTTCAATTCCAAGAGGTTTTGGAGGGAGTAGAGGATTCAAAAAGGCAAGTGAAATATTTAGAGGTTTAAAAATCTAGTAACGAAATGGAGGAGAAATTAGATATTACAAAATTAAGGTGTATTTGCCATTTTGCATCCAAGTTGCCCAATAATGATAATGGACTAGGAGTTAAAAGAAGAAGAAAAACCAACAGACAAAGAAGAGAAAAGTTTGTCATGTTTTTTTCCCAAGCAACAATTAATAACTACTTAATGAGGTTTAAGGTTAGGAGTGTCCTCCCTTATAGAGACATGAAGATCCTCCCTTGGAATGTTAGGGGCTGAAATTCCCTTAACAAGCAATGCACAATCAATTGCTATTTGGATTATCTTTTGGTCGACATGATATAATTACAAGAGACAAAATTAAGATCATTAGAAGTGAAGAATTTTTAAAGCATTGTAAAGGTTGGTCTGGCTAGTGTGAAGATGATATTGGTTTTGTTGGAGCTTTGGGGGTTTTGTGGAATCCTTTACCCTCTATGATGGAGATGGTTTCCTCTCAAACACATTGGATTCTCATGAAGGTGAGAGGTTATCTCTCTAATCTCACCTTTTATCTTGTGAATGTGTATGGTCTAATAAAAATAGGGGATAAACTTAGAGTTTGGAATGAAATACTGGTCATAGTTAATCCTTATAGAAATCATATTTATTTTGCAAGCAAGATTTTGATGGCATACTACAATCTACAAAAAAGAGGGGGTCTTTGTTGAATTTCCAAACTTAGATAAACTTTCAAAATTTTGTTCAAGCAACCAATCTAGTGAATGTGGCCCCTAAAATGGATCCTTTCTTTAGACTAAACATGATGGCTTCACAAACATTGTTAAAAAGATAGATCACTTTCTTCATTCAACTAATTGGCTCCAATCTACTCATCTACTAGATTCATCTATTTCCTTGATTTTAGGATTAGACCATTGCCCAATAATGCTAAATATAGTTGAAGATAAGCCTCCAATTCATTGTCAATTCATATTTGAAAGAATACGGTTTAGAATTTGAAGACGAAAGAATAAATTGAGCAATGATGGAATGAGCTAGGGAATATTAGAGGCTCAAAAATATGTGCATTCAAAAGGAAATTAAAGCACATAAAGGAGAGACTAAAAGTATGAAATAAGTGTTCCTCTAAAAATATTTTCAAAGAAAGAACTAAAATCCAAAAAGATCTAATAGATCTAAATGAGAAAGTAATAACAAACGGTATATTCTAGTCTGACTACTAGAAAGAAAAAGAATTGATAGTAAACATGCAAAGAACCTTGCTCAAGAGTCCAAATCTAAGGAGACTTGGTTGGGAGAGCCCGCACCTTAAACACAATTTTTTTAAATAATGTGATAGAAGTTTGATGGGGGGAAAATAGATTAATTATATATCATTACTTTGGGTAGGAAAAATTTATTAAACTTAGAAGAAATACAAAAAAAGTTGTCTCTTTCTTCAAAAATTTATTAGCAAGGGAAGATTTGTTGGATCACTAAGATATGGATTCTTTATTAGATAGAATTCCCTATCTAGTCAAGGATGATGAAAATGATATGGTAACAACATCTATCATGATGGAAGAGGTGAGGAAGGTAGTCTTTTAGCTTCATCTAGAAAAAGGCCCAAGCCTAAATGACTTTCCTACTCCCTTTTGTCAAAAAAATTGTCATTTTATTAGGGAGGATGTGTGGAGGTCGGTGGAGTATTCTTGGAGATTGAACAAAATTTTGAAGGACCTAAATAATATCAATATTATTTTGTTCCCTAAGAAATTAGTTTGTTCTTGCTTTGCAAATTATCGCCTCATTTCCCTATGTAGTATATAAAATATTGTAAAAAGTGATGGCCAAAAATTTAAAGGCTCTCCTTCCCAATTTAATATCTCCATGCAAAGAGGCTTCACTCCAAGTAGGAACATTTTGGATGGTATTTTCATAACACATGAAATGATCTAATCAATTGTGAAACTAAACCAAAAAAACATGATAATCATATTAGATGCTAGCAAGGCCTGTGATAGGGTAAGTTGGTTGTTCTTGATAAACATGTTCAAGACATTTGGCTTTAGACATAATGGTTCAATTGGATACATATGTGTATAACTACTCCAAGATATGCAAACATGGTTAATGGAAATCCTTGTAGTTTCTTTGATGCTACTAAGGGAATCCACTTGGGAGATCTCATGTCCCCTTTTCTCTTGTTCTAATGGTTGAAGCTTTGGGTTTCCACTAAATCCATGATGGGAAGATGGTGCAGCATTCAAATTACCCTCAACATTGATCCAATCACACATCAAATCTTTGTTGATGACACATGATTATATATGGAAACATATTTATGGAGTAAGTCATTGTGATAAAAGTTACACTTGATAAAAACATATCATTCTTGGGTCAACTAATAAATAAGGAATTTTTTTTAAAATCTTCTTTAACACTAAGAAATCTACCTAGAGAAAAATTATTGAGTATCTTGTGTATAATATTGACAACATTCCATGCAAATATTGAGGGGTCCTACTATTTAAAGGTGTAATTCACACTTGCTTGTGGGTGAACATAATTGACACTTGCAAAGTGAGGTCAAAGACATGGAAAGACATATGTTTCACGCTAGGTATAGAATAATGATGATTGAGGTTGTTTCATCTACCATCCTAATTTATATGTCGTCTTGTCTAGAAGTTACAAAGAAAGCCATTGGCAACAAATATAATTCTAAAAATACTTATAAGGGAAGGATCCAATAACACAAGAAGAATCCTATGGATTGTGTGGGATGTTGTAAGGAAGAAGAAAGAGGTGAGTGGCATTAATATCTAAATTTTGTAGGAACATAATAAAGCTTTAAGTGTTAAGCTCTCTTGGAGAATGTTTAAAAAATTCATGCAAAATAATATTGCAAAATAAATATATAGATTGTGATGATCCAAAATTCATCCTCACTCCTACAAACTCATTGATTGGTTCTCATATGTGGGATTTCATGATGAAATGTAAACACATTATCACCAATCATCTCTCCTAGATTGTAAACGATGTTAAATCTACCAACTATTGAGTATATTCTTAGAATGATTATGATCCCCTTATGGACAACCCAAGGCTAGGGGCATGCAAAGACCTATTGGAAGATGTTTAGGGTGATAAACTTGTAACTTATATCATTCCATATGACGGTTGTGTAGAGTTGGAATGGCATTGGAGAAATTTTTATGAGGCTCCCATCTCATCAAGAGTTAGGAACATAATAAAGGAGGAGTAATAGAAAAGTAAGATTATTCTTGCTCTAAAGGAAGACAAAATTATCTCGTGCAAGGAAAATTCTAGAAGATTCATGATACGATTAGGTTACGAAATTCAAACTCATGCTCCCAATGCCCCTACATGGCCCATGGATCTTTGTTGGGGGGTCTATGTTCTTCCTAAGGTGTGCATTTTTGCCTAGTTTGCCCTCCACAAATAAATCCTCACAAGGGTAAGACTAAATTCAATAGACATATTCATGAACAAAAAGAGTTAAACTCAACAAAGAACGTGTGTAAGCTCAACATGAATATGTTCATAAATATTTCAAACAAAAAATTAAATATATAAACAAATTAATTCATTAAGAAATATAAAATACATTTTCTTATGGGTGGTTATCCAATAGTCCCATAAACTATTTGACCTCATAAATGTTATTAAAAACTCCATTCATTCTACAACCCACTAAAACAATTTACTATTGTTTTCTATACACATGTAATAATCAAAGGAGACTTTTCTAGTCTCACAAAATTGATATAAACATAGAATATTCAAAAAGACTTTTCTAATCTTACAAAATTGACATACACAGAATAATCAATTAATCTTCATAAACGTTATTAAAAACCTTCATTCGTTCTACAACCCAGTAAAATCGATTTCCTATTATTTTCTATACTTGTGGAATAAGCTAACGAACTTTTCTGGCCTCAGAAAGTCGGCATAAAAGTCTGGTATAAAAGTCGTGCTGTTGCGAAACGGCCGTGAGTCGTGCGTCACAAAAGTTTAGATATCAAAGTTGTCCTTAAATTATGAAACCTTTGCCAGACTTCAGTTATCAAACTTTTTCCACGCTCTTGCGATACCCTTTGCCTTCAAATATTATCTAAAACACTGCTCAGAAAAAGAAACCCAGAGATGAAGATGTATAGGAAAATGCAGTGGCCATGGACCTCATTCTCACTGTAGAACAACTCCATTAGCCCCACTATGGTGAATAGGTCTGCAACTCCAAAAACAAAATCTTGAAATCCTAGCCAGAACACACTAAAGAAGCTGCTAGGATTTCGAAATGTTTCCCCATTCTTGGATCCGTGGTAAAATCTTGAGCCACTGAAAATGTCTGCAGGTGTGCTAGATTTGTACTTATCAGTATTGTGCATGCAAATATGGGTAACATTTGAATTAGAATTTTGGTTTCTTCTAATTGGGTCACGCTGCATAGACGCCACCCATGTAGAAGAAACATAATAAAGGAGGAGTTGCAAAAGGAAGATTATTCTTGGTTTAAAGGAAGACAAAATTATTTGGTGTGGGGCAAACTTTGGAAGATACACAATACGACGAAGGAATGAAATTCAAACTCATGGTCTTTATGCCCCTGCATGGCCCATCGACCTTTGTTGGGGTTATATGTTCTTTCTAAGGTGGGCACTTTTGTCTACTTTTCCTTCGACAAGCAAATCCTCGTGAGGGTAAGGCTGAATTCAATAGGCATTCTTAGACTACCTTGGTGTCCTCTATTCGTGAACATAGAAGAAATGGTAGCCCATTTGTTATTTCAATGCCCCTTTGTGGGGGAATGTTGGCATTGGGTTTTAAACTATTTTGGGTGGTCTAGTGCACTACAAATCAATTTAACTCAAAATCAATATGGACCGAAATTGGTTGATATGTCCATTTATGATCATTGGGTAGTTTTTAAAGGAGAGAAATTATAGAATTTTCAAAGATAGAGCCACTCCAATCAATGGAGTTTTAAAAATGATTGAAATAGGAGTAAGTGAGATACTAAATGTCAAATCTTAGAATGTGGGAAGTAAAAATTTCTTAGATTGGGACAATAAAATTGGTAAGACTTGGTCGTTGTTGAAGGTCCCCAACAATTTTTTCTTTTTTTAATAATTCTTCTTCAAAGTTGAAAAAAAAGGCTAAGTGGCTAGTCCCCCCATATGAAAGACTCAAGATAAATTTTGATGGGGCTTCATGAGGTAATCCCCAAGTCCTTTGTGCAAGTTGCATTTTTATAAATGAGGTAGGAGTCCTCCTTGGAGCCCTTTTGATGAAACCTTTAGAGGGAACCAATAACAAAGTTAAATTTGCTACATTATATTCAAAGGTTTGAAGCTAAAAGTGGAGAAAAGCATTACATTGATAGACATTAAGGGATATTCATAGGTTTGTATTAATGCAATCTCTTCCCAATCAGTCGATTGTTGGAAGATTTCTAAATGGATTGAGGTGACATGCCCCATTATGAATAGAATTAGAGACTTCATACTTAGCCATTTATATCATGAAGCTAACAATGTAGTGGATTATCTCACCAACCCTAGTATTGACCATTCATAGATGTTGGTCTTATCAAATGATATAGAAAGGTGGCTTAGATTGGTGGTGGTTGTTAATAATGAAATGTGTCACATCCATTGTGGAATGTTTTGTTGTGTGATCCAAGAAATATGCAAAATCTTAAGGATAGATCTCATCCTTTATTTTTTGTTGGTCCTGGTGAAGTAAGAAATGCATACTCTAGGTTGGCTAGATGGATAGAAATGATAGACAAAGTGGAGATTGGGGAGTGCATTGTAAGTCCACCTCTAAGGTAGTGGAAGTGTAGATAAGTTTCAAATGTTCAACATGGTTGTCCCTTTGACTTATGGAGCAATTGTCTCCATGGTGGGTAGAAGGCTTCTTAGAAGGGGGCACATTCATGACTAGGAAATCATCACAATTTTTTTAGTGGTTTTCATAGATGTCTTGTGGGAAAATATATGGGAAGCTGACATTTAAAAAATATGTGCACACCACATGGAGGACATTTTGTTCTTTTCCATATCAAACTATAATCAAGTGGCTTCTAGATGAGACGTCGAGGTGTCTTCAACTATGACAAAATAAAAAATAATGCAAATATTTGTTTCTACTTGGATATTTTTGTGAAGGGTGTCTAGAAGGGTAACTTTGAGAGATTTAGGAAATTCTTAGCTAATAAGCTAGATATTTTGTCTACTCTTTAGTAGGAGAGGCTTTAATAACTTAAGGGATGGCCTCTTGTATTTGATGCATAATGTAAGCTGATCTACATACCCTTTTGATCTACAAGCTCATAATGTAATTTATTTTTGTGATAAATGAATGGGAGCTACCCCTACAATAGTAATTTACTCATAAAATGAAATATAAATAAATGATTTTTTTATTTTAACAGTCAAAGTAAAAGAAAAAAGGAAAAATTTATAGGAAAAAAGGCTCTTTAAAGTAATTGAAAAAATATTAGATCATTGAGCACAAGCAAGAGAAGGTTTTCTTGCAAAGGAATGAAATAAGTGAACTAGATGTGCAATAAGCTCAAAAAGAGTAGAAGGAATCCACATTAGATGTTGAAGGTAAAAATATTCCTTAACTAAAAGGAGTATTCAAGTGATTTATAATGAGCTATCACATCAAGAAAGTGCTTGTCTTAAGGAGGTCAATTAAAAATCAACATTAAATGTTGAATGTTAAGATTCTATAATTTAAACTTAGGTTATTTCAATAATTTAAAATAATGTCCAAGAAACACCTACTAAGATGTCAACCATTAAATAGATGGATCTATTACCATGTGAGAATGATCTACAAGATAATCATAATAATGAGCATGAGCTTGTGAAGGATGCTTCAATTAGTCATGGTTGAACATTAATACTCTTCATAAATTGAGAATGGTAATATTGTTGCACATCTCTCAAGGATTTCAAAATCAGCAATAGAAGGTAAAAAATTTATCATCATTTTTAATATAGTTTTGTAAATAATGAGGAAGATGGTAGCAAAGAGTTATTGCATCAATCTCATCCCATATCATTACATAGTCCTTATTAGATGTCATAGGAACCATTCTAACAATGATGAAAATATGAATGGTAAAATTGATTTAAAATGGCATGAGGATCCTTTCTCTCATGTGCAATATTTCTAATGCATCATAGTGTGGGATATTAGTGTTGTAACCAAATAATTCTAGAAAGAGATACTATGAGATAACAAAAGGCTAGAATATTTAATGGGTACAACATCATTTTTGTTGTATATTCCTAATTCCATACACCTTTAGATAATTAGATAACTCAATACAGACATGGGTGAGCATGAGGTATATGATGAATCCCATGTGAAATTTGACATGGTTATGAGTGTGCAAGGGATCCTTTAGATTTGAAGAAAAATATGTGGTACTTAATATTCTTACTAATGGATCACTAAGGGTAGTTACATAAGAGGATTTCCTATAACATGGACAAGTTGCTTGGGCAACATGGTGCTCGGTGATAGAGGGCATGCACACTATTATATTTTTTGGATTATCAACCAATAGAGAATTTTTACATAATATAGAGTTTAAACTATGCTCTAAGTCTTTCATGATCATTATTTACCACCACCTAAGGATGTATAAGGAGGAATTGGAGAAGGTTATCAAGGATTTTAATTAGGACACATCAACTCTAGCCTGATTGTGTCTTCAATGGTCCTTGAGAAGGATGAAGATGTCACCATAAGGATTTGCTGATCAACTATAAATCATTACACTATTTAAGATAAGCATATACCCCATTCTTAGAATCGATGAGTTCACTACTAATTTATTGGGGTATTATAATACTTAAAGAATGATATACATAGGATTGAGGATGTGCACAAGATAAGAGTCAAATGTCACTCGAGGTATCTTGATTTCTTGGTCATACCATTTGGTTTGACAAATGTACAATTGACATATAAATCTATAACAAGTCAAGGGGGTTAGAAAATGACCTAGGAATTTCTAAATTGGCCACCCCTATCACACCAACATAGTTGAGGGGACTTGTTGGTCTATTCATCTATTATAGGAGGTATGGTTACAAATTTTTCATAGCTGAAAACCCTAACTAATATGAAGAATAAAGAAGCTTTTGCAAGGATAAATATAATAACATAATAAGTCAATAATAAGCTTAGGGAGATAAAAAAAACTCATGCCTTTTATTTATTGTTTCAAATTTTTGACAATCTTTTACTGTAGAATATGGCATTTCAAGAGAGAGACTTTACATCAAGTTAGAATACAAAATGGAAACCCCATAGCAATTGAGAGTAGAATGTCAAAAGATTTAGCATATGGTTTTTCTATTCATGAAAAGGAGATTCTTTCCATCATGCATGATTCAAAAAAATTTATACATCATTTGGTTTGCAGTAGTTATCAAGTTAAGCTAGACTACACTAGCCTAAATTTCAAGATAATCTAGCTAAGATTCATGAAAAGATAAATAAAATGGAGGATTACATATGCAAAATGGTGAATATCACTAATGACATGATGAGGCACTGTGTTGCATGTGTAATGATCTTACAAGATAAACCCAAAAAAGGAAAGTGTAGACATCCAAATTTGGACACTTAATTTATCCAAATTTATCACTTTTCATCTAAACATCCTCTTATCCGAGTTAATTAAATAATATTACTATTATTGAATTAATATATTTAATTATGCCAAATCCCTAAGGTATTTAATTAATTAAATACCTTACCCTCCTTAATCCTCTTTTCATCAAATAAATTAAATAAATATTACATTTATTTAATTCCTCACATGTCATTTTCATCTAATCCTAATCCATTTCCTAATCTCTTCATTAAGGATGTGCACATGCCTAATCCTTGATTAGGATGTGTCACATCCTCCAACTTTTGAAGTTGGCTTTTAATCCTAATTAACCCCTAATTATCCTCTAATTACTGATTAGTCTAACCTAATTAGTACCTTGGTCAACTCTCTCCATCCCCCAACGAATTTTTAATTCCTTTTTATTCCTCCTAGAATCCCCTTTTCCCATGCATCTTCTAGAAACTTTGACTTGTCACATCAAGTCACATGTGACAAATTCCCACCTTTTGGGAACCTTGTCTTATCCACCAGATTCTTCCAATCATTGTGAATTTAAAATTCACTTTTATTCACCCAAGATTCTTCCCATCTCCCAATGTACTTGCAAGGTACTTGTACTTCCTCCACATCATGTACCTTTTGGCCACCTCACTTACACCTCATCTTCTCTTGGCCACTTCACCATCCACATGTCAAGATGTGAGGGCTTGTGGGTTCTCAACCCACCATAGCCCTTCATCTTGGCCCTTGTTGGATGCATCTCAACCGTTGAATTCTCTAAAGAATTCAAATTCTTCTATAAATACCCTTCCTCAAGGGCATTTTCAACACTTAGCCATTTTATAACTACATGCTGCCAATTTGCATTCTCACTCATTCACTATCATCTAGCCATCCTTTTGATCATTTTGCACATTCAATCTTGCATTTAGCCACTCAAGAAGCCATCTAAGGAGCACACAAAATCATCCCAAGCAAGGGCCAATCAAGGAGTCATCAACAGCAAGGAAGGTGAAATCGTTTGTATCTTGTTTTTTCCATTTTCCTTCTTGTTTTATCACTCTTTTGGCTAATCTTGAAGTGTCCTTAGTCTTTTATCACTTACATTTTTGAGTTATTTTGCACGTTAGAGTAGGGTAAAATTCTTAGGTTCACATTTCTGGCACGCCTGGTCGGACCCACAAACGGGTTCTTGCATTTAACCTCCCTTTTTGTTAAGAATTTTGCAGGAAAAGGTCGCAGAAAGGCGGCAGCGCCCTCTTGGCCACTGCAGAAAGGCGGTAGCGCCCTACATCTGAAAGTTTTATTTTCTTCTAACACGTTTGCTGCAATTAGGGATATATTTAGAAGGTTTTTCTAACACTTTTCTTGCAGTGGGAGGGGCACAACTTTCTTTTTTTCTTAAAAATCTAACAAAATTTGTTGTAGAAAGGCGGCAGCGCCCTCTGCCTTACCGCAGAAAGGCAGCAGCGCCCTCTTGGCCACTGCAGAAAGGTGGCAGCGCCCTACATCTGAAAGTTTTATTTTCTTCTAACACGTTTGCTGCAATTAGGGATATATTTAGAAGGTTTTTCTAACACTTTTCTTGCAGTGGGAGGGGCACAACTTTCCTTTTTTCTTAAAAATCTAACAAAGTTTGTTGCAGAAAGGCGGCAACGCCCTCTGCCTTACCATAGAAAGGCGGCAGCGCCCTCTTGTTCACTGCAAAAAGGCGGCAGCCCCCTCTTGTTCACTGCAGAAAGGCGGCAGCGCCCCAAAACAGCACAGTTTGGAAGGTAAAATAGGCATTTTGGCTTCGTTTTTGCCATCATTTTTTGCTGTTTTCAAGTAATAACCCTCTAACATTGTTTTGGCAAGAATATTGGTGTTTTTTGGCTAATGTGTTGTAGCGTATTAGGGCGTACTTGATCAAGAACGAAGAAAAAGACAGCTAACAATTGTTTGCAGGGCCATCTATTTGATTAGATCTGCAAGAAAATTATCCTTGTTGTCTTGGAACATAGTCTAATTAGGGGAATAAACTTCATCGCTTGCTGTGATTGTTTTTTCTTGTGTTACCCAAGGGGGGATTAATTTGTTTTCGCTTTCCCCTTGCACTTTGTGTGAGCCTGGGGAGTAGTTGGAAACGGTTAGTGTCTTCTTTTTAGTGGGACCTGCTTGGGGATTTCATCACCCCAAGGGACGATTCCAACTACGCGTACCGGCGGGGTATATAAACGGGGGAGAACGAAAGTTGTACCCCAATCCAGTCGTGTCGTAATTGGCGGAGCGTCGAAGCTAGGGTGATACCTAGATAGACGTGAAGAGTTGGTCTGAGCCTTTCAGTATCTCGCTGGGGTTCCTGACTCACGCTTGTGACGGACTGGTGTTCACGGTTGTGCCTCACATACCGAGAGTATATCGAGGACTCCCTAAAAGCCTTGTGCATCCTAGATTAAGACCTTGCCTTGCCATACCCTTAATATTAATCATAGGATTGTGCTTGCTTGAAGTGTTTTCTTGTGAAAAATCTGTCAAATTCTTGATACTTTGGTCTTACTTTATCATTTTGCGTCCTTGCCATAGCCATTGCCATCAAAACCAAACTTTGTTTTACTGCAGAAAGGCGGCAGTGCCCCCTGCTTTACCGCAGAAAGGCGGCAGCGCCCCTGATTTTACTACAGAAAGGCGGCAGTGCCCCTGATCTTGCTGCAGAAAGGTGGCAGCGCCCCTGTTTTGCTGCAAAAAGGCGGCAGCGCCCCTAATCTTGCTGCAAAAAGGTGGCAGCGCCCCTGTTTTGTTGCAGAAAGCTGTCAACGCCCTTGATTTTTGCTACAGAGGGGCGGATTTGCCCTCCTGAACACCTGAAATCGTCCCATTTGGATTCATTTAGCCTCTAAATCATCATTTAATCATTCCCAACCATTACCTCATCATCTTAAGCCTCTGTTTTGTCACTCTAAGCCTCCCGAAACCTTCATTTGATTCATTTTAACCTCCATCTTATCATTCCAAACCTTTGTTTAACCATTATAAATCCCCACTCACTCTTCGTAATCGTCTTCAATCCACCCATTCATTCTAATTTCCTCATAATTTTACTGCCAAACACCACTCATAACCAAACCTCCTTAAACTTGCTTTACAAAGTGGTTACCCAAATTGACCATAGCACTTGAATTTGATTATTAGCCTTTAACTTCAACCCCAATCAATTCACTTCCATCTTGAGGTGAATTCGGTGTTGTAAATTATCATCCTTGGCCCAATCAATCCATTCCTATCCTAAGGTGGATTCGGTGCCATAATCATCCTCTTAATCAATCAAAGCTCTAGGTCACTAAGGGTAACTTCCTGTGATCAAGCTTAAGGTCTCTCTCTCACATCTTTCATCATCCAATCACACCCATCCAATAGTCCAAATCTATCAAAACCAATCATTCGATCAAATTACCCAATCAATCAAATCACATCCGTTCAACCAATGCTATCCTATTGATCTTAATAATCCAATCCAATTCAATCAAAATCCAATCTTGCCAATCCAAATCCGATCCCATCAAAATATGATCCAATCCAATACATCCAAACAAAGTTTGATGAAAATCCAAATCCCATCAAAATCAAAATCAATCCCATCACATCATCCAATCATCCTAATCTGAGCTTTAATCCGATCATAATCTGAGCTTAACTTAAATCCTGATTTGAGCTTTAGTCCATCATCTTTGATGTATTTTATTTATCCTATCATCATCATGAATCCTCATCCCCCATCAATAGTAGTCAAGGGAAACCCTAATTACGTTGACGACAATAATGAAAGTCTTGTTGATCAAGAAGTATATGACATAGATCCCCTTGACACTATCATATCTAGTAAGCTTTCTCCACCCACTTTCCACAATCCAATCACCCCTTCCAGTTATCCCATCATGTCTTCATCCATGACTAATCATACTCCTTATGCCACCTTTGACAATGGATATCCAGTATCTTCTTCATCCCCATATTTGTCATGTCCTTCATCTACATCATCCTCTTATACAACATCTACATCCTCTTATCCTAATTTTCCATCACAATATTCCTATTACAATTCCCCATACATGTCCCCCTATCGTAATCCTCTTTCCCAATCTTCCCATACTAATCCTACATCCACGCCCTTTTACCTTAATCCACATCCATGTCTCCTCATCCTAATCCACCATCCCAATACCCTTATTATAATCCATCTCCATCCTCTCTTGTCCACTACACCACCTATATCCTCTTTGTCCTAATCCACAATCCGCGTACACCTATCTTAATTCACCACTCCAATATCCTTACCTTAACCCTCCATTGATCTAGTCCTCCATCTACTCTAGTCCTCCATCAATCCCATTCATCCATCTACTCCTAGTCCTCCATCCAATCCTAATCCCCCATCTACTCATGGTCCTACATTCGATCCCATTCCTCCATCCAACCCTAGTCCACCAATCCATAATCCCTCATCCATTTCTACCACCCTAGCCAAGCCAACCATATGCAAGTCTCTCATTTCAGAAGTTCTCCAAGGACTAATGACAAAGAAGCCATCCCCAACTCCACATCTTGAAGTCATGGAACCATGCCATTTAGAGCCATCATCCACGGTCACTAGTGATGAGACCCTTCTCCATACCGCACCTATTATTGATGTTACCACCTAAATCTTTGCTCGGAAACCATTGGAAACCAGACCCACTAAAATCCATTGAACCCCCCACCTCCCTACTCTAAGGAGACCATGAATCCATCGAAGACGCGATTCAATGCACTCCCTCTGCTCCTAGGTCACCCAAATCCAATCCCCTCCTCCCACCCCTAGTAGCACCAAAACCCATTCCAATGAACCTCATGGATCTTCCATCCCTCCATCTTCCCCACTTGAAGAGTCCCAACAAGACCCTGCCATTGCCGTACCTCTCAGCACACGATGATCCCTTCAAGAGTCTAATCAAAGCATGCCAGCATATCCTTCTCGGATCAAGATCCACCATCCCATCTAGTCCACCTCAAGATCCACGGTCCCATCCATTCCATCCCATGATCCCCTTGTCATTCCAAGCTTCCACTACTCCATCTCCATCTCCCATGCTTGGGCTCACTACCACGTCGAGGATCTATCATGGCCGCCTCCCTCTCTGATGTTGCTATCCCATCTGTCTCCTTCTCATGATCCCCATCATAGCCCTAAAATGCTAACCACAAGCTTGCATATCCCTTGGTCCTCTCACGTGCCTCCTTGGTAGGTCTCTCATGAGGAGAAAACAAAGCATATGCACTTTGACCCTCCTCTTCCACCTAATAATGAACTGCATCATTCTTCTGAGATAACCGTCTGTCCTAGATAGAGATGCTCCAAGGAGATAGACCTATCGAGGAAAAGGTTGGAGCCTTCATGAGCAGAAAGGTATTATAGAGCCCATCCAAGCTAAAGAACATTTATATCCGCAAGGTCTTGGATGTACTACTCACGACTCGCAATCCAAAAATGTTGGTACAACCTCTAGACGTCCTCAACAAGCCTCTTCCAAAATAAATATAGGCTCTTTCCATTGCTCCACCACATCATATGTTGCCATCCCTCCTTCTCTATCGTATCGCCTCAAAACCACCATCCATATTCCTCCTTCATCTGCTCCATCCATTATGGGTCCTTACATCCCTCCATCTACCATCTCCAATCCTCCATCTACCGTGCCCATGTTTCCTCCAGGTCTTACGTCTATTTTGGGCTCCTATATCCTAAAATCACCTCCTCCATCTCATCCTATCCATCCCTTCACCCATTCATCACCTATCCATGTCATCCATCATAAACATCCTAATCAGGATCAACAAAGGCACATACCTAAACATCCTCCATCTACACATAATCCCCATACTCCTACCTCCATCACTCCACATCATCCATCTCCTCACACCCATCCCATTACTACTAAAAGAACTTTGGTTGTTAAAGAAAAAATGCATAAATCCAAGCATCCACATGAATCTATGGCTCCCCATGTCCCCTCTAAAAGACATGGTGAAGAGAATAAAAATCTAAATCTACATCAAATCCGTAGGCCACAAAGACCCACCAAAGCAAAGATCAAAACCATGTGGATCCAAAAGAAAAAAGATGCAATTCCATCACATGAAAAATATGTAAGAACATCCAAAGTCACTAATTCAAAAGTTAATCATACACCCCTTTCATCTCACAAGAAGTGCGATTTTTGGGTCCTTATGTCCCAAAATTCACCATTCCATCTCCTCCATTATCCCAACATTCTCCATCCCTTAATTCTATTATCTTTTCACATCCACCACCACATGTGCCAATGTTGGTCCTGAACACTATCCCCATCACATATCCACCCCATCATTCCATCCATACCCTTTCCGGCATCCCATCCACTATCCCATGTATCTCCCCTCTCAAATCCCTCTTATTCATCCTCTTGCATAATCCATTTATTCTAATAAGGTTGTACTAACATCCAATAGTCGGTTGAGGCATGGGCTCTTAACACCTTGATCCTTATCACATGTCTTTCATCTGCATCCACTTCTTATCCTTACCCATCTCCTTCCACGCATGACGTCAAAATAAAATAAAATAAAATAAAAATAAAAATAAAAGAAAATAGTGAAATAATTAAGTCGATGGGTGAAACCCGGCAAACAAAGGCGGAATTACCATGATGGCTTACGGAAGGCGGCGTCATCGTAAATCCCCATGCACTTGGGGACCTTCGATATGCATTCCTCCATCGCTATGCTTCCATCTATGCACTTGGTTTTCACGATTGTCAGTCCTCTTCTGTGGATCCCCATCCTACCATCATATCCATTTTATCCATCCTTCTTGTGATCTTGATCCAAAATGGGGGCACCCTATCTATGCATGTAAGGACACCTATTGGTATACATTCCCTTCATCCATGCTCTATCTTTATTCCTTAATACCATCCTATCCTCATCTAGTTATCTCCTTTATCTTCCCATCCACTTGTCTTTTTATCCTCATGCCTCCTCATATGGGCATCGGTGGGGAATTATCCTTCCTTTGTGTGACGTAATCCTTGGGACATCATCTATCCTACCATCTCTTTCGTCTCCCAATCCTTCACGTCCCTATCCATCTATCTGACATCCCTTCCATCTCCTACATCCAATGGCCGTATCCATGATCGCATCCCTTTCATCTCCCAATCCTTCTATCCCTATCCATCTATCGTAGCATCCCTTCCATCTCCCCATCCTTTTCTTCGTATCCATCTATCCTAGCATCCCTTTCATCTCCCAATCCTTATATTCCCATCTATCCAAACAATCCCTCCCATCCCCCATCCCTATATCTCTATCCATTCTTTCATCTTTATCCTCATACCATCTCACAATCCCTTGTCATTGGTATCTGGCTATAGGCCTCCCCCCCATGCAACCCAATGCCATTTATCTCATCGTCATCACCCATGCTTCTCTTGCACATCTTTCCAATCTCCTATCACTTTTCATCACTCATCTATCTATCATATCATCCTCCCAAGTCATTTCTTGCTTTTGGATAGCTATCCATCACAGAGGCTTTATGTGATCGTCATCATCCTATCCAATCCAACAGGTCTATCCTATCTTGTCATATCGGTCCCATCTTTTTATCCACTTATTCTATCATCCTATCATCCTTTATCCATTGTTTGCCTTTGGTCTTGTTGAACTACGTTGCCCCTACGCTTTCACGTAGGCAAGGTCGATCACTTGATCAGCCCCCGGGGCTCCTTTATCGTCTATCGTCTATCGTCTCTCATCGATCTCCATTATCCACTTTACTCCTTTTGTCCATCCTATCTTTACCATCCATCAAGGTCTCCATCTTGATTAGTCGTCAGCGTTTTATCGAACTACGAGGGCTCTGCGCTTTTACATAGGCAAGGCTAATCTTTGATCGGCCCCTGAGCCCCTAGGTCTTTAGGGTGTGTCAATCTCATGTTTTATCTCCCTTGTGTCATGTCGTCAAGCTATGCCCTTACTTATCTAGTTGGTTCTTAACAAACAAGAGCCACTTGTATCATCAAATCCAATCAGTTTTGAATATCTTACGTCATATCGATCTTTTAGCTTAGTATCCATCATCGGTCTCAACAGGATGCATCCTTCCTAACAGACCTCATCAATCCCATCCATCTCCTTGATCCTATGGCAAATGACGTTTGAAATTGATTGTGATATATTGATACTTTTGGATTTTGTTTATCATTTGAGCTCCCTATCATCACTTGTCAAGGCCGCCATGATCCATCATATTATGGTGTGTTTTGATTGGTCAACATAGGGGCATATCTTGCTTTTTTCTTTGATTGTGTCTTCTTGGTTGTCCCA
>VDFB02271358.1:1210226459-1210329962 GCA_007258455.2 Sequoia sempervirens | reverse complement strand
GGCAATGTTGTCAGTGATTATGTTGAATTCAAGGAGTATGTGCATGATATTTATAGTACTAGTGGTGTTGAACTTGAGGTGAGTGCTATGAAACGTTACTTTTCCTTGATTATGAAACCCTTCATGTATTAATGACTATTATGATCCCAAATAGTGAACAAGCTTATATAATAGTGAATAGACAACTAAAACATTGAATGTAACCCGTAGAACAATCATTATACCTAATTTGTCACTTTTCAGTGGGGATTGTTGGCACTTCAATACTTTATGATGCTTGATTGTGTTTTAGGGCATTGTAATTGACCTTTTCAACATCTTGAACTTAGGGTGCTGCTTCTTTCATTGGATGATACCTGCTATTCTTTCCTTCACAAATCTATCGTTAACTCTTCATTATGGTTGTTGTTATTAAAAAAAAGTTTCTTTTGATATTCTTGCCACTTTCTCTTAATGTCTTCTTGTTGTTTAGTAATGATATTTGTTGCTTGATCCATTAAACTCATTGTTACAACCATAAAAATTGCTTCCCTTGCACTAAAATCACTGCTATAGCCATGAAACTTGCTACTACAGCCATGGAACTTGCTACTACAACACTTGGGATTGACCCCATTGTTCATGTTCATCAATTTTCTTTTAGAATTATGTTTGAACTTTTCATTGATTAACTCTCTTCCCTTAGTATCTAATTCCCATGTCCAGGACACACACACATAAGCAAATGAACACCCCACCCCCCAAATACATATACACAACCACAAACATTTGCAAGCGCACATGTGAACTTAGACAAATACACATGTGACCTTAGATGCACACACATCTCTAGAAACATGCACACTAATGCACACACCCTCACATGTGCACGCACATACACACATGTATTCCAACATTCTTGTTACATATCTACTCATCCTATAAGTAGAATGTAATTTGTTGCATACTTTCTTAGCCACCAACCTAGTTGATACAACTGGTATTATAGATAGATGAAAAGGAGCATTGTGTGATTGATGAGACTCATAAGAAACTATGAAAGAATAAGGCTCACAAAGCAAGAGCTTTAGGCCTAGCAATGAGGTTCTACTACACAAAATAATGAAAGAGACTATAACATCAAAGCCTTCAAGCGAAAAAAAATTGCAAAACAAAATAGGATTAACATATCTAAGTATGAAGGAAAGGCCATTTAAACTAGTGAGCAAGGTCTAGGAAAAAAAATTCATCAGATATTGTAATGTCCCTTTCCTCTAATTTTTGATGAAAACAAATTTGCAGCATAACAACTTTCACCAATTTGTATCCAAACAAAAACAATTAATCATGCATCACAACACTTATAATTAGCCAAATAATCACATAGATTTGCACAGAATGGATCAAACTCCAGTAGCAATAGATGTTAACTATTATCAAATCTCTACAACCATAGGAATATTATGACAATCACTAAACTAGCAATAAACAACACTTACAAATCTACAACAATTAATGGATTCGCAACAAGACTGAATTGTACTGTAAACTTGAAGCTCCAATGCGCTCCCTAAGTGAGAATGTCCTCAAGATCAAAGTGTTTATGTCCTCCCATTCTAGCAATCAATGGGTTAAAAGTTATCTAATTATATGTACATTATATGGTGTTCCACTTTCTTTGCTAGAACAGGTGTTAAAAGTCATCTAATTGTATGTACATTATTTGCAATATTTGAATTTCATTCTATGGACTAAAATTTCATGGAGGTATAAAATTTACCTGCCAAAAGGCACATAATTGGCATGAGCCTATGGCACAATGATAGCATATAAATAATCCCTAATCGCCCACATAACATAAGTTGATAATTGCTACACTTTTCCTACCCATGGTCAGTTCACATATACTTCTTCGCTAATATAGTGTTATTTCCTCAAGCAAATGTGTATGACACCGATTGGCATGAGCTTGGGTGGAGCAAGATGGTAAGCCTTAAAATTAATACTCACTGCAGTCAATACATGAAGGACTTGCTCAAAGCAAAGAAAAAGCATTTATTCTCTAGCACCAAAGACATTAAATGCATGAATATGTGACCCTTTTATAGATCAGTGTCCCCTTCTCCCACATTTGATAACTTAAAGGTATTCAAAACATAAGCTACAGAACTCCTCGTACCAGAGAAGTGTGACCATTACAAATTGTTAAACCAATGAGCATAAATTAAACATATCCCTTCTTTCATAATAAAGACAATGTTTTACATGGAGCCCTGCCTTCGCTTCCCTTTTTCTTTGATTCTTCAAGCATATCTTTGTTTTGAATGTTTTGTCATTAATACCTTCTCCATGCTCTTACATGTTGGAAATCACTTCTTTGCTCTATTTCTAAGGCAACATTTTAAAACCTTTGGTTACTATTAATGCATACTCTTTATTATTTCAATTGCTCATAGCACTATCATGTCTTCTTGTCAATGGTATTTTATTATGACAACTTCTAAATCCTTTTATTGTTACAAACTTGTATCCCTCTTAATAGATCTACAACCTTTGGTGATTTGGGATGAAAAACAATGCTAGAAGACAGGATGGTTGTTTCTTGTTATCTTTGCACTTTTCCTCACATTCCTTGGTGCCAAGCTTACCATTGTGTTTTTAACTTCATGGAATTCCACTACTACTTGTTCATTGGACATCATTCCTTACTTCTTTTTGCATACTCTTACACTATTTTCTAACAGTGAAAGGCTCTTTCTCTATTATTTATGTGACCTCTACCTCCAACCTTATTTGATACTCCTTTACTGCTGCTATGAAAGCCACAAAAAAAGACTGCATTGTTTCCTCAATGACTGCTCTTAATGGTTGTCACATGTTGCCTTGATACATTTTGTTCTTCTTCTTTTATATGTCATCATTGACAGGGTTATGTTGACTACATGGGGTTATGTTTCAGAGCTTTAATGCCACTGTTTTTGTACATCCCAATATATTTCACCTTCACCTTGCAGTAGTAGTAGTAGTGCTCGCATATTGCATTCCTTTTTTGTGTGCATTAGCTACATTTTTATGTGTAACAATGTTGTCATAACCTTATGTGTCTGGTATGCATGCATGGTAATGTAGTGTTTATATTTGTGGCCTTTGTATTTGATTAGCATGAAGCTAATAGTAACATTGTAAGCACTGTTATGAGTGTTGGTTTTTTAATAATTTAGATTGATGAATGGTTCTTGGAATCTATGCTTACTCTAATTCCTCTCCCCCATTCTCTTTCTGGTTGACTTTATACCCTATGGATGATAATAATCATCTAGACTACTAGGCCTCTTGATCAACAAAAATGTGAGACTGCTAAGGTAATTTTTAGGGTAAAACATTCATAAGGTATCATTGCAATTATTTTTGAAATTTTCCTTTTGCAATTATTTTAACACACACATGCAAGTACTATTTAAGGAATGGTTGTTTTATTATGCAAACAAGGGTAATCATTACCTATGTAATATAATGTGTTTTTCTTTTTCTTTTTGTAGAAATGTATTGATAAACTAAAAGAAGGGGATAAAGTTAGGGTGTTGGATCTGTTTGATGGTGATGTTGTGGGTATTGGGCAGATTCACTCCCTATCTATTGCACATAGAGTCAACTTGAAAGGAACAAGAGATGCAAATGTAAACATTTTAAAGGTCACAAATAGCATACCCCTTGTTTATGAAGACAAAATAGATGGAGTTGTTCATCTGAAAGAGAAAGAGGGAACCTTCACACGGTGGCCACTAAAATATTTGCAAAAAATGACATAGTTGAACATGTTTATCATGTACTAGTTGTTAGACATCTTGACTCACTGCTTTATGCAGTATTTTGAATGTGTTTTTCAGGGATCTTAATTATCATGGTGTATTTGAAAGAGTTGGAAACTCTTAGATAGGTTTGGCATCTTATAACTTTATATATATATATATATGCATTAAATTTTTTATTGCAAATTACATTTATTTATCATGATGTTGAATCAATCTTTTAATTCTGGCATGTTGTAACTTATTCGTATATGTAAAATTTTTATTTTCTTTTATGTTTTAGTTCAAGTTTAATATTATGTTAGTTTTGCATTATAAAATTTATGGTATTTAATAAATTATTCATTTCATGACTATATTTACTAGCAATTAATGGAAACTAGTAAATACAAATGACTAAATTAATGACTAAATATATGACTAAATGACTAAATTAATGACTAAATATATGACTAAATTAATGACTAAATTAATGGCTAAATATATGACTAAAGTACAATGACTAAATTAATGACTAAATATATGACTAAATTAATGACTAAATCGATGACTAAATCAATGACCAAATCAATGACTATATAAATGACTAAAATAGTTTAGTCATAAATTTGGTTGCATTATAAATGACTGGCAATAAACTACTAATGGTCACATGACCAAAATTAGTTATTTATATGCAATTTTTAGTAGTTTATTTAGTCATATATTGTTGTTTTTGTATTAGTGGAAACACAATGACACAAAGACACTAAAAACATGAAAAATCTCACCATTGCTACAAGAAAGGTGGAACTAGTGGAATAATTCATAATTATGGTATGAAACCACCAAAATGGACCTATGAGAGAGTGGAATGATACCTAATCAATGATCAGATACTAATCCACATGCATACTCTATTGAAAAAGCAACCTAAGGGTAGGATGAGGGAATCATCTACCTAAAATTGAATCAACCATGGAAAAAAAACTCAAACACAAGGTAAAACCTTCAAAAGATGCTACCTTAGTATGAGGTACAAGCCCTCCACCAATTGGAATGATGACAATATTTTTCAAGAAATATCATGCTTCCAATGAGAAAGGGTCCATAACTCTTTGAGAACAACACTTTTTGACAAAGTGACAACATGGGAAGACTCAACAGGCCAAAGCAAATAACTTTTGCATACATTTTTTTCTCAAGAAATGGATGAAATAATTCACTATTCAATGAAACAAGGGACAAGAACATGTTAGAGAACTACAATGCCTAAAATGACACTAGATCACTGGCACCTAGGAAGGAAAATAGTGTTCCACTCCACAAGTGTCCCAAAAATGTGTTGCCATCTTAGAACTATGCATGTGTCCAAAAAATGTGTTGGACTTCTGAATCTATGTTGTAGTCCTAACTATGCACTATAGTACTATCCATAGACTAAATGGATGACCATTTCTAGTTCTCATACCTAGGAACAACACTTTGGACTCATAAAAACAATAATACAACACATAAAAATCTCCATAATAGTAAAAAGACCCAAAATAACTAGATACTAAGGGGGACAACCTCATCCAATCTTTAACAAATTGACCAACAAAGGAGATTCTCCCCACAATATTGGAGGACTACAAGGGACTATAACATGAATCCAAATACATGAGGAATAATTGAATAAATTCTAAGCACACCTTCCTAGTCCTTCAACCAAGAGGAGAACCTAAATGACACCACTCTTTGGAAGTTTCTCTCACACACACAACCCTGGCTAGGGAGATTAACTGCACAAGATACAATTCCAAATTTGAATGATATTTAATGTATTAAATTTATTTTAATCCTAAATCCAAATTTTATCTAAGTTTACTTTACCAACTTAACCAAAATGGTAAAAAAATAACCTAAATGACAATAGCATTTGACACCAACATTGAGAAATCATACAAATAAAAAATAGATTTATCACCAATTATGTGGGAGGTTTACATTTCATCCAATACAAGGTAATAATATAAAATATTAAAATTAAAATAGAGGACTCAAAGTCCTAAATTTATAAATTTTACATCATATTACAAAACATGAGAAAAAATGAGATAAGTTGTAAAGAACCTCTACTTACACACTAACCAAAGCCCCTTCAATACAAACCCTCCAAGAAATACTATCCCAAATGGTGGTTCCATGTCACCCAACTATGTGGTACCCATAAGTACACCCCACCATGATAGGGGTAGTCACTTGGGCATAAGCACAAAATTCACACAAGATAAGTGAGTATGGCTCATAAAAATGCTAATCAGTATGAACATCCACATGAAATAAAATAAGATAAGTCATCATCATAGAATAAACATGATACTTGAACATGATCAACATAAAATGTATAATAGACCAATAAGCTTGATCAACATCAAATGTATAATAGGCCAATAAGTATGATAAGACAATCACATAATACACATACTCAAGGGGATAGCATCACCAATAATAAGAATCAAATATAGTCACATGAAATAGCATAAAAATTCCAAAAACATACAACACAAGAATATACATTTACAATCATAGTCTCATCTAATCATAAACATGGCTAGAGATGGGTCTCACATCAAGCACTAAGTCCAATGACATTAAGGATTTGAGAAAGTCAAGGAGTTACATTAATAGATAACAAAGGGATGGCTCTATGGACTCAAGTACGAATTACCATCATCATGTGAATGACGTACCCAAGTGACATCCACCACCCTAAGTTACTTAGGTATGGCATATTATTGACTAGTCATACCAAGCCTATGCAAGCACTCCAAGTATGTCATCTCCATATATCTTGGTTTATTTTAATTAACTCATTATTAACTTAATTTCCAACTAATTAATAACTTTGTGCCCTTTATGGCCACGAAGTCACTTCCAAACTTGGGAGAATGTCTAGAGCCACTCCTTCCTAGCCCTATACCTCAAATTCTAGTTCATCATGCTAACACTATTTGAGCAATGCATGGATTTAAATGCACAAAATTAGGGAAGAAAGGTAAAAATGGTATCCAAATATTATAAATTAAAAAATATTAATGAGATTTATTTTCCCACATTAAAATTTATCTGAATTTATCTAAAATTTCAATTTTTAAATTTTTTAAGGAAAAAATCATAAAATATTTTTAAGGAAAAAATCATAAAATATTTTTAACTCCATTGATTAATGCTTGATTTATATTTTTTTTAAATGAAAATTTTAAAATTCATAACATTCCCTTTTGAGCCTATGATGGACAATATCACTCTTTTAAATCCAATTTCACATTTCATGAGTTTTCAAAAAATCAGCACAAAATGAACTTTTTTCAAAATTTATAATAATGAATTTATCAAATATAAATACATGGAAATTATTATAAAAATAAGGATATATGATTCCTTAAGGGTAAACATAGAAAACCAAATGAAATAATTCAAAACATGGAGAAATGAGGAAAATTATCTAAAATTTGATCTCACAAGAAAACCTTCAATCCTCCCTTTGCGAAGGGAGGGAGGGAGAGAGAGAGAGAGAGAGAGAGATTTTTACTCCCTTCCAACAATTTAACTTTCTCACACAAAGAAATATTTTTTTTATCACAATTAATCTAATTACAGTAATTAAATATCATTTTTTTCAATTTTTCAATTCCTAATACATCAAGCAACATTAACATGCAAAATTTACTTTCAAAATAAAATTGCATGCATACGAGAAAATACACCAAAAAATGCATCTACTAATTTTTCACAACACATGGAGTACAAAATTACCACCAAATTGGATCCAAAATCATAGGGAAATTAGAGTGCATCTTGCACTCAGATTGAGTACAATAGTGGCTACCAACTTATTAAGTGACATCTTTGATTTACCACCATTGGGGAATAACTTAGATCTACATAATCTAGTGGATAAATAACCTTGTACCTTTACCTAAACAATTGAATCACATAAACATACCTAATCCACATATATTACAGTCAAAGAAAATGAAAATAATTCAATGAAATTCAAAATCATATAAACCATATAATCATGAAAATTTTATAATACACTAAAATGTCAAATATTAAGATCATTAATAACTACATCTATGATTCTATCACATAAAAAATTACACAAGCATCTCAAGATACAACATATATTAAAATATATCAATTTCTCACAAGGAACCTAGCACACTACCATACATGCATCTCAAAGTAAGCAAAAATAGTAACAAAACAGACTATCAATGAAAGCTATGAAGCTAAAACACCATAAAAAATCAATGCAACAAGCATAATCATGACCTATACATCCCTTAATACATAGTTGAAAAAAAATATCAATTAACAACATAACAAGGAAATGGATGGGTGGGAATCACAATAATAATTGTGATATATTTGGTGATGAAGAGAAATAAAATAATTTTATTTGCCACTAGTTTTAGTCCAAGATATAAGAAATTTTCTATTTGGAACCTTGCTCATTAGCATAGAAAACCCCAGATGACTTAAAAACTTGAAGAATTAAGTGGGAATATTATGTTTGGAATATTAAGAGATAAAACTACTTCCTTAGTTCTCAACACTACCTAATTCAACAAAGAAATGACTAAGAAATTGTAAGATGACTATATCTAGCTATAAGATGAGAAAAATAAGTTTATCTATGAATAAAAAAGTATTAATTTTGAGGTGACACCCATCCCCTACATGATAGAGGTCCACCTATGCAATTTTATATTCCCTCACTAGGAATGTCAAAAATATATAGAAACACTTTGATGTTGATGATGTTGAGGATCAGTCGTCTAAAAGAAGATATCAAAAGAGCTCAAGAATTTGAAGCAAAGAAAAATTTTGATTTAGAAAAGGAACTCACTAACTTGGAAAGTAGTTTGTTTAATCAAATGATTAAATGTGTCTTGAATAAAGTTAAGGATCCTTGAGGATGCTACAATAATGTGGTTGAGGCTATAGACCAAAGATATTGACATATACATGGATACCTATGGTATAAAAATGAAGGTGATACATGGAAATTCCAAGTACAATCTAAATTACCCAAGTGATATTATGGATATTTATGAGGTGGTAGGATTAGAAGATATTTAAGCATACTAGAATAGGCTTGATAAAATGCTTCAATGAAAATGAATAGTTTGAAATCTTGATGGAAACTACCATCCATGCTATATGGTGATGGTAGAATAAAATATTTGGATACATGGAAAGTGGATTTCTAAAGAATCACGCATATGTTTGTCCAATCATTATTTTAGGATGGAAAGATTGATACAATTTATGTAGTGCAAAGATGGATAAGTTACTAAAGTTGGAATAAGGCTTAGATAACTTTCCAAGGGATGTTAGAGTGCTATTGGATGCTAGATATGTAACTAGTATAAATTAAACAAAATAGATGAGCATCAATGGTCTATAGATGAATTTATAAGATGAATTGCCAATTATGCATAAATCAGAATGATATGACATAAGGTGTATCTAAAATATTATTTGGTCCCTTCTAGAATTTTACAATCATATATAGAGATATATTTTCAAGTGTCATATTATATGTCTAATTTGATAGGAAATTTGAGCTTATAATATTTTTTAAGGCTACATGGCTATGATAAGATGTGTTTAAGGCAGGACTATGTGTGTGATTATTGACATTTTGTGGTTATGAAATCATTCTTATTTTTTAAATAAAAAGAATTCAACTTTGAAGATTGTGAAAATTTGATGATTTTTTTTTTTTTTTTGAAGAAGAATAATAGTTATTATTGTTTTTTCGAGAATTGCTAGTTAGGCCTTACTCCATAATTGTTAGTTATTATAATACTAGAGAATAAGTGTAGGGACTATGGGTTCACTTAAATTCTAATTTAATTTGATGCAATAGGGATTGGTTGGTGGACTCAACTTTATTGTTTAACATTAACCATATTTCAATGCATGGGAAGAAGAGGTTACCTATTGGTAAGAACCTTCTATAGCTTGAATGCCTCTACAATTATAAATAGAAAATGGAAATTCATTCTTTTAAAAATCTTGTATAATTGTATCCTTTATTTAATTATTTTTATTTAAGATAATTACTAAGGGTAATTTATCTTGATAAATATTTGATGTATATATTATCAATTCTAGTTAATATTTGTTTAAGGAACATGATAAATATTCTTTAATTGATGATAATATTAGTGATACTAACAAAAGATAACTAAGAATGATTATGTTTGATTACACTGTAATCTATTGTTTATATTGTTGTAAGAAGGTAATATTTATTTCAAACTACTATAAATTTTATTATTAGGAAATTTGTAGCAATATTTTGTTAACTATATAATCCAAAAGATAGGAAATAATCAACACGAAAAAATGATCCCAACTTATTTGTGGTTAAGAATGAATTCTATTAGATATCTAATTTTATATAATCTATTGCATCCATGTTTTATCTTAAACATACAAGGAATGAGTGCATGTGCTTTTAGCTTGTAAATTATTTGTTCAAGCCTTGTTTCCTTTATAATCTTTGTGAGAGATTATAGGGTAACCTATTGAGTTTAATGGAGCTCAAAGTGTAGAAGAGTCTTATCCACCTCTTATTCATTGGCCTACCTTCTTATTAATATTCACTATAGATGTGATTTCTTAAGAAAATTGTAAATCTCCTAGAGAATATTGATACCGAGGTGGTATCCTATGTTGGAACATAATTTATTAGGGTTCATAACCCTATAACTTTTATATATTATTATAATATAAGGTTATTATTAGCAGGTTAGAGATGGGATTAGAACCTACCATAGACTACTACAAAAGGTCCACGATACTAGGAAAGGACATTATATATATCTAGGAGTCATGCCCCTTCAAGGGAATATATGTATATATACACAATATAAATCATATACAAAAGATATAAGATGATAGATAAGAGATAAGATAGATATACATGTATTATGAAGTAGACTAAGATCTCTTGTATGAGTTTCTGAGATAATATAAAGGAGTTATAAGGATTATATATGTGTGTGCAATGAATGTATGAATGTTCTTTTTGATGTTGATATTATGCATGTTAAGTATTCCTTATAGAATATTATTATAAATGCTTGTTTCTCTTACTATATCCTTTGGGTATAAAAAAACTACATAAGAAGTACTATGGTATAGATTTTTGGACTCTACTTCCCCATTTCTCTTGCTAACATTTTTTTCATTGCCATGACCTGGAGAAAACAATAAATAAATTAGAAGCATAAGAAGGGAAGGAAAGTTGGTAGAAAATTAAATTATGTCAAACCCTGAGGTCCACCTCTATGAGAGGGTGGTAGGAAACTAGGGGATGATGAATGGAAAGGGGGGATGACCTCAAAAGATTCCTAAAAAGATGCAATTATTCATATTTTAAAAGAATCCAAAGATATATTAGACTAATGGAAATTCTGAAAGAAAATGTCATGAGGAAAGGAGGAAAAGAAGAGAAACAAAGGAAGTAAAAGAAAATGGTCAGGGATTCTAGAGAGAGAAGATAAAAAGAAAACCAAGAAAGAGAGAAAAGATATCAGAAAATAGAAAAAGAAATAGAAAAGAGAGAAAAATCATGCTAGCAAAATGATGGAAAAAAATTTAAAGAAAAGAGGGGAGTGTGCCAAGAAGGGTGTTGTTGAGCATATTGATGTGGGTGCAACCAATAATATGAAAGAAAGAAGAAAGGAAATGGAAGCCATGAATGCCACATAGGAGAAAAATGGAGAAACGATGATAACTAATCTTAATCCTAAGAAATTTTTTAATTAAGCACAAATCGATATCGATTACTAATGAAGAGATGCACTTGAAAATGAAGAGTTATGAGGAACAAACATCACCCCCGTATTGGGAGTCACCTCTTATGTTGAATATAACATATATAGATACATATAAAGGAGAAGCGAAAGGTAGGAAACCAAAATTTTGGAAAACCTACATAGTGAATTAGATATTTTGGAGAGTAATAATCAAACTATTAGGTGGAGAATTATAGAAGAACAAAGTGATTTTAGAAAGTTATAAAGTGACATCGAGACTAGTTCCATATTTAGTATTCAAAGAAGCAATACTGCAATCCAAGAAGAGAACTTTGAGAGGAAGATGAAATGGGCACAATGAGGAAGATGCATATCTTTGAAAAGGATACCAAAAATGTCATAGAACATATTTTATTATTGGAAACAATTTAGAAAATCCAGAATGAGTAACACAAAAGCACTAAACTATTTGATTTCATTGGCTCCCTAAGAGATGAACCATTAAATTGGTACCGCAAATCATACCCACATAATAATAAGACTTGGGACAAGGTGAAGCAAGAATTTTTGGAGAATTTTGACAATCTAAAACTCCCTATAGAAGGAGAAAGTTAAGGGAATTATCACAACAAGAAGATGAATCTATTCTAGAATTTGATAGGAGCTTCAAGGAAGTAACTTGAAGGTTGAAAGAACCATTGAATGATAAATAAAAGAGAGATTGGTTCCTCTCTACAATAACCCCAAAACTCAAAATAACTTTGGATGGTAGATACTTTGCCTCGTACTCAAAATTAGTCACATTAGCTTGCTAGATAGAAGGCCAATCATGGTAGAAAATAGAGAAAGAAAAAGAAAACAAGAATATGGAACAATTACAACTAGAAATAGATCAATCATGACTAAGAAAAGAACTCTTGAAATAGGAGATAGGACCATAGAGGCCTAATATATGGTGCTCATATTGTGGAAGAGAGGGGAATATGAAGAATGAATCTCATAAGGAAGTTGGAGAGAAGAAGGAAAATGCACTATGGGTGGAACTCCACACCATCTAAAAACTAAACTCATTGTATTGTGCAATTTTTGGAGAATGGGATGACCATGAGATAGAAAATTTCCTATCACATAATTTTTTGGTGAAATAAGAACCAAAATATGATAGGGAAATGACTTATGTAAAGGGATTAACATAATGACAATTGTACACACAAGATCATGGGTATAACATTCCACCATGGTAGCAAAACTAGATAAATTCTAATTCCATTCAAAGTTTGGAATCATACAATGACAATGACCCATTTTGTGGAGGAAGAGGAAGAAGATCAAATGCCACCTGCTTCAATTGTAGAAAACTAGGATATTTTTCTATTGAATGTTTGAGTGAATGGAGGAAACAATGCAGATTCTATGGTCAAGAGGACTATGATTCATTTAGTTGGGAAAGGAATGCCAACACTATAAAAATACACAACTACAAGGTTAGAGTGATAAATAGCAGGACTCAAATTCAACTAGGGGGCAAGGCTCCTCCATAAAGTACCCAAGAACCCTGCAAAAGAAACAAGAAGACATTATAAGGATGAAAAGGGTAAGAGATACAATACATAGGAGAGTAGTACTGAAGAATAATACCACACAGAGTCTATGCCTAGGAAAAAGGTTAAGGAAATAGTAATGACTAAACATGGTATTGATACAAAGAGACCAAACATGATAACCTCAAAAGAAGAAAGCTCTAAAGGGGAAGAAATATTCCACTACTAAATAACAACAAGATCAAATATTAAAATAAACCAAGAGAATGATTGAGTAGGAGAAATAAATGGAGAAAGAGCATAATAGCTACTTTTTAGAATAGAAGGTGAAAGCACTCAGATAGCTAGCGTAAATGGTGGGACAACATGATAGGACTATAAAAACCATAATTGCACTACCTACAACTGAAGCCTTGGAGGAGCCTAATTCAGAAGGAGAGATTGAGATAAATGATACTAAGGGGAGAACCAACAACAAGACCATACTAGAGGCATGGATGTAGGATCAATAAGAGGTGTATTCTCGTGGAATATTTAGTTCTTGGAGAGTATTTATGATAATAAAATGACTATCTAAGAAGAATTCAATGTAGTGCATGCACATAGGTTAGACATTTTATCGCATAATCTGACCTACACTATTGCATGTTGGTACCACACACATAAACAAACCATCACAAAATGGGAAGCTTTTAAAAATATAATCAAAGCAATATTTCTACCAAAATTTGAGGAATAAGAAGACATACCTATTTATGAAGGGGATATCCTACCACAACACCATCTAGACATGTACATATACTTTTTGGAAGAGAGATGCAAATTCGATGATAGATTGTGCATTCAATTGTTCTATTGGACACTTAACTCGGTGGCCAAAACTTGCTATATTGACCAAGAGAGACGGGTAGAGACTAGAACATGGGATGAAGTAACAATAAATTTCCTTCACATCTTCTCTTTTTCTAGTGACAAAAATTAGATTCATACTGCACTACTTCAAATGAAGGAAATCATATTCAATTTGGTAGAAGATAAGAAAATAGTGATACCACAACTTTCTTCCACACCACCCATAGAAGAAGGGTTATATGAATACACTAAATGGTTGAAATGGGAAGTAACCAATTTAGAGAAACATTGTTGTTTGGTACAAAATGATGAAGAAGAACAAGCCCCAAAAATATAAGAAATAGATCAAGGAGAAACAAAAATAGAAGAATTCACCCAAACTAAATTGCAATATTACAATGAACCTCTCAAAATGAAGGAGACAAATATTGTGGTAGAAGGGGATCCCAAAATGGAAAGGATAGGAGATTACTAGGATGAAAATGTAGTATCACAAACAATAGAAGCCGTTAGAATTCCAAGATTTATTCCCCAAAATTTTTACAAAAATAAAAGGAATTAAAGATGAGGTAGGAATGATGAAAATTAAACTTAAAGAAGGTGCTAAACCGGTCCAAAAAAGACCTTAGATATTAAATCCAAATATGAAGAGGAAATTAAAAATAGAGATAGACAATATATTATCTATCATAATCATCAAAATGGTAGAAGATGTTGATTGGATAAGTCCCATCGTGGTACAAAACAAGAAAACATGAGAGATAAGGGTATGCGTAGACTTCTAAGAATTGAACAAATCATGTTTGCATGATCCATTTCCAACTCCCTTCATAAAATAAATATTAGAATTAGTATCCAAAAGAGATATATATTCATTTATCGATGGCTTCTCCGAATACCACAAGGTTAAGATTAGGGAGGAGGATAAAACTAGGACTAATTTTTTTATTGAATGGGGTTCTTATATGTACATAGTGATTCCCTTTGGATTAAAGTAGGACCTTGTGGTATTCAATAGAATTGTGTTCAATACTTTGAAGGATTTTATACATGATTTTTTCAAAGTTTACTTGGATGATTGAACTATCTATGGGTTAGTGAAAGAACATGTATAGGTCCTCTGAATGATGTTAAAGAGGTGTAGAAGTATGTAGATCTCACTAAAGTTGAATAAATGTACCTTTGTGGTACCCTTTGGGAACTTATTAGGTCATATCATATGTAAATAAGGACTAGTGGTGGACCTTATGAAGGTTGCACTAATACTAAACCTACTACACCAAAGAATGCACCAAAAGTGAAGAATTTTTCTGTCTATACTGGATACCATAGGAATTTCGTAAGGGGATACATGTTAACATTGGTGTGCCACTAGAAGAACTCTTGAAATAGAAGGAAGCCATATTGAATGGAATGATGAATCCTAAACAGCCTTTGACACCCTAAATAAGAAAATTTTTGAAGCACCAATTCTAATATTTCCATATTGGAACAATCCTTTCCATGTTCATGTAGATGTTTCTGGTATAGCCATAGGGGTAGTTCTCACAAAACCCAAGGGAAATAAGGACCATCCTAGAGCTTTTGTTAGTAGGAAGCTATTTGTTGTAGAAAATAACTATACCACTACAAAAAGGGAAACACTAGCTATGGTATATGCACTACCAAAATATAGACATTAGTTAATCTCTACACCATTTACACTCTTTATAGACCATGAAATTATAAAATATTTTCTTAATAAATTGATCACCCACGAACACATATGTTGATGGTTATTGTTTTTTCAGGAGTTCAATTTTAAAATTATGGTAAAACATGGGAAGAATATTCAAGGATCGAATTATTGTCATGACTTAAAATAAGAGAAGAACTAGATGCTCAAGGAGAATAATTACCTGATGCACACCTATTTTGCATCACTGTAGTACTAAAGAAGCTAGAATACAATACCATTTTTCTCTCTATAGAAGAATTTCCCAAGGATACATTGTTGCAAGATAAACAATCACTTATGTGAATGGCTCCTCCATAAACCTTGGTAGAAGGAGAACTACACCATCTAGGGAGAGATTCTATTTCATGAAGAGTTGTATATATACATGAGAGGAAATAAATTTTAAAAGAAGAACATGGAGGAGTTGCCAAAGGCCATAACTCTTGGAAAACTATAGCCAAAAGAGTAAAACTTGTAGGCTTATGGTGGCCAACCTTGCACAAAGATGCCACAAAATACACAAAAGGATGTGATATTTTCAAAAGGGTAAGGAAACCTACCTCACGAGGTGAAATGCCACTTAGACCAATATTAGCCCAAAATCCATTTGAAAAATGGGAAATATACTTCATAGGACCAATTAATCCTTCAATAAAGCATTCAAAGGCAAGATTTATCATTGTAGACATTGAAAAATGTCTTGAATCATATCATACACTTGAATCAAGTATACTAACATCATTTCCTCTTGAAACCCATCCTCTTTTTGCTTAATTAATTGAATTAGCCTAGCTAATCATTTAATGGAATCATTTTCACCTATTAACCTAATTTATCAAATCAAGTGAATTCACCCCATTTCATGCTAACACTTTGTTTTGTTAAATTAAATAAATCAAACTATTTAATTTAAATCCCTAAATCCTCTTATTTAATTAAATGACCCTAAGCTATTTAATTAAATATCATTCCACCTTTCCCCCTTCATTAAATCATTTTATTTAATGAAAATCATCTAATTCTTCTAAATCCCCTAATTGCATAATTAACATTGTTTAATTATCAATTAAATCTAATTCCCCCCACTTGCAAGAGAATATTCCTCCTTTGAACATTCCTCTAAAAAGGGAATATTCCCATGGAATATTCCTTTGCACTTTAATTTTATTTTTAATTAATTAAATTATCCTTTTCCTCACCCATGAGAATACTCTAAAGAATATTCTCTCTCATCACTCATTTGAAAAAGGGGAATATTCCTTTTTCTCAACAAACTTAGCTTCTTAAGCAAGTTAACTTGTGACCTCCTGTGCAAGTTAACTTGTGACCTCTTGAACAAGTTGAAAGTGTGTTTGTTTGAGGGAATGTGAACCCTTGATTAAATCTCATCTTGTATTCTCACCCGTTGATGAGAATCCATGATCCATGCATCTTCTTTCTTTCATCCTTGATCATTGATTGATATTTTTGATCTCATCCATTGATCTCTTTTTACCTATTCTATAAATAGAACTTGCCTCTATTGAATAGGGATCCATCTTTCAGAGCAAAGTTATGCTATTGAAATCACTCACACTCACACTCATATTTAGCACACATTTAGCATCTTTTAGTTCATTTTAGTTGCATTAATTAGTTTTAAGCTTCCATTAATGGCTTCCATGACCACATAATGCATCCATTTAGCTTGTTTATTAATTAGGGTTTTGAATCTTTTAGGTTAGAATCCATTTAGTATTAGACTAGCATTTGTATATCTTCATCATTTAGCATAAAATCATGTTTAATTAGCTTGCATCATGCTCATTTAGATTAAAATAATGTTTATATACACATCCCACAATCGTTCTTGTTACCTAATTTTCGTTTACAACTCAATCAGGTAGAGCTGAAACATAGTTTGTAGCTAGGAAAAAGGTACATACAAATTCCTGTTAAAGTTTTGTCATTACAGAAAAGATGGTTTCAAATGAATTTTAGTTTTATTATGAAAATTTCTTACAACAACAGAGAAAAATACACAATTTGCATAAAATAATTGTTGTATTTATTCATTTTACAACAAAACATAATGTCCCACACAAGTCGTGGGAGTAACTGATCATAAATGAAGAAATGAGACATAAAAAGTAAACTATAAAATTGGATAAATAGGAACATGAACTTGGAAGTTTGATTTGTCATTGCTTGAATGATGAATCACAAAGTTGACAGTTGTTATGTCTTTAGCTCTAGCTCCAGCTTCAACTCCTTCATTAGTCACTCCAAAGATACCTGCAGAAATAGATTGTGTTAGAGCTCATAATCAAATTTCTCCTCATATGCATACATAAAAAAAATATATAATCTACTCCTATGAAACATTTGATCAAATATGTAGCTTTCACAAACATTCAGGAGCAATCAGGAGCAGAAGAACTAATGCATCATTAGAAGCTTTTAGCTTCATTATTTTTCTAACTTGTTTGTTCACTGTGCAGGTACAGGTTCATTTATCATTACATGATTCATCTTGTTTGATATCATAGCATGTAGAGTAAAACGGGCTCCCACAAGGGTTGAGCCCAACATGCTTCCCTCTTATTTTGAGAGGGATGAGAGTGTAAAAAAAGTATTACGTTATCAACTTTGAGCATATATCTCATCACCTATAATGGTGAGTTGGTTGACATCACTATCATAAGTGACACAATATTTTCTAAATTGAAACCCAATAAAAGAAGGAAGCCACCATGATTGGATAGTGAAGACATATACGATAAGCTAAGCATGATAGTGTGGCTACATGAAGTGGACTAAGCTTGATTTTGATCCAGGAATAGTTATAAACAAAAGAGGGATTATATGTAGCCTATAGCATGTTGAAATTCATTCAATTAATAGAGGGGGCAATCATTTTTAATAATGCTAATGCAAAGATACATTTCAATCACTATGCAAAAATACATAGTTTTGAATATCAAATGCAAAGACATACATTACAATCTGATATAAAGAAATAGTCGCCACAATCTTCACAGTTAAAAAGTTGCATCAAGGATAAGGACAACAACTGTAATCAAGAGGATAGAGCATGAGGATTATAAAGAGCAGTGTCTTGTGGATATGGTGACAAGGAAATTAGTTTATGAGCTCAATTCAAGAACTATAATTTAGAGAAGCTATAAAGGACAATAAATTTGTAGCTATGCATGTGTCTCCTTGATTTCATGTCTCCATTGTTTTGTAAGGAAGAGTGATCTAGGTTGATGTATGTGTACTCTAGGTTACTTTTTCATACGAAACAGACACAATATGAAAAGTAGGCTTGCACTATATTCATGAGTAGTGAAAATCTCTAGTAATGATGAAGGGATATCCTTCAAGGCATAACAGAAGGGGAGTTTTTTTCATATATTATAATTGTAAGCACCCTTCTAAACATGTATGCCAACAGTGAAAACATAGACAAGGGACGACTATTTTACAGAATTCCCTCACGGCCTGGTAGCTGTAGGAAAAATGTGGATGGATAGAAAAGACATGTAAACTATTTGATAGAATGTCTGAAGAAATGTGGTCTCATGAATTGCAATGATTGCAGGATACAAACAAAATGGATTTGTCAAAATGGCTTTAGGAATTTTCAAGCAAAGGTAGCTGGTGAGTTTTAAGCCAATTCCCACAGCCTTTTCCAGCATCCTCCTTGCCCTTTACAAACAGGAGGTTAGGAACAGGGTAAAGACTCCCATCAAAGCATAAATGATAGTGGAATCTCATCATATATTGTAGTTGTGTCAGCCCAGGTAGAAGCATGCAAAATGTGGAAGCATAGAGTAGGCATGCGAACTGGATATACAAAATGCCTCAAGGATGCCATCTCATGGAATGACATGAATAATGAAACCATTATGCTTCTATACAAAGAAAATACATGTAAAAGAGAAACAATTTCATTTTCTTAGGAAATAGAGGAAAGAATCTTTGATAGTTTTTTCATAGAGATTTTTTACATGAATGAGCTCAAGAACAAGCATTTTCCCACAAATATCGAAAAGAAAAGAAATTTTTATGCAGACAGAGAGCTTACCCAAGCTTGTTTTATCGATTTCTCATGAAAAATGCATGCAAACTCATGGTGAAGACTCCGTGAAAGCTTCACATAAAACCCTCTATTGGCGGCTTGAAGTTTCCAAAGAATGCAAAGTGAAAATAAACAAGATTAACATATGAGGCCACAGTTTTGATTTAGGGTTTCTTTATTCCCTATGTATTGGTTGACCCCTCTTTGGGATATTTTTCACTTTGTTTTAAACCTTTTTGCACAAGTATTAAACAAAACCATTACCCCTTACATTTTTCATGATTTTGAGACAAAAATAATAATGTAAACATTATTAAAGCAGTTGAATTATAAATTTCTCTAATTAATGTCACAAAAATGAAGTGAGTAGGATAATCCACAATGCATGTTAAAGTAGTCCTTAATCATTTTCTTTAATATTTATTTAGATTGATTACCTTCATCACAAAATCATGCAAAATAAGAGGGAGAGTTAAATTGAAATACAAACTTAGAGCTGTGGAGTGATTTTCCTTGATTTATGGTCAAACTAAGGTGTTTTTGGAGTCCAACTTGGTTAAACTAATTGTAAGGGGGAGTTTGATACTTTTTTTGCTCAAATTACTTTAGTTTTAACCCCTCTTTTTGAGGCTTTTCATGTTTTCTTGTGGATCAATTTTGGGAGATATTTATAGATGCAGTTTACTACTAGTGCTACCTCTTGGCACTTTGGAGTATAGGAGGAAAAGACTTAGGTTTTTATTCAGTTCTTGATTTCTTGCCTTCTCTTACACATTGAGAGGCTAAAATTTTTGTAGCTCAAACTTATTATTCATTTATGATATAGTAGCAAGTTACTTTTAGATTTTTTTGCAGTGTTTCCTTCCATCTTTTAGGACTATCAAGTTGCCTTCTCGATTTCAGGTGTTTTGTAATATCTTGAATGATTTGATGCAAATTTATTGTGTTTTGATAAAACTTTTAAGTTTTTGTCATGTTCTTTCATTACATATACACAAAAGCAGTTAACCATCATAGGTTGTAAATTGTGCATTTGTCTTATCTTGTTTTCTGAGTTGTGAAAACATTGTTTTCCTTCAAAGAATCAGATATTGCAAGCCTCTTTATGAATTACTTATTTGATTTGATTGCAAAAATTGAGCTATGTAAAAAGGGTTCCATTAAGGGATAGTTGTGAGTCATTTTCTACATATCAATTTCATTATCGGTGCTTCACCTCCTAGATTAAAGCTTTCCATTTCAATTTAGTTATCCTTCTTACCTTTTCCCATCCAAGCCATTAGCTTCTAAGAGATAAAAAGGGGAACCAACCCACAATCTGGAGGTCTATCTTCATTATAGGGTACCCAAAACCTGAAGATATTCCAATGTTTCTATAGGATTAGCTGGGTCTAAGCTCAACTAGGGTGCAATCCTAGTTGATAACAATTTTTGGCATGCCTAGTGGGAATCATCGAGCTATTACAGTCCATAAGTTCTCATCCATTGTTGATATTTGGTGTGTATATCAACAAGATCAACCTTCAGAGGTAGTCTCTCACACACCTGGCTACTCTACAGGTTCAAATCTATTGATTTCAATAGTTCAAAAGCTTAAAGACTATAAAGGATCAAGATTTAGGTGATATTATTGGTTCTTTCTGTCACATAATCCTTCTAATTACCTGGAAACTTTGCTAGTATGTACAAAATCTTCCAAATCAAACCTATTTTCTTGATTTAGGAAAGAATTTTATGAAAATCTAGCTCATTAGAAGGTTCTAATATGTCAAATTATGAAGGAAATTATGTTCCTATCCCTTCATTTCACAAAAATGTAGTTTTACAACCTTCTCAATTCCCATATCAGAATGAAAATGTTGTTGGTTTTATCCCAAACTACTATGCAACAGAAGTATATCAACATGCTCAACATGCTCACCTCCCACCCACCGCTACTCAACCATCATGGTAACATACCTGTGCTCATAACCAGTCCCAAAAAGACTATTTTGATCCCAATTAGCATGCTTTTTCTACTTATTAGCCTCAGTATGAGGATAGAATGAGCATTCAAGATATTACTTTGGATTATCAAAGATAGATGTTAGAAATTGAAAGAGAAAATGAATATAACATGCAGCAGGACGAATTGGCTTATCAAGCCTATCTCCAACAATAGGAACAATGGTATTATGAGGCTTATTGTTATCAGCAAGAGATGGAAGAAAAGAGAAAGTATGAAGAAGAATCTCAAAATAGGAAGATTTTTATTGATGAGGAGCAAATGACACAAATTTTGGACCAATTTCGTTCGTGGTTACAAGCTGAAGCTATCCAAAACCAATCCATTAATCCTTAGTTTTAGTGATATCAAGAGCTTGAACCAAGTCATCAAAGCTTTGAATAGCCATGGAGGCCTCCTTGGACTAAGTATCCTAATTTTAAAATGCCAAACCTTGTTAAGGCTACTCCTTCCATACCAATCCAAGATAAAAAAGAAGGGGTTGTAGAGTCCAAACAAATCAAAATTCCAAGTTTTAGGAGTGATCCTTCAATAATTCATAGCCAAGAGCATTCCATAATACCTTATAATGAGCTTAATAATGAGCATATTCTTTCTACTTCAGCAGTTGAAGGTTCTTGTAGTCCTTTTTGTGCCACCAAATCAGAAAAATCACATTTGCACTTTGATTTGTTTGAGAAGTTTTCTAATGTTGTTTATGAGATGAATGAGAGTAGAGTGAAATGACTACAAGGTGAAAGTATTTTGTTTCAAAGACAATTTTTCAAGGTTTCATTGGAGAAGGCACCACATGAGGAGGAAGATTCAATTTCTTTGTTTGATCAGCTACCTGGATTTGTTGACAATGAGAAAGAGAGCATACAGGTGCTCAACTTACTAGCTAATTTAGAATAGCAAGAACATGTTAAAAAAAAATTGAGTTGTTGGTACATGAAAGAAAGGATGAGGATAAAATCTCAATCCATATGGAGGAGCAAAAGGACAGTTTTGTTTTGGAGTCTAGCAAGCTTGTTTTGCATGAAGATAGAGCTAACTACCAGGTTGAACATGAAACCAAATTAGATCAGGTTCTCCATGAAAATAAAGCATTTAATTTGTTTTCAGAACTCCCTTTGTACTACAATGAAGAGACTAACATGGATGAAACTAAGGCGGTTTTCCTTGAAGAGAAATCAAGCGGACTAGCTAAAAATGACCAACCTTTTCAAGACAACTCTATGCTTAATTGTCAAGATCCTAACTATTCATCCTATAGAGAGCTTGCCACTCTATTGAATTCTTGTAACAACCAAAAACCCAAATTAGTAAGTGGTGAGGACAACAAGCTAAAACAAGTTTTTGAACATTCCCTGTTTGCATTTGAACAAGATGAAGATAATCAATTTGAGGACAACAAGGAAAGTATGTAGCTAAAGCCTTTGGAGGAAAAGGCCAAATGTCAAGAGGTAGTTTTGAACAAGTTCCTTGATCATAAATTCACTCAGGAAGAGGAGCAGAAGTTAGACAACTCCAATTTAGGTTTATCAAGAGGATGTCCAATTCGACATCTAATCTAGTTGGAAAGAAGCTAGGAGAAACCACCACCTATCAGGCCTATTGCAAGGCATGAGGATGAGTAGCAGGAAGAGGAGAACTAGTGGATTTATCCACCCCACAACAACTATATTTTTAGTCAAAGCAGACGAGTATGTGTTTTTTTTCTTTTTCTTGGAAAGGAATCACATGAATTTATTCGAAAACCACCTTTTCCACACCCCTTGTTGGTTGCTTACAAGCAGAGAAGGCATATTCAGCTGATTAGGAAAGGTATATATTTTACAGAACCAGTTAATGGCTTTGTTTAGAAAGCCTAATTTTCTATTTAGTTTAGGTAGGTATGCCATTTCAGTTCAATTTTGTTTTCCAATAAGTGCAGTGTACATGTTTGTTGGTTCTGTCCTAAATAGTGCCATGGTAGTTGTTTTTAGTTCTAGTTGTGTTGTTGTTCATGTTTCAAATAGTTGAGTTATTGAGGTTTTCTGAGTCCAGAGGACAAGAAAAGACTCCTATGCCCAATGGATATGCAAGGCTACTGATCCTATTGATTTCAAGAAAACACCCCTAATATGTCACCAAAATGTTACCCAATTTTTGCTTACAACTCAATCAGGTAGCGTTGAAACATAGTTTGTAGCTAGGAAAAAGTTACATACAAATTTCTGCTAAAATTTTTTCATTACACAAAAGATTTTTTCAAATGTTTACTTTTATTATGCAACTTTTTTACAACAGAGAAAATTTCACAATTTGCATAAAATAATTGATGTCTTTACTCATTTTACAACAAAACATAATATACCACACAAGTTGTAGGAGTAATTGATCATAAATAAATAAATGAGACATAAAAATTAAACTATAGAATAGGAGAATAGAAACATGAAAGGAAGTTTGATTCATCATTGCCTAAATGAAGAATCACAAAGTTGACAGTTGTTGTGTCTTCAGCTCTAGCTCTAGCTCTTTCGTTGGTCGCTCCAGAGATACCTGCAGAAATAGATTGTGTTAGAGCTTAGAATCAAATTTCTCCTCATATACATACATCAACAGATATATAATCTACTCCTATGAAACATTTGATCAAATATGTAGATTTCACAAACATTTAGGAGCAGTCAGGAGCATTTAGGAGCAAAAGAATTAATGCATCATTGGAAGCTTTCAACTTCATTGTTTTGCTAACTTGTTTGTTCACTATGCAAGTACAGGTTCATTTATCATTACATGATTCATCTTGTTTGATGTCATAGCATGTGGAGTAAAATGGGCTCCCACAAGGGTTGAGCCCAACATGCTACCCTCTTGTTTTGAGAGGAATGAGAATGTAAACAAAATCATTACATTATCAACTTTGAGAATATATCTTATCACCTATAATGGTGAGTTGGTTGACATCACTATCATAAGTGACAAAATATTTGCTCAATTGAAACCCAATAAAAGAAGGCAGCCACCATGATTGGACAGTGAAGACATATACGATAAGCTAAGCATGATAGTATGGCCACATGAAGTGGACTAAGCTTGATATTGATCCAAGAACATTTATAAACAAAAGAGGGATTATATGCAGCCTATAGAATGTTGAAAGTCATTCAATTAATAGAGGGAGCAGTCATTTTTAATAATTCTAATGCAAAGATACATTTCAATCACAATGTAAATTTACACAGTGTTGAATATCAAATGCAAAGACAGACATTACAATCTGATATAAAGAAATAGTCACCACAATCTTCTTAGTGAAAAAGTTGCATCAAGGATAAAGGACAACAACTATAATCAAGAGGACATATCATGAGGATTATAAAGAGGAGTGTCTTGTGCATATGATGACAAGGAACTTAGTTTATGAGCTCAGTTCAGGAACTACAATTTAGAGAAGCTATAAAGGATAGTAAATTTGTAGCTATGCATGTGTCTCCTTGATTTTGTGTCTCCATTTTTTTGTAAGGAAGAGTAATCTAGGTTGATGTATGTGTACTCAAGGTTACTTTTTCATACAAAATAAACACAATCTGGAAAGCAGGCTTGCACTGTATTCATGGGTAGTGCAGATCTCCAGTAATGATTAAGGGATATCCTTCAAGGCATAACAAAAGGGGATTTTATGTCAGATATTATAATTGTAAGCACCCTTCTAAACATGTATGCCAACAGTGAAAGCATAGACAAGGGACGATTGTTTTACAGAATTCCCTCATGGCCTGGTAGCTGTAGGAAAAATGTGGATGGATAGACAAGACATGTAAACTATTTGATATAATGTCTAAAGAAATGTGGTCTCATGGACTGCAATGATTGTAGGATATGAACAAAATGGCTTTGTCAAAATGGCTTTAGGAATTTTTAAGAAAAGGTAGCTGGTGAGTGTAAAGCCAATTCTCACGACCTTTGCCAACATCCTCCTTGCCCATGCCAAATGGGAGTTTAGGAACATGGTATGGACTCCCATCAAAGCATAAAGGATAGTGAAAATTCATTGGATATTGAACTTGAGTCAGCCCAGGTAGAAGCATACAAAATGTGGAAGCATAGAGTAGGAATGCGAACTGTATATACAAAATGCCTCAAGAATGCCATCTCATGGAATGACATGAATAATGAAACCAGAATGCTTCTATACAAATAAAATACATGTAAAAGAGAATAAATTTCATTTTCTTCTTTAGGAAATACAGGAAAGAAGCTTTGATGGTTTTTTCACAAGGATCTTTTGCATGAATGAGCTCAAGAACAAGCGTTTTCCCACAAATATTGAAAAGAAAAGTAGTTTTATGCAAATAGAGAGCTTCCCAAGCTCGTTTTGTCGATTTCTCATGAAAAATTCATGAAAAATTGTGGTGAAGACTCCATGAAAGCTCCAGATAAAACTCTCTATTGGCAGCTCGAAGTTTCCAAAGAATGCAAAGTGAAAAGTAAAGTGGATTAACATATGAGGTCATGGTTTTGATTTAGGGTTTCTTTATGCCCTATTGATGTAGAGAAACCTTCACTTAGCACAAATTAACATAGGTGAAAAAATGATCATCAACTACAATGACAAAAATGCAACAAACTTGATTCACTTGATAACTTTCATAAACTGATTCATCTCAAACAATGATTAAGTGCATTCTAGATCACATTGGAAACATTGCCATGGAAACCTATAGTTTAATGCAACGAACTATCATTAATAAATTTCAAAAAACAAATAATGAAGCCAATCACTTCAGTAAAATTGAATATAACATAATTACAGAAATTTCCTCCAATTTTTATGAGGATCCAATAGTGGAAAAGAAAGTTCTTGCATTTTTCCCAAAACTGCAAACCCTAAGTAGGGTTCAGACCTGCCCTCACAAAAATGGTCAAACTTATTCAAATCTTAATGAAATTTGATGAGACTTGAAGAAAATGAAAGTATATTTAAATGGCAACAAAATCCAATTGGTTTTAGATCAAAATATAGAGTGTACAATCCGTACATCAAAATTTTCAGACTGCAATTTTTGCACAATATTGTTAGAATAGGGCAATCTCACCAAAATGATCATAACTCCCACACAAATCAATGAAATTCAATGAGACAAAAATATAATTTTAAACTAGAAACAAATATATTTCCATCCATATATTATACTCCTTGATATGAGGCCATACCAGGTCATACAGTGCACAACTTCAGCCTGAAAACAATGTAAGAATAAGAAAATGCACACAAAATTGAGGTTTACATTCACCAAACTTCAAAAACAATGTATCCAACCCCAAATTCAATTTTTAGAGGGTGTCCTTATACATTTAAAACCAAAAAAAACTATTTTCAACCACCTTTTGATTAGTTTGTTGACAAAACACCTTAATGACACTTTTTGACAAGTTGCTTGACAACTTTTTTGAGCAACTTTTACAATTTTTACAATATTTGCCTAAATTTCACCAAATGACCAAAAATGGTCCTAAACCACTTAGGATGGTCTCAAATGGCCTTATTTACATCAATAAATCCAAAACAAAGTAAAAGCCAAAGTTTCACAATATAGCTTAAAATTGCATCAAGGGTGCTCCTACACCACCCATGTATTGGTCGACCCCTCTTTGGGGTATTTTCACTTTGTTTTAAATTTTTTTGCATGAGTATTAAACAAAACCATTACCCCTTATATTTTTCATGATTTTGAGACAAAAATAATAATGTAAACATTATTAAAGAAACTGAATTATAAATTGCTTTAATTAATGTCATGCAAATGAAGTGAGTAGGATAATCCTCAACGCATGTTAAAGTAATCCTTAATCGGTTGCTTTAATATTTATTTAGATTGATTACCTTCATCACAAAATCATGCAAAATAGGAGGGAGAGTTAAACTGAAATACAAACTCAGATCTGTGGAGTGATTTTCCTTGATTTATGGTCATACTAAGGTTTTTTTGGAGTTCAACTTGGTTAAACTGATTGTAAGGGGGAGTTTGAGACTTTTTGCTCAAATTACTTCAGTTTTTACCCCTCTTTATGAGGCTTTTCATGTTTGCTCGTGGATCAGTTTTGGGAGATATTTTCATATGCAGTTTACTACTAGTGCCACCTCTTGGCACTTTGAAGTCATCTTTTGTATATAGGAGGAAAAGACTTAGGTTTTTCCTCAGTTCTTGCTTTCTTGCCTTCTCTTACACATTGAGAGAGGCTAAAAGTTTTGTAGCTAAGACTTATTATTCATTTATGATACAATAGCAAGTTACTTTTCAAATTTTTTTGTAGTGTCTCCTTCCATCTTACAAGACTATCAAGTTTCCTTCTCAATTTCAGGTGTTTTATAATATCTTGAATTATTTGATGTAAAGTTATTATGTTTTGATAAAACCTTTAAGTTTTTGTCTTGTTCTTTCATTACATATACACAAAAGCACTTAACCATCATAGGTTGTAAATTGTGCATTTGTCTTATTTTGCATTCTGAGTTGTGAATACATTTTTTCCTTCAAAGAATCAAATATTGTAGGCCTCTTTATGAATTACTTATGTGATTTGATTACACAAATTGACCTTTATAAAAAGGGTTTCATTGAGGGATAGTTGTGAGTCATTTTCTACATATTAGTTTCATTATCAATGCATCTCCTCCTAGATTAAAGCTTTCCATTTCAATTTAGTTATCCTCCTTACCTTTTCCCATCCAAGCCATTAGCTTCTAGGAGATCAAAAGGGGAACCATCCCACAATCTGGAGGTCTATCTTCATTATAGGGTACCCACAACCTGAAGATATTCCAATGTTTCAATAGGATTAGCTAAGTCTAGGCTCAACTAGGGTGCAATCCTAGTTGATAACAGTTCCATCAGTTTTCTTCAATAAAATTGGTTGGGACAAGCTCATTTATCGACGGGATTAGGAAAGGGTCGCCATTTCACATCAATGCGACACCACTCCAACAATGAGATAAGTTTCATATGGATTAGAGTAGACATTTACATGCTTTCATAGTTTAGAATGATTTGTTTCGGTAAATGTTTAGTTTACTTTCATTTGAATGATCCTGTTGAGATTCGACATTAGCGGCTTCATTATGCTTCGATTCTTCATGGATCAAGCATAATTGGCCCATGCTAATATGTCCAATCATAATCATAATCAAAGTGGAATACCTTACAAAGTGGGTGGAGGAAAAACAACCAAGAGATTGCAATTCAAAGAATATTGCAAGGATTTTATATGAAAATATCATTACAAGGTATGGATGCCCTCTTAGAATAGTAAGTGATCAAGATAAACACTTTGTGAACAAGATGATAAAGGAATTACTTTAAAATTTTATGATAACATGCAATAGGATTTCCCCCTATTATGCACAAGAAAATGAGGCTATAAAAGCACTAAACAAGATAATTTGCAAGAAATTAACTAAGATGTTTGATGGGAAGAAAACAGATTGGGATGTAAGGTACCTTTAGTACTTTGGGCATACTACACATCCTATAAAAAGGGCTAGTAATTTCACCCTTTTTCAATTATTATATAGCATTGATGCAACAATACCTATGAACTCCATAATTCCTAACATACATACCGTACTTACTTTATGGTTAGAGGATGATCAATACTTGACGCAAAAGGGTAGAAGATTTAGAGAAATTAGATGAATATAGACAAGTTGCAATGTACAACCATCAATTGGAAATAAAAAGACATAAATCATGAGATGACAAAAAAATTTAGTTGAAAACATTTAGAAAAGGGGATTTGGTGTTGTTATACAATAGTAAGTTCAAAAAGAAAGGGAAGATAAAGGTCAAATGGTGACTTGACCATAATACATTTAGGACATAACTCAATCTAGAGAAGTAAAGTTGAAACAACTAGATGGAACTCTCATGATAGGGCATGTTAATGGCGCACACCTCAAGCAAGTTATCACTTTTTGAAATATCAAAAAACATAAAATATAAACACCATCATGTATACTATGTACTATAGTTTAAACCTTAGGAAAATAAAAAATAAAAATACCCAAAAACTCACCTGTCATGTCAGAAAAATAAAATGTGTACGAAAACCCCATGTAATGGGAAGAGAATTAAATTCCCATCCACCCACCCATCTATATAACAACTCACACCCCACTCATTCACTCACTTGTTTCCCTCATACTTGACACTTTGATCTATTCACATTTGACTCCAAAACCCTAAACAACTCTTCACACTCTATAAGGTTCTCCTACATAAAAATGGCCACCCCCACAGTAGTAATAGTCTCTAAGAAGCCTCGACCCACATACATGAAGTACACCTATAAGGCCCTTGAAATAGATAAGGAGAGATAATTCTCCTCATTTCCCCACAATGTAGTATATTTGGAGGATGTCTTGAAATACCATCCATGAATAAATTGCAAAAATAGACCACATCAAGTTGGAGGACCTTAGACAAAAAACTATTGGAAGATGATGACAAAACATACAAGCTAGACTACATGGAGATTGGTCAGAAGAACCTCAAAATCTAGAAATATTATCCAAATTTTCACAACAAGGATGGATGGGTTTGAATCATATTGAGTTGGGTGCATGAAAAATTCATGTACCTAGAAAAGACCTACCAGAGAAAAAAGGAATCCATTCACGTAGTGACGGGGCTCAGAATGGTAGGCAACATTCCTACCAAGAAAGCAATTAAGAATAGTGAATTAGAACAATTGACTGGACCTACTTTTGACAACAAAAGTATGAACCTCAAAACAATAACAAATGATAAAGTCTGATATACGATAATGGGGATAGCATACAAAATTTACTATGCCAACCATGAAGAATCTGCTATAGCTATCTCCATCCACACAACCTATCAAATGGTGGTGGAGAGAAAGGATTTTTACCTTTGTGGGGTCATTCAGGAGAAGCTCATGGATAATATCTAGAAAATAAAGACCTACAAGTACCATTTCTAGTATGGTACATTGCTCACATGTTTAATTTTGTATTTCCTCAATGAATTGTGCAACTTCAAAGGAAAGGTATGGAAATTGAATAAGACTATGGTGGCACAAATCAAGCACCACATCTACCAATTTTAGGACATCCAAGCCTACAAATCCACATATTGGGGATTCTTCAAAATATTCCAAGAATAGATTCAAGAGAGGGAAAGGATTCCCTATGTATCCACCACCCAATATAAAAATACCATAAAATTCATGGCGGATAAAGATTTTACATACATGGAGGTGATAGAACTGCACACAATTTGGATGTTGTGGCTACCCTATGAAGTTACTACACAAGAAGTGGATGCATATGGGGAAAAATTACTCCACCATGCCAAGGATCCTACTGCAGAATAATTTGGGACATATTGTGAGGCCCATAGTTAGTTGGACACATAGACCTTAGGTTTTGTTTTCATTTGTATGATTATACTTTGATATGCTCTACTTTTACTCTACTTTTACTCTACTTTTACTCTACTTTTTGGATGATGGTTAATTATAGACTTTGGGCATAGTTGCAAATGTGCTTGTTAGACTAGTTATGTTATTAGACCATAATTTTATGATCATAATATTTGTAAGTCCCCACCTTTTCGCGATCCTATCAAGTCTATGTGTTTTGATGGTTCTTGTCAAATATATTATGTGCTTCTAAGATTAGATATTATACACAATTTTATGAATGATGGTTGTTCCTATACATTAATTTGATGTTCATATTTTTATGATATGGTTAACTAACTAATTCTATCCAACTGATGGTTGTGATTTCTCAATGATAACCAAATGAATTACTTTATTTATTATGTCAGTATTTGTTGATCAAGATGTTTATTTATGATGGGTTATCGGTTCGTTATGGTTAGTGAAATGAAGGAAATATGGTTCCACCTTTTAGGAGATGGAACCAAGGTATCTCATATTTCACTTGAGTTCATTAAAGGAAACCAAGATCCCTCAACTAAGTGACTCAATTGAGGGAAGGGTGTGTATGAGAAGGTTTCCTCAGGTGTTATTAAAGGGGGTTCACCACTAAGAAAATTCTTAGAAAGAAAATAATGAAAGTGATATGCAAATCTAAATATATGACCTAGAAAATGGAACTTGAAATTAGACTGATAAATAGAAAGATTTAGAAGGGTACCTTGAGGATCAAGGAGGACTAGGAAAGATCTGAAAACCTTGAATTTTTCTAATTCTAAATTTTACTGGGACTCATATGCTAGATTGGGTGATTTAGTCCCAATCTAGGGTTTTTGGGTAGAAACTGGAATCTCACAGTGAGAAGTCAGAATTCACTGAAATCTGGTAAAATTCCTATACCATAACTCATATGCCCAAGTTGATGTTTTAGTCCCATTATGCTTTTCTGGAAAATCAAGACTTGAGACTATTCTCCTATCTATGCACTTTCTTCCTATATTTTCCAAACTTTGCTTCTAGATTTGAACCTACTAAAAAATTGCAAAACAAAATATTGTGTTGATTTGCTTGTGGGGGGTTTGCCTCGATCAAACCCCTAGTTTGGTAATTAAACCTTGATAGAAAGAATAAATCTTGAAAGGAAATGTGTGTGAAAGTCCTAATCTTAAGTGCATCTAAGATTAAGAGATCTAGAGTGCAATAAACCCTAATCTAATATGCTAGAATAGGATGCATGATTGAAACAAAAATATTATGACTCACTTTGGGAGATCTCTAATCACCCTAATAAGCCATAATAATGCATGCACCTTCCTTTAGGAATAAATTAGAATGGTGAAGATGGAATCACTTAGGAAACAAGTCATTAGGCTTGGTTCAATGGCTAGTTGCATCTCCCCAACCTAGAATTCATCATGATTTTTCTTAGGAAACCATCATCAATCCTTGAAAATGATATATCTTGAAATGAAAGTGAGCTTGAAGACCTAAAAAAACACTATTATGTTGCTCCAAGACTTCAACTTTGCTTGCTCCTTGCTCTTGAATGTAAATTCTCGAATCTCTTACTTGATCACTTGTCTTGTTCTCTCTTAGTTCCTAGTTGTTAAAATGAGTGTGAGACTTAGATTTTATAGGCATCTCATCTAATTTACCATTTATTAGATCCCAAATATCAAAATTTACTAAAAATTTGAATTAAAAACCTTAATTTCTTGCTCAAACCCTAAAAAGGGGCCAAACGAGACTCATACGCCCAAGGTGGCGTATGGGTCTCACCTAGGGGGACTCATACACCCAAGGTGGCATATGATTTTCACCTATGGGGACTCATACACCCAAGGTGGTGTATGATTCCCACCCTAGCTTTTTGGGGTGAGAAAATGTCAAGGTGTTAGAAAATTGAATGCATTTTTTGATTTTGTCAGGATTTCAATTGAAATAAGCCTTGGGATCTGAAATAAAGGGTCTTAGGGGCCTATTAATGATTATTTAAGGGGTCATGAATGCAAGGGTACTAAAATAGGTCCAAACTAAGTGTGAAATTATACTATCTACAAGAAGGGAGTACAATTTTCTACACTACATTTAGCCCCAACTTTAGTGCCCATATGACTCTACATGCATATACAAGCTAAAGGAACTTAAATAATAAAATTAATCTCATAAAAGGATACTCATATGGATTCATTTGCAAACATGGGAGAATGAAGCCCCCATTGTAGTTATCTGTAAAACCACAATGTTAGGAACCACATCCTACAAAACCACTTCGTTAGTCATTCAAAAATCCTCATATCTAACTTCTTCAAGAAGTCAAATTCGAGGGTAGATGTATGTGCCATTGATTCTTCTTGCTTTATGGAGGTGGAATGAAGGTAGTAGCCTAACTGCATCGAATTGCATATGTCATATCATAGGGTATTTACATGTACCATACCTCATAATGATAGACATTTGATGAGACTGAGGGTGGAATTACAAATCCAATGCAACAAATGATGTCAAAAATAGAGTTCTCTAGCCCCCAATATTCCAATTTGAATGAAAAAACACTTTTAACCCTAATATGTAAATAACCTAATTTGAAAGTATATAAGAGTAAAAATTGAAGTAGTTTGTAATCATTTGGTCTTTTCCCTTTTTGTAGTTTGATTCTAGTGGAGAGTGATTGACAATGTTGAGTGTGCGACCTTACGTGCCTCTGAGACTCAAAAGCCTATGTGAGGAGGTGGCACAAGGTGATTTACAAAAAACTATGAGTGGATTCTTCTTGACGTTAGCTTCATTTTTATGCATTTATTTTATGTTTTACGTATTTCTAGATAGATTTAGGACCCTAGAAGAAAAGGTGGCAAAGTGTCCCTTTTTTCACTAAGTGTCCCATTTTTTGCAAAGTGTCCCAGAAAAGGAATAAAGTGTCTAGGACCCTTAGAAAAGTACCCTAGAGAAACTTTAGCACACTTTTTGATTGTTGATGTATAGATTTAAGATATTAGAATGCTTATAGATGATATTTTTTCTTTTTTATTAGATTCCTCCTCGATCATGACAGCATCTCGATGACAAGCTATTCTATCGCCTAAGAGACCTAGTTACAACACCGTCAAAGGAGGACATGCATACATTACAAACAACAAGTATATACTGGGCATATCTCATGCCTCCCATGAGATACCACGATGCCATGCTAATGACACTAGCAGAGAGGTGGGATGCAGATACCTGCACCTTTCATCAACCTACTAGTGAGATGACTATCACTTTGGAGGATGTTCATTGCATTCTTCTTTTTGTTTGAGGTGATACCGTTCATTTCATGGAGGACTATTCTTACCGGGAGATGAGAGAAGATATCCAATATTATCTTAGAGGTCTAATTCAAGAGGAGATTGTGGGGCCACATGTTGAGATGAGGTGGCCACTCTGCACATGATTTCCACTCCTGAGGTGGATTGTAATATTTATCATAGCATTAATACTAGTCCTAGATGGTCAGGGAGCACACTTAGATGCGGGACTAGTGCACCTAATATGGGAGATGGAGCAACACAAGACCGTCTATGTGTGGGGTCGTAGTATACTAGAACATCTTTATTATGATTTGGGACAATTCGCTTATCAAGAGGTGGATAGCATGGTTCATTGTACACTACTAAAGTTTTGGTGCCTGGATCATATCACATGTACCAAACTAACAAAATTTCCTTTTGTAGGCACCTTGGGATACCCACATTCTTTCAGTTATCCAATAAGATGAGCATGACAGTATGGAGATTTTCTATTCTGAAGATTCAGATTCAACCATCTTGATCAGGAGGAGATAAAGTTCCTTCACTACATACCTCATGTGCTTTGCCTCCTTTTTCTGCAACCTCCTTAGGTTTGTTCTTATCACCTTGAGGGAAGGGTTCCTGGTTGACCACCAAAACTAAATCATATGGCTTAGAGGGAACTAGTTCTCGATAGCTTGAACTATCAACAACATTTTGCTCCTCCACTTGAAAGATTGCAACAATGGTTTGAAACTTTAGACACTCAAGCTTAGAATGCCTATTAGTTTGATGGATCCTACACCATCTAGATAATGTTTCCTTAGTTAGGTGTACTCCACTTGTCAATTTATCCGCACTGCCAAGCAGGTCGAGTAGTGTAGGTACCCCTCCATTGTTGGGCCTTGTATTCCATGTTCGATTCTGCCTTTAGGGTTGCCTTCTTTCAAAGCTTTTCCTAGAATTTTGACCTCCTTCATAAATTTTTCCTGAAGTTGTACCTAAATCATGGTTGTCTCTATGGTAGTTGGCTTGAATGTTTCTTTGGGAAGCTTGCAACTGATTGTTTTGGTCTCTCAAGTGAGTAACTTCAGTGGTCAACTTCTTTACTTGCTCAACTAGTTCATCAATTTGTTCCTTGTTCGCATTGCTTTGTGTTGGCATGGAATTTTGGAGAAAAATAGGGTGTGTCATGAACAAGTTATACTAAGCAACTGAAGCTTTGTAGTTTTGTAGGTATGAAGGTATGTTGGGCTACTGTAAAAAGTTTTGTTGATTTGAAGTTTGCAAATAACCGGGAATGGGTGGACCCTGATTCAATGGAGGCCCTGGATGTGGTACAATGGGCAGCTAGGGAACTTGATTCATTAATGGTGTTTGATTGGTTAAGGCATGAATAAGTCCATTAATTTGTCCAAGATTGAAAGTGGGTCCCAATGAAGGTAGTGGACCAGCTAAATTCTATCCTGAATTTGTGCTTTTGCTTAAACTACTTTTGCATAGGAATCTACCAAACGTATAGGAGGTTGATGCATTCGCTTGACCAAAGCTGAAGTAAGATTATCTAAGGCAGCATAGTATATTGCTCTTGTTGAAGCATCATCAACCACGTAAGGTGGCTATAATTTCATATATGCTCAATGGAATTTTTTGTTGAAGGAATTGATTGTTTCATTAACTTCCCTCTTGACGGACATGAACTACTAGTATAAATCTATGGGGTTGATTGGAATTTTGAATTTCTACAAGAATGTAGCCTTCATGAGGTTCCACGAAGTGACTGATCTTGTAGGTAGATGAATATACCAGTAAAATGTTTCCTCTCCAAGCGAATATGGGAAGAGTCTGCAAGAAACGTCTTCATGTTTAATCTATTTATCCTTAAGGGCACTTTGGAAGATTTTAATGTGTTCTTCAACTATCCTTTGAGGATCGTTCACATAGAATTTAGAGAAATTTTTTTTGGATTTTTTGGCATATCATGGTATTCATTAAAGGACAATGGTGAGGGATTATTAACCAACCAATCCATTTTTGGAGGTGGTGGTGGTAATGGTTGTGTTGTAGCAACTTGTGGTTGAGATATGGTGGCTGCATAGTTCTAGAAGTGGCAGGTAAATGGAGAAGAAGCTGGTTGGAGTGAAAGAGAAGATGGGGATGGAGGGGATGGAGGAAATGGAGATGGAGGTTGAGTGGGTGGTTTTGGTGTTGAAGCTTCCCCTTTCTTAGTTCTCCTAGCCTTGGTAGGGGTATTAAATTCTTGAAACTCTCTTTTATCTGGTGTGGATTTGGTTACCCTATAAAATATTTGTGGAGAGAATGGCCCTATTTGATCCACCTTCATCCAAAGGCCCTCCTTCTAGCGCCATTTTTGGTGATGGTTATTTTTTCACTTCTCAACATAGACAAAACATAAATGCTCTATCTCTCTTGAAAGGTAATAATCTACAACTAAGTTTCAGAAAATCACCCCAAGTTCTCTCACATGTCAGGTCATGACTGTGAATAAACAACTTAGTTGATTATGTGTGATTTGTTGGTAATCACAAGGGGCCTTTATGGTTCACAAAGCATGGAATTTTCAGAATTATGGAAATAATGAACAATAGTAACAAATTTATAACAACAATCTGAAACTCATTTTGTCCATCAGATTTTAACATTGTTATGATAATAGAAATTTAAGTTTAACTCAAATTTAAAAGAAAGGGAAAAAGATATAAGGGTTAAGAGACTAATACTAATTCCAAAATCTATGAAAAACAACAATAATGGCCAACATTACAATAGATAGACTCCCAAAACTAAGTTTTGCTTAACCAAGAATGTTCTACAGTATCAAAAAGCTAGTGCCATCTTCTATGGTTTACTTCATATTTTCAAACTGTAGTGTGAATATATAATGCATGCATATACTCAATTGAAGTTTAAGTACAGTAAATAAATGATCTCAAACTAGCTTTACATAGTGATCTACCATCAATAAATCACCAAAATCATGAGTTGGAAGTGCATCAAATACTATAACACACAACCACCATTAAAGCCATTCAGAAACTAACTAGCTGAAAATGAAACTAGACAGTAAATAAGTTGAATTGAAAATGAAATAGGGAGGCTAAATCATGCACACATAAAGAGTAATACACAAAGAAACCATCCAATTTCAATGCTTTTCTTATATATTGCTACAAAATGTCTTTTACAACTCATCTCTCCCTTTTAAAATGAGAGGATGCCCCTATTTATAGTTTTCAAAAAGTAAAATGAATGGCCAAGATTAATCCACAATGAATGGCCCAGATTCATTCTAACCTAGGGTTTTCACATCACCCAATACAAGTACAAAATTTACAATATAAAATTGGCTACTATTTTTCTTTTCCCTATTTTGTCCTTTAGTGAATTTTGTCTTGTAGCCCATTTTGTCTTCTAGCTACCTTTTTGAATAGTCATCCTCTATTATGGGATTACCAACTTTTTTTTGCAATAAGGCATAATGGACAAATTTCCCTATGGTAGCCAAGAGCTTAGTGTCCTCTTGGAAATTGGATTTGGTGATCCTAAAGATGATCCTTTTGAATTCCTCCATCATTTCATCATGATGCCTTACACATGTATCTCTCGTCTGAACCATTTTTTTTTTATTGTGAGAAAGCCCGTGTGGCGAAATCCATGAATCTTGCTATCAAAGTGTCGCCAACTCCCTATTTCATTCTCTTATGGAATTCATGCTTTATATCTTCATAATATAATTAATGTGTTGGCATCTTGGCTCTTATCAGCAATTCTAAGAGTTCATCACTTTCAGCCAGTGGGAAACAACACGGGCATGAATAACATCCAATTCAATCATTTATTTTTTCTAGAATCCCTTTTCTAAATTCAAAATTCAATAACTAGGCTTCAGTAAGCCAGTGATCCTCGTTTGATAGAGACAGCTCTTGTTCCCAGATATATGTGGATAGCTTAAGAATGCTCTTTAGTTTGGGGCATGTGATTCTATAAAGATCAAGAAAATCTTTACATGCCTCAGTCTATTTCTCGATCTCCTTTTGCAAGATTAGAAAATGGTTATGCATTTTGACTGCATAATCAAAACCCCTATTTCCCACATCTTTCACCCTTTTGAACCATTCTAATGTGGAATTGGTCCAATTTCTCATTATTTCTATTTTATTAATTTCCTCCTTTGAAAGCAGGGTGGGTGTCGGCGATTCTATTGGAGCCCCCTCTTTGAATGTAGTCCATTGTTGTATAAAGGTAGTTAACTCTGCCACCTACATGCCTTCAAATCCTCCTTCATGGCCTAATCTTTGTCCATTTGTTGTAGGATTGTAGTAAAATATCCTTGGAATTCACCAATCTTTTAGGCTCTAGAGGCAGGGCCTAGATTAATGGTTGTCACCTGGTAATCGTTGTCATGTATAGTGCCTGCATCCTTATCTATCATTGGGGTGGCCACTTGCAATATGTGATAGCCCAACGTGTATGTTGTAATGTGTGATCTAACTTTAGGTTTCTTCTTCTCACGTGTCTATACCTAGGCTCGAGCCAATATGGCTTCTAGGCAATCCTTAGGATTTGGAAGCACAAGAGCTTTATTCTTGAGTTGTTGCTCCAACCAGGAGGGTATCTTTGTTTGATGGTGAAGGGATGTAGTGTTGAATTAATTATTCGTATCCTCTTGATCCTTTTGAGGCTCTTCCCCTTCATACATAGGAGCATCCTTAGTGCATGTATTTACTTCATCCTACCCCTCTTCCATTATTTCCTTCCCTTTTTCTGGCTTGGGCTATGTTTCATGGGCCTAGATTCCACTATTCATTGCTCGGCCTCTTCTTCTACTGGCCCTCCACTTTCATTATGCTTAATTTCAACTTCTTGATTAGGCTTAACACTCTTCTTGCTTGTATCTTCCTCTTCTTTATCTTGTTCTTGTTCTAGAGGCACTTCTTCATTTTGTGGGCCCTTATCTTGGCCAGCTCCTAGGAGTTCATTATTTTTCTTCACATCTTCTTCAGGCATGATATTAATCTCAGGGATATCTCTTTCTTCTTCGGATTGATGCTCCTTTGGACTCTCCTCTTTTTCATTAGTCTCTTCAGGATGTTCATCCTTAGGCTCTTGATCTAATGTCTCCACATCATAATAGGTACCAAACCCACTCATTTCCCCTTCCTTTGGCATTTGTTTCCCTACTTCATCTAAAGCAGTTGCATCTAAATAAATGATTCTTAAGCCCTCCTTGACATGTTTGTGATAATCATCACACCACGAATCTTCAAGATCCTCAGTGATATCCATTATTTCTTTGGGTTGCTCTTCACTTAGTCTCTCCATCTCCTCATAGATTTGCATTGTGGCTTCCATTTTGGGTGGCTCGGTAGGAGGCGGAGGGACAGTCAATGAAGCGAAAATTTAAGCCATAAATAATTTAGCCTAAGGAGTTAAAATGATTTCTAAAAATTGAGGTGGCATGTTTCATAAATAGAAGATAAACGTTTTAGGCAAGGCAATAGGTGCCATAGAGGTGGTGGGCATAGCGGGTAGCAAGGTAGAGAAAGCTGGCAATGGAGGTAAGAGTGAGGAAGATGATAGCAAAGATGTGGTTCAAGAAGAGGAATCAATCAAAACCACGTGCATAGTCAAAGAGGATGAGGTGAGGTGGACGAAGATGTTGACAATAGGCGGAGATGACACGGGAAATTAGAAGGGAGTGGAAGGAGATGGTGCAGCAATAGTGGTTGGAAGCGTGGAAGCAGTACGTGGTGGAGATTGTGGTTTCTCAGCCTCCTCCTCCTATGTTGAGGACTCTTCTTCTTGGATGGCAAGCATATCAAGAACAAAGGTTCCCATTCTCTTGGCCTTCTTAGGAGGCCTTTGTCCTTCAAAAACCTTCATAGTGTACACCTTTTTTTTAGGCTGCCACTCTAACACCTCTTTTCTTTTCTTTGACTGAGTGGTAGGTGGAGACTTAGGAGCCTTGCCTGAAGAACTTGCACCGACACCAGTATCTGTTTCACTTTCTATGTCATCCTTGAGTTCCCTATAGTATGTTATCTCCACACCTTGTTGTTGCAATTGTGCCACTTGATCATCCAACCATTTATTAGTTATTTTCTCTATTGGACAAGTGACTATATCCAAATCTATGACCTCTGATTCGGTCCAATCAATTACCGACAATGGCACATTGGCTAGAGCATTGTATTTCTCATCAAGAACATTATCATCTTCAACTACCTAGTTAGGAACTGGAAACAAATCAATAGATTTTATAAACTTTGCTATCATTCTCATATAATGTCTTCTCCTGACCTCATGGTTATCATCATAGTTCACCCAAAAGTCCTTAATATGGAGCCTGTGGGCATATTTCCTTCCAACCTATTTCTTCAATTTTCCTAGAGGGTCTAAGCCTCCTCGTTTTGTATGCAACTCCAAGTTGTATTTCGCAAGCTCCTTCTCTGAATTTTCTGCACAAGGGGCATCCGGGCACGAATATACTCCTTGATCAAAAACAATGGGGCATGGAACCCCAACACGGTGTTTCTCTTGTAGCAATGAATGGATCATTTGCAATTGTTGACTCAATTCTAATAAAATCATCCTATCACTAGGGTACCTTGATAGATGATACGAGAACCTTGAGAATCCCTCAACCCTTATGTAAGTAAACTTGGGGAACTAAATAAACTAGTACCCGAAGTTCTTGACCAATGCATTCACGTTGTGAGACACTCTTCTATGGTAATCATTTGATAGTGTCTGAACAATGTGCATTATGAAGGCATCATTGACCCGTCAATAATCTCTCTTGTAATTTTTGTATTGCAACTGTGGGTAACAATCATAGACAAGGTTTTGCCCCTTCTTCGTCCCCAATTTTCCAACACAATTCAATCCTTTGTATGGAAAAGTAACTGTTAGAAGATATACAATGTAAGAAGTCATATAAATCTCCCTAGTCTTCTTCACCGCGATGAACTGATTATGCAAATTGTCACATATCACTTTGGCCCAATGGAATTTAGTTTCACCACGAAGTACGACATCCATTCCTCGAAGATGGAGGAAATGGGGAGCCCCATTACTCTACTCAGGAGTGTTACAAGGTTGAACTCTTTTTAATACATGAGTCTATTTAATATTTAGAAAGATAAAAAATTAACTCCTCTAAAACTTTTGTTTATAAAATTTTTCCCTTCTATACTAATTTAAATAAACTATAACATAAAAATAACACATTATCCACACCGAATATCCAAACAATCAAATGCTTGTACATCAAAAACAAAAGCATGTCTAATATAGAAAAACAACAATGGTTACCTGGGATGTGTTTTCCCAGAAACACAATTCCACCAATTCAACTCGACGTCTAGATGACGAAAATGTATCGCTTTCAGACGATGAATTGAGTGGGTGGAACTACATATGACAAAAAATCAGTGGAATTGCATATCACAAAAAATTGATGGAATTGTATATCACAAAAAAATTGCATAAAACTGCATCACCTTTTCGAGATGAGTCTGCACTGCCTTTTCGAGACGAACATGGTGAAATTGCATATGACCAATTTAGTTTGTCTCGAGAAAGCAATGCAATTTTCGTCATATGTAATTTTTCCTATTTTTCATCATATGTAATTCTGCTAATTTTTCATCATATGTAGGGTTTAGGGTTTTAAGGTTTTAGGATTTACGGTATACTATTTAGGGTTTTAGTTTCAATATGTTTTAGGAGTTATTGTTATTTACAATTTTACTATACATCCATTATTTTGATATTGAATATATTTATAAATGGCATTTGTAAGAGAGGGGGGCCAACCACGTTCAAGGCTCCATGTCATAGAGCCAAGAGCGGAAGGCTGCCCTAACTTACCTCAATCTAAAGGGTTGTTTCAAAATGAGGGACAAGAATGATGAGGACTATAAGGCCCTTCAATCATTTTGCAGATCTAAAACTCAAAATGGGGCTAGTCAAGCTGGTTTTCGAGTTCAACACTGTGCCTCAGGTAATTCTCTACCTGAGGACGAAAGCGTGGTTCAAGGATGACAAAGCGGCACACTGGCATCTCTCAGGTGCGTTGGCATTCGTACGACTAGAGGACCGGAAATATAGTGGGAACTTCCATAAAATGAGCTGACAACCTAGCTAATGGTTCTAAGGGAACAAAACAGAACTATAAAATAAGAGATATACAAACGAATGTGATAAAGAAAATATATTAAAGCTGGGGTGACAAAGATGATCTCACAAAAGAGCCTGTTCACCAGCTAGCTCCAAATGCACGTCCACCTACACACAAGAAAGAGGAAAATTGTTTGGGGGCTGTATAGGGGCCTACCCCAATCAAACCCCCGTTTTGGTGTTTCCACCTCCACAGATAGCCAAGCTAGCAACAATGGAGAAAAGTGTGATAAAGGAAGAAAGAAAGTAAAGAACACAATAAACATTACAAAATAGTAATGTGCTACTCAACCAAATCGTAGAGGAGAGGAGTGAAAATGCTTACCACCTCCACCAAGAGCTCACTAGCTAATGGAGGAGAAAACGGGGACTCAAGCCCCTGCTACAATGGTTTGTTCCACACTTGCTCTACGGAGTTGGAGTGTTGTTGTTGTTGCTATGGAGTGTCAAATTGTTGCTTGAGAGTGATGGATGCTAAGAGAATGCTTGAAAATGTGTAGAGAGATTGCTAGAGATTGTGAAGAAGATGAAAATCATTAAGAGTGTTTTTAAAGGTGGGATGAGAAAAACGGCCATATTCGGGTCGATTGGTCGAAGAGGGTCGTTACAAACTAAACCTAATGGGAAGTGTAATGCATTTTTCATCTTCAGACATAGAAATCCGTCAGGGACATCTACGCGTCGCGTGGGCATCCCCGACAGTTATTCTTCTACCGATGCAAAAGGAATACGCCAAGTGGAGCGAAGGCAGTGGGCTAATATAGATTTTTGCCTTCGGGTTTTATTTTCTAAGGTGAGGAAGTGTAAAAGGGGAATTTTCATAAGAGGTGCAAATTCGTGCCTATACAGTGTTTACAAACTATAAAATTCATCCTAATTATGAAAATTAAAATAACCTAAATATTAACCATGAAATTTTAAACTATAAACGTTACATTATATACCTAAAATGTAAACCTAATTCCAAACTATAAACATTAAATATATAGGAAAAATACCACAAATACTAACCTAGAGGATGCCAAAACTTGGTATGTGGAAGGGAGGAGGTGGCAGGCACGATTTGGAGGTGCAAACAACTTAAAAAATGGTACTATTTCGCCAAGGTCGCTCTCAATCCGCATATGGTGTAGGAAAAAAAAGATTGACAATCATTTTTAAAATTAAATAGCTTTGCAAAATGGGTTACCCATTACTAAATGGGTACCCATTTTGTAATGGGTACCCAAAGTAGAACGGGTACCCATTCAGATTTTGGCTCAAGATCTCGTTCTTGTTGATATTTTTTTGGCCAAAACTTCCCCTCTTCATGGACCCAACTTCTTGCACTTTCCCTCTTTATTTTTAGTTGTGGAAGGGTTTAGCTAGTTGCTTCCTAATGTTATTTATTAGAAGCATATTGAATGTATTTACCTTCCCAACTTCAACCAACAACTTCTCAATGGTCACTTTACTGGAATATTTTCTCTTTTGGAGGAAGAGGATAATGCAAAACTTACTTTTCTATGTGTTGACACTTTCTTTTTAGCTTTAAGATATAAAAAACAATGGTAGAAAACCCAATTCTATTGTTAATATTTCCTACCAAAGCCTCCCTAGCTCAATATCTTTGAGTAGAAATGGATTGATCATTTGAGACTTTTAGGTTTCTTGGAATCCTTTTGAGGTTTTATTCTTCTTCTTCTTTGCATTGGCTATCATTTGTTTCTCTTGTTGAGATGAATTTATAGTATTGGACAACCAATTGTAACTCTCTTTTGCTAAGAAATTTTAGATTTATTCTACGGTCTTTGTAGCCACTCATGTTTATTAAGGGATTTTTCAATGGGCTCCTTCAAATCAAGGAAAATGATTCCAAAAACTCCCTTGATCATTACATTTTCTTCCTTGTGACTTTAGAGAGCTTGATCATATTGATATCCATTGCTAAAGGTTGGCCCTATGTGCTAAATGGATTATATCAAAGGACTTGGAGGGAATGAGGCTTAGAAAATATTATTATCACATATTATTTATTTCGTGGTTCTGCATGAGAAAAAAGCTTGGAAATGACTTGGATTTCATTCCATTCTCATTAAAAATGCGTTTGTGTAAATTCAGGGCTCTTTTGTAGCCAAAGGCATATAGAGATCTTGTGAAACTATTAGATGTTAGTTACTGTAGAATGGGAATGATTTTAGAATTGGAATTTGTATCAACCAACACTTCTTTTAGTGGTCTCCTATGATCACTTTCTAGGATTGACCTTTAGCTAAAGTCTCATGGGATTTTGCTCTCAACTTTTGTCATTGAAGGTTTTGGTTCATGTTAGACTTGTTGTACAAAACTACCAAAATTGACTATCTTGGATTAAAGCCAAGTTTAAATATAAGTTTTCAAGTCAACATATTGAGTCTTTTCATATCCTTGTTGAGTTAGTTCCTCTAGAAGTTATTCACAAAATTGAGGTCAAATGCACAATACTTTAGTGAAAATTTTAAAAATGTCTAGGTTATTCATGATTCTCTCCACATTTTCCAATGGTTTGAAATCTAAATAACATATAGGGTTTACAATGCATGGCTGCTAAATGACAATTAAGATTTCATACATTTTGGTTAGCCATTCTAAACCCATGTTTGTTCATTTTACTTGTGAATTCTTTATTAAGCTCTTCGCATTAATTTTTAACTAATCCATCAAATGTGTCTAATCTTCATTAATTTTTTATCATTTGTAAATATTCAAAATACTTAAATTTAAATACATTAATATTCTAAACTTGAACTCTTTTTGATACATGATTCTATTTAATATTTAGAAAGATAAAAACTTAACGCCTTTCTTTAAAACGTTTATAAACATTTTCCCTTCTATACTAATTTTTTTAAATAAACTGTATCATAAAAAGAACACAATATCCACACCGAATATCTAAACAATCAAATGCTTGTACATCAAAAACAAAAGCGTATCTAATATAGAAAAACGGCAATGGGAAACCTGGGATGTGTTCGCCAATTCAACTCGTCGTCCAGACAACGAAAAATGTATCGCATTCGGACGACGAATTGAATGGGTGGAATTGCATACGACGAAAAATCGGTGGAATTGCATATCACGAAAAATGAATCTCCTTCTGGATGACAAATTGAATTGGTGAAATTGCATATGACGAAAAATCGGCGGAATTACAGATGACGAAAACTGCATCGCTTTCTCGAGACGAATTGAATTGGTCATATCCAATTTCACGTTCGTCTCGAAAAAAGGCAATGCAGACACGTGTCGAAAAGGCAATTTCACGTTCGTCTCGAAAAAAGGCAATGCAGACACGTGTCGAAAAGGCGATGCAGTTTTCGTGATATGCAATTTTTCGTGACATGCAATGCTACCGATTTTTCGTGATGTGCAATTCCACCGATTTTTCGTCATATGCAATTTCACCCATTCAATTCGTCGTCCGAAAGCGATACATCCCATTCAATTCGTCGTCCGAAAGCGATAAATTTTTCGTCGTCTGGACGAGGAGTTGAATTGGCGAACACATCCCAGGTTCCCCATTGCCGTTTTTCTATATTAGATACGCTTTTGTTTAATTATAGTGTTCAAAAAGTGCCGAAACAAAAAGGAAAAAATAGATTCACCAGTGACTTAAAGGAGAGGGCTATGGAAGTCGTGGAGATCCAGGTAACAGAGTAACAATACCATTTTCTCCTAATTTTTCAATATTTTTCGTTTTTGACGCCTTAGGTGTTTTTCTTTTGATGGACAGGATGCAGTTTCTGTTGTGGGTGATCAATTTCCGCATGCAGATATCCGACTAAACCAATCTCTACTCACAAGTAGGATTAAATCTGTTATCCAGGCGGCAGTGGCGTTGGTGGTAGGATGCTTCACCGTAATGTTTGCGGTTCCCAGAGTCGAGGAGGAGGGACGGAGGGCTGTTGAGGATATTGAACTTGCTAATATTCAGGTGAGACTACAAATGTCTCGTACTTCAATTTTTTTTGTTGTCAAATTTAACAACTTAAACAAGCTTCAAGATTTTCCCTATTTGACCACTTAATGATCAGTCGGTTCTATTTTTTGCTACTTTCAAGTAGTAGCCTAACGTTTATTATTTTCGCCCTCGAGTTACCTTTCATTGAAAAGCAAGTTGTTTTAAACACTAAATTGGTTAATCCTTAGTAAAGTCTATTTAATGTTGTTTTTTCGAGGACAGAATGTGGTGTCCCATGAGGAAGATCCAAATTCTACTGAAGTTGATCAGTCGACAGCACTAGAGCAATCTGCAGTCAGAAGCAAGAGTAAATATGTTACTAAGGTGACAGTGGCGTTGGTGTTAGTTGGAGGAAGTTTCGCCGTCATATACACTGTGCCAGGAGGTGTCAACGAGCTAGGGATGGCTGTTATGGGCGACACCATTGGCTTCCTCATATTCGTGTTCGCAGACACGCTAACTTTTCTTGCCTCGTTGGCGGTTGCTATGATTGTAGCCACTGTGCCGCGTATATCTCCAAAGATGGACTACTTGATCAGCATCACTCTTTGGGCAGCAGTAGTCTGCTTCGTTTTGACTTTCCACGCTGCAGCATATTTGGTGGTACTCCCCAACCATAACTGGATTGTGCTCTGTTTTGGAGGTGCGGTTACCATGGTGTTGGCACTGCTATTTATCGGCTTTCCACCCTGTTCTACCAAGTTTCTGGGACTGTGATAGCTTTTTAAGGAAGTTATTTTTCAGTGTACAACATGGGGATGGATTATATGTATATATATATATATATATAATTTCGAATATTGATATAATAAGTCATTTATTACATATTATAAAGATGTATTATATAATATTGGAGTCAGATTGAGATTTACTGTGAAGAAAGCATAGAAATTGATAAAAATTCATTTCTTTAATGTTTATATATTGTATTAGAAACAATAAATATATATATTTTTGTGAATCAATTATTGTATATTTATATTTTTTTAGGAGCCATTTTGTATAGTATTTGATCATATATGGATGATAATAAATGTGTGTCTAATTTTTTGATTTAAGTAGATCATGTTTTTTTTAATTATATTAATTAACAAGTAATAATCATGTGTAATATTTTTTCTGCAGTTGACACATCAAGCTGACTCATTCAAATGGAAGTTTAAATATTTTGTGTTCCATGATTTCTTTTGTTGTTCAACTTGCTGATTTATCCAAATGGAACTTAGATCTTTTTGTGTTCCATCAATTCCTTTTTGCATTGGAATAATAAGTATATGTATATATTATTTATAAATGTTGCTTTCTTTTCTTTATGATGTTTATTCAAATGTTGTTGTTGTCTCTTTTAATAGTTTAAATAAAATAAGAAAATATTTATTCCCTTTTATCCTACCCTACAATATGTTAATACTATGATTGCATTAAATATCAAATTGAGCCATGAAGAATGAAATGATAGTAAATAATGAAATAGATTAACAAAATGTGTATTATGCTATATTCTGAAAGCAAATAATCTACTTTTAATGTAAATTTTGTGGCAACATTTTTTATTTCAATCAAATCTTATGTAATCCATCAAAATTTATAATAATAAACTTGTTGGATATTTTTTTTTAAGCATTGTTTTAAATATCTAATATATTATAATTCATAACACAATAATTTTTAAAAAAATCTATGCTTCAAAATACTTGTTTCACTCATTATTGAGTTTGTTTCTTACTTTTAACTTAGAATTCAAGCCACTGATTGTTCAAATCAAGCTCATGATTGATATGGATGGTTAAGAAATGTGTTGACTACAAAATGTTCCTACCATTTTTAAATACAATTTAAAAAATTTATAATCTAGAATTTAAAAATTATGAACGTAGACCGACACCTAAAGACAAGGCAATAGATTCATGAAATAAAAAGGAAACCACAAAAAAAACTTAAAATTATCTATTTTTCAAAATATTCCTCTAAAAAAATAATAATTAAAAACTTTGTGAACCCAACTACAATAATAATTTAAAATTATTCACATTTTCAAATAAGAATTGTGAAAGAGTAAAATTTAAAACTTTTTTCGACCAAATTAAAATATAAATTCAACATACAAGGTAAACATCAAGAGATGTATTAGTAAATTTATTGAAGAGAGCTTTGAGGATATTGTTGAAGTTTAGACCATTTTCAAAGTATGAGAGTATTTTATGAGGTATTCCTTGATCATGACATCTAAGTAGTCAAATGTGAAATAAATTGCTACCTCAAATGTATATTATATTGATAAACTTATAATTCCCATGTTAGATGCATACATTATGTTTTATGTTTTGGATAATTGTATAGGATTATAGAAGGAAATTAAACACTTGGCACTACCTACTTTTTGATCTCCAAGATGAGATTGTGTTGCAACCCTCTAGTGTCTAGTTTCTCTATCAATGTAATTTTTTAAAAAGGTTAAAAGTAAATGAAAATGTATGAAAATAAATTAAGGTGGAGGATGAACCATCATTTCTCATCCCATATGTTATCTCATCTTGTAATGCAATCTATAATGTAGTAGACAATATTTTTTCATATTCATTGGTTACAAAGAAAGGAAGAGCAAATAAGAGTGGGGAAAAGTTGGAGTGGTCATTCACATTCCTTCCAACAAGTGACATTTACCTTTTTTGGTAGGGAATTTTTATAGTTGTTCATCATATAACAATGATATATTAATCAAATTATAAATTACATCATATGGACCTCACCATAATCATAGAATTATCTTTACTTCTAAAATAAAGAGACGGTCTTGACACTTATAATTTTTTCAATCATTTCATTAAAGAATCCTACATTTTAAATAGAAATCCTTAGAAATAATCCTCACTAATACATGTGCTCTAGTTTGATGTGAATTCTCCATTTTATGATAGACAACAAGAAATCTATGTACAAAAATGTAGATATATATAAATAATTTGGTATATATATATATATGTATATATATTCGGCTAGAATGATAGACTTAATATAGGATTAAGATAAAAAATTAATGTAAGATAACAAGACCATATATTGATAAGGTAAGGGTGGAGAATAGAGATCTCTTTGCATCTAAGAAACCGATTAAATATAAACCCTCTCTCACACTTATCACCTAATAGATTTCCATTTTCTTAAAGTATTTGATCCTTTTTTATTTTTCATTCTTTTTCTACCTCCTCCATATTTTCAATCCAAAGTTGTGCAAAGTTCTTAAGAAAATTAATGTCATAGAACATGGGTCTAAAAACATCACATTGATAAATTATACATGTAGATAGTGATGCTAAAGTATAAAAATTATTTCATCAAGTTAAAAACATGGTCTAACTCTCCAAAGACTAATTAAAAACATTTATTCATAAACTAAAGATAAAATTTGATTCTTTATTACCATTGTAAGTATAATATCATTCACATTTTTATTATGTAAGTTAATATTCATAGGTAGATTGCTTCGCTTAACATCCCCCAATCTCCAAAATAACACATTCCATGTTTGAAATAATAGAAAAAATTACATGTCCCACAATAATTTCACTGGTATAATGTTACATCCATCACATATTTAGGAGAGCAAATTTGTTATAGTGTGATATGCATCACAAAAAAAAAGGATTGTGACAAATCTATATTTACTCTAGGTATATCTTTAAAAACCCACATGCAATATGTCAAATAATTCACTCTAGAGTTAAAATTATGTACTATGTCAAGAAAATATTGGCACAACCATGTGGTTATGGCCATGGAAGTTGAATGATTATTTTGTTATTTTTGATAGATATAGTCCCCAAGATCACACTTCTTCAACTTGAAAGAATAAACTTGGTGTTATTTTGAACATTCATTATTTGATCTATAATAATTGTTGATGGAAATAAGATACATATAGAGAAATGACATGAAATTTTTCTACTCTTACGTCCATATAACCATTAGGGAAACATGGGTCCTCCAAGAAAGACTAAAAAATAGATAACAAGAAGCAATATGAGGGTCACAAAATAATGAAGAAAACACATTTACACATGGAATGAAGGTACTAATCATAAGGTTAATAATCCTCTTTCAATCTTGATTGTAAGGGAAAGAGGATAATTTGATAAAGAGACCACAAAAAGAGTGGTACTAGCATCACGAGTGCCTACTAGAGCAAGTCTCATCGATCATGTTAAAGATTAATGATAGCGATGGAATATTCCTGAATGATTCAAAATATATTATTTGGGGGAAGATTCATGTGAAAATTATTTATATATTAAAAAATTTATAGATACTCACTATTATCAATAGTAACGTGAGCAATGAGAGCTACAAGTGGAGAGGCATTTGCTTAAGGAAGAAGCAACATACGTGGGCTTAGTAGTTGGGGTAGAGGGTTTTGTTTATGTTTAAATAGGGTGGTGTTACGTAATTCTATAATTTACACTTTGGTGGTAGTTGTGGTATACTATTATCTATGATAGGTAGTAAAAGGAAATTAGGAAATATCTCATTGTGGGTGCGCTAAAATGCTTCTATGGAAGCTAGGGCAGTAATAGATATGATATAATTTATATCTAGATTATTAGAAAAGAGTGGTTAAATATTATAAATTATATAATATTAGTACTTGCATTCTAATGAGGTGCAATGCTTATGTCGATAAGCTGATTAGATTACAAATTGTCTTTTTGTTGCAAATAAGGTAAATGATCACAGATTGATTTTGTTTTGTCATTAAGTTCTCCCCGCCGGTGTCAAACTCGAGGAGGTCCCAATAGGGTTCCCCCGCGTAATAGTCTATCGGCTAATAAATATGAAAAATTTATTACAATAATATAATTGATGATGTAAACATATTATATAATATAACTAACAAATTATATAATATAATAATATATGCTAATAACTATAAATTAATACATATGGATTAGAGATAACCTATGTAAATTACTTCATTTAATAATAATTCAAGTATGATAATAATTACTTAATATATTATTTTATTTGTTTTATGATTTTAATAATATAGTCATAATTAAATGATTATTCATTCCATAGAATATATTAACTATAATATAATATATTTTTTTATGATACATAGATTATTTAATAGAATAGATAAGTGTTGCATTGCTTGATAGTTTTATCATTTTTTCTTATTAATTTTTTTAGGTTTTTAAATTTCAACTTCTTGCATTTGTGCAACTCTTTGTTTCTCACTCTCTCTTCTCTCCTCTTTTTAATCAGTTTTGATCTATAACTAACTTATTTTTCATCTCTTTAAACTCTGTAACATGATGATGATGGATCACATTGTTATGATACAAAACGTTGTAAAAATCTGATGGCATTAATTGAGATAACTCTATCCTTCAAAAATTAAAAATATCACGTAACTACTTAATTAATGGAACAAGATATAACTCTATCCATAAAAATTTTAAAAAAATATCATGTGACCTTGCCATGGCACGGGTTTTTGGTTAGACCTAGGGCCCCTCACTATCAATAAGCCTGCCCTATGCGTCGCGTGATATTCCTTTGCAAGTTTATCTGTATGAATGGACAGTCCGAACTACTTTGTGAACCTCACGGCTGTGCTTGACTTTCTAGATACAGAATTTATACTACCTGATCACGCCTGTAGTTAATGAACAACATAGTTACATAACAAGTCAATACTCCCACTTTTTTGTTGTTGAAATTTTGCCATGTGTTCCTATTGCGAGGGAGCAAAAACTTAATGCAAATATGTTACATCTAGATGTGGTAAAATTAAAGTTTTTATTCATATCGGGTGTCATAATTTGCAATCTAAAATGCAAGGAATTTATTTTTTGTTATTATCAATGCATGTCAACTTTATGTTTAGTTTAGTTTAGTTTATTTATTTTGTATTGCAAATATCTTTTTGTTGGGGGTGTTTTTTATTCACTTTATGTTCTCTTAGCTTTTGTTGGTGAGGATTGTTAAGAAATTAGAATTCTTTTGTGGTTTTACTAGTTTTGGTGACACATGTTTAAATGGTTGAAGACCTATTTAAACATTGAATAATTATTATTATTTAGAGGTTAGTATTTTTAGTGTTTTAGAGTTGTTCTTATCGTAGGAGAAATATGAAAACATGAGGGTAAGTGCAAGAAGATGAGTCCATGAAACGTGGAAGTTTTTGCCTCAGGGAAAAAAAATAATTCGGCTTGCAAAAATGGGATCCTGTTTAGCTTCGAGATTCCGAGCCTAAATTTAAAAAACGGAATCCTGTTCTTCAAAACGGAATTCCGTTTTCAGAAATTTCCGTTTTTAAAAAAATTTCAAAACAGGATCCCGTTTTGAAAACTTTCTATATTTGGAAACTTCCAATTTTTGAAAAATTTCCATTTTCAGAAAGTTTTCAAAACAGGATCCCGTTTTGAAAACTTTCTGAAAATGGAAATTTCCGTTTTTGGACCATTTTACAAAATGTTTCATAGAACCATAAAAAATGGTTTTTTTATGAAAACGATCCCGTTTTTTAAATTATAAATTTTTGGGTGGGTTTTTGGCTTATTTTTTGGTTTGGGAAATGGCTTGGGGACCCGAACCTAAGGTTTGGACCTGATTTGACTTGCAACTTGAAGATCCTATTAATGTCACAGGGAAATAATGACTTTGGACATATGTTTGAAGACCTATTTTACAGAATTTTTTTACAAAATTAAAACTCATTATAGATGAGACAATGCAGATTTCAATTATGTAATTTTTTTAATAATTTGAATATTTTTTCTATTTTTCAATTAATTTCTAATGAAACTAGTCCATAAATTTGAATTATCAAGTTTTTTCAGTATTTTAATAACTTTTAATCAACATAACATTTTGACGAACAGAATGCATGAGAACAAACTTCAGACAATTCTTTTCAGTTTAAAAATAAAAATAAAAAAAGATAAGTTTAGGTCATCTTGTGCGTGTTGTACACAACGATTTTTCAAAACAACAAATATGCCTAATAAAAATTTAATAAAAAAAAAATATTCAATAAAAAATTACAAAAAAATATCGAAAACAAGCTTTAGTGAGTCACAAATATTTTCCCAAAAGGATTTTGAAAAATATGATAATTTAGGTCAAAATATGGATGTTGTACATGTTCATGGTATGGTATAAAAAAGTGACTTTTAAACAGTGGTTTTTAGAAACGCCTATTGAAACTCAATTTTTACAATCTGGGTATTGAAATAAATTACATATTTGGAAACTAGACTCCGAGTACTACATTTTATGATTACTGGTTTTTTTGAAGATTCCATCTCTAAGTGCTTCAAATTTTAAGGTCAATGTGTCATTCTGAAAATCAGGGAAAACACTTCCACTTTTTGGCCAAAAAGTAGACTCAACTTAGTGCACACACCCATGAATGAAAGCATCATTGAAAAAATTAGAGTCTGAAAACATTAAGAACATACATAATTGAGATCATACAAATCCATACTCAATGAAATTAACTTGTACAAGATTCAAATAATCTAATCTAAGAAAATGAACTCAATTCAAATAATGAAAAAAGTGCAAATCTTCAATCCCATTGTGGATTGATGCATATTTGTGATGTGGATTGCTCAAATTGTGCATAATCCATGATTGCAAAAGCTTGATATTAGGGGTGATTCACAGATAGGTGCTCTAAAGTGCTCAAGACTGGCTCAAAAATTCTAGAGAGTGCCTATGCTTATGAGGATTGTAAATGATTTTCACATTTGAAAGACTTATTTTATAGACTTGAGGAATTCTGATCCAGTCAAGATTTGATCTGAGGATGAATGGATGAGAGCAAATCAAGGAGATGGGTAAGGATCAAGTAGGATCAATGGTTGAGGATTCATGAGAGCTCGAAATATCCTTAATTTCATAGAAACAAGTTGTAGATATTTTGAATTAGAGGGAAGAATTTGAATTGGAATTGGAAATATTCTCTAAGGAATATTATTTGTGTAAGTTGGAGAGTTGGAGTGAAATTAGGCAATTAAACAATTAAGAAAAATATTTAATTGTGAGGATGAGAAGAATTAATATTTTTAATTAAATAATTAGGAATTAGTTATCAAGAGAGATTATTAGCATGAAAATGATGAATTAATCAAATAACCTAAATTATTCAATTAATACAGGAATAAAGTGAATTTAACTAAATAATTAAAAATTATTTAATTAAACGGAGGAAACTGTTGATAAAGAGGAAAATAATGTTAGTAAGTGAAATCAAGATGTGTGATATATTCAGGAATTTTTAGGTGTCTACATTTTGTCCCTCTTTAAAGTAATGTACTTGTTGTGTTTCAAAAATCTGATGTTGTTTGAATTTTTTTTAAAAAAAATTGATTTTATCTAATACCTCATTGTGCTCTAGCGGATGAAGGAATGAGGGTGTTCTGCCACCTTGATAGATCGGTCAAAAAAATTAATTTTCAAGTTGAGATCACGAAAAGATGATAGCAATAGTTTTATTGAATAGAGGATGAAAAATAAGTCCTAGGAAGCCTCAATATTGATTAGGACTAGTAGCTAAGTTGAAAAAATTGAGTTATAGGATGAACCCTTGGGTTTTACTAGGCATATATGTTCATTTGGGTGAATTTCAGCCTTGTTTGCACACTTTGTTTTGAGAGTTTGTAGAACCCAAGTTGAGATTCCAACCTTTGAGACCTTGTGGAGACCCCACTACTATGGCACACATTGTTTGAGTCCTACACCACATGGATCGATTTTTTCAATTCCAGAGACCGACCGACTTAGGTGGTCCAGTACGTACTTCATTAAATTTTTCTTGCATGTATTTCTAGATAGCTAAAGGTAGGCTAGAACCTAGGAAACAAAGGCATTGCAGTTTCTTGTGACACTTATGTAACCTGATGGGACGACTTTGCAACCTGATATGATACCTTTGTCAAAGGCATTAGGTCTTTGCATATGTGTTGAGTTTTAGAAAATTATGCGACGCCTTTGACTATGTAGGTGATGCCTTTGTAAAATCATGACATATATTTTTGTGTTTGACAATGCAAGACCTTTGTAAATGTGTAATTCCTTTGTAAAAAGGTGACATCTTTGATTGGCACTATGCAACATCTTTGTCAAAAAGGATCACTTTTGTTCTTTATGCATTTTACAATTTTTTAAAAAATTGATATCATGAGTGTTATGCTTGCAAGCTGTCTTATACTCTCGCATCTCCCAAGAGTAGAGGCCACAAGTCTTAATACACATGACTACCTTTTCTGCCATGGATATCGAGTTTATGCACATAGTTGGTTTATACTATATTAAATGTACATGTGTGAGATTCAGGTGTATTCAACACTTATCACCACAATGGTTAAGAGATGGCATTCTAAGACCTCTTCCTTCCACTTTTTGACCAGTGAAGCCACCATTACACTTGAGGATGTGTGGAAGATTCTCAGAACCCCTATCCATGGAGAGAAAGATGTTTATGATGTGTACCAAGGCATGGAGGCTTTAGAGCGTGTTTTGATAAATGATGAGATCATGCTTGAGGAGGGACAAGTGGATATCAGGGAATGTGTTGGTGTTGTTAGAAATGTTACCATTGTGGTCACTAGACTCATCATGGGGCCTCTCATACTGGATAGACAATCTAGGAGATTCAACCTTGGATGGGGGAGGATCTTGGAGAGGATCCTGGAGGATGAAGTTATGTTTTTCCTAGAGACCTTGTATCCTAGTACACCTCTATCATGATATGAATTAGGTCGTATACAAGGGTGTGACCAACTTATCTATAGGTATGACATTGTTACACATTTGGGGATGGTAGAACATTACAATGCTCAAGCCATTTGGAGACCTGCACTGAGATGTTGGAGAGCCTTCAATCTTTAAATATGAGGGCATGCTTACACATCATCACATGGGGGAGCTACCCCACTAGAGATGAGTGATTATTGATGACATGACTGAGTTCACTTAGAGACCATAGATAAAAGTAGAGGCCTAGGATGATGATGCTAAGAATCTCCCATAATTTAGGTAGACTTGGTGGCTCATTGGATGAACCTCACATATTATAGATCAATATTTTCCTGATAGGGTTAGATGATAGTTCGACGAGTAACAAGATGCTCCTAGAGATTATTATCAAGCCATGTTTGCGAGGATTTTTAGGGAGATAGCTAAGTAGAGACCAAGAGCCTTAGTACATACAACTATTACATATTTTGATCACCTAGCTCAGGTAACATGGGCATATGTAGATGGTATAGTGGATCTTGGTACTACAACAAATTATGATGCTTATTTTGCAACCCATAGGATTGTCAGATTTATAGACCTAGTTGGGGGTGATGTAGGCAGCACGAGTCGACATGTGGAGTTCGATAGACATCGCCAAAAGAGACAAAGGGTTGAGTTAGAGGTTCCTGAAGTATAGAATAGGGGATAGGGTCCAAAGGGTCCACCACTAGCTCAGGGGCCACAGAGTGATCAAGGACATAAAAAATAGTAGGTGGTAACCATAGCAATGGGTAATGATGATCAAAGACTCCAAGTTGCATTACAATACAAGGACCATGTATGCCAAGAGCATGAAAGATTCAGGTAGGAAAGAGATCAAATCAAAGTTGAGCATGATCAAGCTAAATCTGAAAGAGATGCAAAGATCGTTCAATGTTAGTAGCTCAAGTTATAGTTGGAACATGACACAACACACAGATAACAGCTAGATGATGGTGCACAAGCTCATAGGTAGGTGATCCCTCTTGCATAATACACATAGGATATACAAGCTATACATATTGAGTTCACATATTATAGGACATTGTATCACATGGAAGTGCCAGCACATAGTCGGCAACCTAACTATTCCCACAAGAGTGCTATGGGTCCCAATACAATCTTGGAGGGTAGTTTAATTGGAAAACCTTCTTAGGGTCACTCAAATGGATAGGGACATCAACAAAAACCCATGGGGCCACCACCAGAGCAGTCTCCCAATCGAGAGGATCGGGGGAGCTCAAGATATATTTGTTATCTATATATTTTTTGTATCCATATATTTGATGTAGATAGATTTTATGATGTATACACATTCATCAGTTATGGATAGCCTCATGTATATTTTTTATGTATATCACTCACATTTGATATGTATCATGACAATAATTTTTTTGATGATATATGACACATAAGCCATTTTTATGTGACCATGATTTGGTGAACTATCATACACATTGATCCTATATGATGTATGATTATGGATGTAGATGTTATGTATGGATGCATACATGTGTTATGATGATGTTACTTCATGTTTACATGCTATGATGATGGATATGTATGGATTATGTTGATGATTAGATATGCATGTTGTTAACGATCTATGGATGCATGATGTATGTATGGATGATGTGGTCATGATTTCTCTTTTTATATTTTCATATAATATATGATGATTATTCAGGATGGATGATATGAGATGGTACTAATAGTTTATGGATGAATGATGGATGCATATATTTTGTGTGTCATGATACTTGGATAGAAATGTTAGTATGGAAGAAGTAGAAGAAATGAATGAATGATTAGAATAGGATGATAACATTGATCAAGATACCAACAAACCAAAGATTATTCCAAGATTTTATTGGATATGTGATGAGAGGATAATTTTTTTTTTTCTTTTCAAAATTTTAAAACAATGTAGAGCAATCCTTATTTTTCTATAGCAAGTAGAAACGATGCACCAAGGTATAAAGAACCAGGGTGACATTGTATAGATATTGCATGGACTTTGACTCTACAAATAGATAGGAGTATCCTTGTTCATACTTGACATAAAAAAACCTTGTTTGATCATGTGAGAGAATAAATCCATCGAAGTAAGGAGACTAATACACAAAAGGTATAAAGAACCTGATATGCACTAGACATTATATTACTTGAGACTATCCCTGCACACACAAGGCAGGTATTTCAACAAGGTCATATTGCAAGAAAATCTAACAAGCATAACAAACAAAAGAAATGAAAATGTCCCACTGTGTACCCCTCTAGACACACTGGAAGATATTGAATATCAAGTCAATTTCGAGTGAGTGATGTAAATGAGAAAAAAGATAAAACCAAAAGAAAAGATCAAAATGACAAAAATGTCAATGTCATCACATCTCTTGCTAGAGAGAGTTGTTTTAGTTGAGATTTGAAATGTTGTCAATTGTAGGAAAGATCTATCTATTAATACATGCATTAGATGTTGATTTTTTTACATGTTTGATAGGCTAGATTGATATGAAGGTTTATTGACATGTTCGATAATTATCAAGACTCATGATTTTGTGTGAAAGTTTGATGTTTTGATAATTATTGTTCTTATTTTTTGTTTTTTTTCCAAAGGTGAGAGTGACAATAGGTTTATTATGGATGATAAATTTATTGTGGATGAAAATTAAAATGGGATGGGAATGTTTTTGTTTCTTAAATTGGAATATTTCCATTTTTTTAATTTTAAAAATATTTTGAGGTTGTTTTTAGAATTTTGAAGTTTTCTAAATTTTTTTGGCATTTTCAATATTTGGACTGGGAGAACATGACCTAAGGGTTAGACCTACGCCTTGAGGGCTCATTTGAGATGGACTTGCCTATGCGAATGTGCAGAGGCTTTGTAGTTCAATTATTTGGACTAAAATTAGCACATACTTTGATGGCCAATAATGTTTTTAGGACTTTGTGGATGTTTTTGAAGATTTTAGGGGTTATTTGGATGTTTTTGTATTTTTCAAGTTTTTAAATGTCTTTGAGATTTTGATTTATCTATATGTTTTGGAGATTTTGATTTATCTGGATATTTTTGGAGATTTCAATTTATTTGGATATTTTTGGAAATTTTGATTTATCTAGATGTTTTTGGATATTTTGATTTATCTGGATGGTTTTGGAGATTTTGAAGTTTTAAACGACTTAGGTGATATAAGAGAATCCTTTCCAATGACTAAGTCTAGGAAGATGCCCCAACTATGTGTTAGGTTACATCATGGCAAGTGGAATAGGATTACCTCAAGATAGTACTAATAGATACTCATCAAACATCAAGCCATGATAGGGATAGAGATGGATGAATAGAAGACAGATGGATGAATGAAGATTTATTATGAATGGTGAATGATAAGAGAAAGAGTATTTGATAGATGGTAGAGAGTAATTATTTATATAAGGTGCCTATTTGCCAAGTTTTCACCGAGGTACTTTCCCAAACCACCACCAAAGTGGTTTTCACTAGAGGGCGATTTTTCTTTTTACTATTTTATCCTCCTTTTTTTGGGATTTTTCTATGATTTTTATGATTTTTATGATTTTTGAAATAATGTACCCCTCATGGGCTAGGCATAGAATTTTTTGAGATGGCTACTATTTATAGGCTCCTACAAGGGATATCTTCAAGCTTCATTAACTGATAAGCTCTTGATCCATAGCTTGTTGTGATGATAAAAGGTCCCAACTAGTTAGGTTCAAAATTTCCTTTGTTGTCTTGATCGAACTAATTCTTTTGATTTTCTTTAGAACAAGGTCTTCCACTTAAAAGTGTCAACCCAGGTTGATCTTCTTGTTGTAGCTTCTTCGAAGCTGATTCTAATGCTTACAGGTGATTAAGTGCTTCTGGATGACAATCATCTAGCAATTCAAGTTCATTCAACCTATATGTCATGTATTCTCCATCATTGATCAGGTGTTACATAATGAAAGTCTCAATAATGGTAGCTCAACCTCAATGGGTAAGATGACTTCATTCGCAAATACCAAGGAATATGGAGTAGCACTAGTGGGTGTTTTGATACTCATTTGATATGCCCATAGGGTGGGATTCAATTGTAAGTGTCAATACCGACCACTGGCATTAACAATCTTTTTCAAAATCTTGATGATAGTCTTATTAGATGCTTTCACTTGACCATTTCCTTGAGGGTAGTAGGGTGTGGAGAAATGATGTTGGATATGGAATTGGTTGCAAAGTTCTCGTACATCCTGATTTTTGAAATGTGTTCAATTATCTGAGATGATAGCCTAAGGAGTATCGTAGTGGCAGATTAGGTAGTTTAAGATGAATGTGGATATCTTTTTTCTTGTTATATAAGTCATGGGTATATATCATCTATCTACTTTGTGAAATACTCAACAACGATAATTATGAATTTATGGCCATTAGATGAGGTAGGTGTAATATTCCTAGTGATATCAAGCTCTCATTGTGAGAAAGGCCATTGTGTCATGATCGAACACAATTCTTGTGTTGAAGCATGGATGAGATCACTATGATGTTGACATTGTAAGCACTTCGTCACAAATTGATTAGCCTCTTGTTCCATCGTAGACCAATAATAACCTATTCTGAGCAAATTTTTAGCCAAGGTGATGCCACTCAAATGTGAACCAAAAACACCTTCATGGACCTCATTCAAGGTAGTTAAAGCTTCTTCTTGGTTAAGAAATATTTATACCATTCCATCGAGAATCCTTTGGTAAAGAGTATCACCAATGATAACGAAGTGAGAGGATCTTTAGATAAATGTTTGTGAAGGTTATTAGTAAGTTCAAATGGAAAGATACCATTATTAAGGTATGCATAGATATAGTGGTACCAAGGGGAACCAAGACCAACAATTTTCTATATGAATTTGGATTCAAGGATACATCAAAATCTGGCATGAGAAGCTACTCTATGAGAAATTTACATTTCAATTTGTTTTGTGATATTGTCTAACAAAGATCCAATAGTTTTTGTTGCATCTAATGCTTTGTTTTTATCCCTTGGAATCTTCTCAAAGGTAATGTTTATGAACTTGTATTCTTTAAAGATATTAACCATTCTTTTGTATGGCATTAACTTGTCATCCTTGCTTTGATAGTCATCATTGACTTTCCTTACTAGACCAATTGAGAATCACCAGACTTGGAGTTCCTATATTTTTCATTAGATAGTGATTCTTAACCCTGTGATGAGGGTTTCATACTCTGCTATATTATTTATGGATGAGAAATTTATCCTATAGGATTTTGATATGTAATCACCTTGAGGAGTGATAAATAGGATACCTACTCCTAATCTATGCTACATATGGGAACCATCAAAGTATAGCTTCCAATATTTTTTTTATGTGATAGTGAACACTGCTTCATCTAAAAATTTAGATACCAAGGGGTTTTTGCATATATTGGTGCTTCGGCTAATTGATCTATGATGATTTTTCCTTTGATAACCTTTTGGTTCATATACTTGATGTTGAATTCACTCAGGATCATAACCCATTTAGCCATGTTACCTATGAGAGTTTCCTTTGATAATAGATACTTCAATGGATCGACCTTAGAGATGAGCTTGACTCAATGAATACGCATGCAGTGACATAGCTTTTGAGAAGCAAAAACTATTGCTATACAAGCTCTTTCGATGGGAGTATAGTTAAGTCCATACCCAAATAGGGTCCTACTAATGTGTTCATTTTGCGAGGGAGCAAAACCTTAATGCAAATATGTTACATCTAGATGCGGTAAAATTGAAGTTTTTATTCACGTCGGGTGTCATAATTTGCAATCTAAAATGCAAGAGGCATGTAAGAGTGGAAGAAAAATTTAGTTTACATACATGTATTTGCATTTAGTTTTTGTTATTATCCATGCCTTTCAACTTTCCGTGAGGGAGGTTTAGACTTGTCTATTTATGATTGTGCTTTTTGATTTTGTGCAAAGTGTATATTTGGTTGGGAATGTAACTTTTATTAGTACTTGTCGTTAGGCAATACTATTGCAATTGAGTTTTTTTTTCTTAGTTAACTAGTTATTAATATGTTTAGCTTTCAACCAATCAAAAACAATAATTTTTCTGAAAAAAAAAAATAAATTTCAATTTTGTAAAGTGAACTTGTAAAATATTTAATTTTATAAATTATAAAAATTAGTTTTTGTGATTATGATTCACTAAAAAGTTTTATATGTTATTGACGGATTTTTAGGAAAAGTGAAAATTGTTTATATTATTTTGCCTATTTTTTAGAAAATTGAACTATTATTTTTCTTATTTAATATATACTCCTAATGATATTCTCCTCTATAAATTATGACTAAAACTATATTGGGTTGTAAGCCTGCACTAACACATAACATTCGGTTAGATTCTCAATGCCAAAATCAAGAGTTAAGTTACAATCCTCAAAATATCATGCACTACCAAAAGACAGAAGAAATAAATGAAGATATTTCACTGAACGTCCAAATTAAAATAGAAATTTCAAAAGATTAAAAAAAAGGGTCTTGCTCTATTGTGCGTTTAAATTTACAGTAGTTGTTTTCATAATATAAATTTAATTCTTTCTTATAATTATATTATATAATAATTTTATTGTATTTATATTTTATTTACTATAAAATAATTTAAATATATTACATAATCGTATATATTTTCTATTATATTATATATATATATATATAATACAAATTTTATATTTATATAATTATATATGTAGTTTTTTATATTATAGTATCATTTTATTTTATTTTATTATTTGATATTTATAATATATTTTAATATATACTTATTTTTATATAAGATAATTGATTTTTATATAATATAATTAAGATAAAATTAATAATTATTAACATTATCTTTACACGGAAGGTTTTCCTCTATGAACATTACCCACTGATTTTAATGATCAAAGAATGTGGTAGAATGATGGTTACCCAATATAAAATAAATAAAAATAATATTGAGAAATAAAAAACTTTATACAAAGAAAGAAAGAAAAAAATCAGATATTCTTTCTACATTCCTATAGAAAATGTGTTTTAAATTATAAAGGTCAAAAACAATAAAGAAAGACAACAAAGAATTGAATATTGTTTCTAATTTTCCTAATAAATTTTATTATATATAATATTTAATATAATAATATAAGTTGTTATAATTTATATTTTCTATTGTTTTTAAAAAAATTAAAATTTTATGATATTTTTTAATTTTAGATTATGAAATATATTTTTAATATAAAATTACATTTTATATATTTACATATTTTTAGTATAATATTATAATATTTAGATATTATATAGTTAATATTTATATACACTATAAGTTATTAAATATAAATATCATATTTTACATGTATTGTTAATTAAAATATGAAATATATTATAAGTTTAATATTTATCTATATTTTTTTTAATTAATAATTTCTATTTATTTTCAAAATATTTTTAATGATATTTATTTTTGTTTTAGATTATAAAATATATTTTTATAAAATATCCTTAATATTATGAAATAAAATTGCATTTTATATATTTAACTATTTTTTGCATAATATTATAATTTTTTTATGGTGTATTGATTGTGGTAAGTTTGAATTTTTTGTGTTCCAAATTTATTTATTTTTGTTAGGTGTGTTTTTTTTTTCAAATGGTTGCATGAAATTTGATGGTCTATTTGAGCGTTTTTTGAATTTTAGATAGTATATTACAACTTAAAAATTTATTATATAGTATAAGTTGACTTGTTATTTTTTTATATAACCCTAAATATGACATTTTAAATTATTATTAAACCCTTAAATTTATATAAGTGTATATATGTATAATTTTATAGTTTTTATTATAAAAATATAAATTAGTTTAGAATTCTTTCTAATTTTAAAAATATTTTTAATGAGATTTTGACATTTTTACTAATACTTATGATTGCTTTATATTAATATATATATATATATATATATATAACATAATATAATTGTTTTTTAACTTTTAGAATATTTTTAACAAGATTTATTTTTAATATGAATTTAGAAACTTCTTGTTAATTGTAAGAACAAGTTTAAAAAATTTAGATTTATTACTAATTTCAGTGTTTATTGATATTTTTAAAAATTGTGATTCTTATAAAAAAATACTTAATTATTTTATATAATATATAATAATATATTTTTAAAAATAACTAAATTATTTCATTACTTTAAAAATAGATTTTTGTTTTTTTTCATATTTAATATGTATGATTAATAAAATCACTAAAACTATTTTAATATAGAAAACTTTCTATAAAAAAATTCATAAATTAATTTTTTTTGGACAATTTATATTAAATTTCATAAAATGTTAAATGAAAGGCATTAAATGATCAAACCGTCACAAAATTTTATATGACAGGTAGGGGTGGCCATCAAATTTTTGGTTCTCTATTCTCTTCATCATATTACATGATGATGACTAATAAATAATTTGAAGTTTTTTTCTAGTTTCTTTTGATTTTTACTAGTTTTGGTGGCAAGTTTTTAATTAGATGAAGGTCTTTTTAAACATAAGTAATATGTGTCATGCAAAATCACAAAATTATGTTTTCAAATTATATGTTTAGTTTAGTTTATTTATTTTGTGTTGTAAATATCTTTTTGTTGGGGGTGTTTTTTATTCACTTTATGTTCTCTTAGCATTTGTTGGTGAGAATTGTTAAGAAATTAAACTTTTTTTGCGGTTTCTATTCTGTTTTTCTAGTTTTGGTGACACATGTTTAAATGGTTGAAGACCTATTTAAACATTGAATAATTATTATTACTTAGCATATTCAAGAGGCTAGTAATTTTAGTGTTCTAGAGTTGTTCTTCTTGTAGGGGAAATATGAAAACATGAATGAAAGCATCATTGAAGCAATTAGAGTCTAAAAACATTAAGAACGTACACAATTGAGATCATCCAAACCCATACTCAATGAAATTAACTTGCACAAGATTTAAATGATCTAATCTAAGAAAATGAACTCAATTCAAAGCAATTCAAATCAAATAAAAAGTACAAACCTTCAATCCCACTGTGGATTGATGCAAATTTGTGATGTGGATTGCTCAAATTGTGCATAATCCATGATTGCAAAAGCTTGATGATAGGGATGATTCACAGATAGGTTCTCTAAAATTCTCAAGATTGGCTCAATAATTCTAGAGAGTGTCTGTGCTTATGAGGATTGTAAATGATTTTCACATTTGAAAGACTTACTTTATAGATTTGAAGAATTTTGATCAACAATCAAGATTCAATTTGAGGATCAATGGATGAGATGAAATCAAGGAGATGGGTAAGGATCAAGGAAGATCAATGGTTGAGGATTCATGAGAGCCTAAAATATCCCTAATTTCATGGAAATAAGTTGGAGATATTTTGAATTAGAGGGAAGAATTTGAATTTGAATTGGGAATATTCCCTAAGGAATATTTTGTGTAAGTTGGAGAGTTGGAGGGAAATTAGCCAATTAAACTGTAGACATTGAAAAATATCTTGAATGATATCATGCACTCGAATCAAGTATACTAACATCATTTCCTCCTAAAACCCATCCTCTTTTTACTTAACTAATTAAATTAGCCTAGCTACTTAATTAATTATGTCATTTTTGTCTATTAACCTAATCAATTTAATTAGGTTAATTTATCCCCTTCCATGCTAACTTTTTGTCTTATTAAATTAAATACATCAAACTATTTAATTTAAATCCCTAAATCTTCTTATTTAATTAAAATAACCCTAAGTTATTTTATTAAGTATCATATCACTTCCCCTTTCCATTAAATAAATTAATTATTTAATGAATATCCTAATTCCCCTAATTTGCATAATTGAAACATTATTTAATTATCAAATTAATAATAAATCTAATTCCCCCCACTTGCAAGGGAATATTCCTCCTTTGCACATTCCTCCAAAAGGAATATTCCTTCCCATTTTGCACAATTAAACTTTATTTTAATTTTCTAAATATCTATTTCCCTCACCCATAAGAATATTCTCTTTCCTCACTCATTTAAAAAATGAGAATATTCCTTTTCTAACAAACCTACTTGACTTCTTGAGCAAGTTAACTTGTGACCTCTTGTGCAAGTTAACTTGTGACCTCTTGGGCAAGTTGAAAGTGTGTTTGTTTGGAAAAAGGAGAACCCTTGATTAAATCCCATCATTGATTCTCATTCATTGATAAGAATCTAGGATCCATGCCTCCAACTTCTTTCATCCTTGACCGTTGATTAACCTTTTTTATCTCATCCCTTCATTTCTCATTTGTTCTCCTATAAATAGGTCACTATTTGGAGACAAATGGATCCATCTTTTCATAAAAAACTCATGTTGTTGAAATCACTCACACTCACACTCATATTATCATTTTCTTAATATCATTTTAGCTTAAATACTTGCATTAATTAGCTTAGCTTCCATTAATGGCTTCCATGGTAACATAGATACATAAATGTAGCTTATTTATTAATCAGGGTTTCAATCCTTTTAGTTTAAAATCCATTTAGATTAGATTTTCATTCATGCATCTTAATCATCTTAGCATAAAATCATGTTAAAATAGCTTGCATCAAGATCATTCAACTTTAAATCATGTTTCAACACACATCTCACAATGGTTTCATCAGTTTTCTTCAATAAAATTGATTGAAACAAGCTTATTATCCCTGGGATTGGGAAAGGGTCACCGTTCCACATCAACTCGACACCACTCCCCCAATAGGATAAGTTTCAACAGATTAGAGTAGGTATTTAAAAAGCTTTCATAGTTTAGAATGTTAGTTTTGATAAATGCTTAGTTTAGTTTAAATTGAATGATCTCTATTAGATTGAGGTTTAAAGTGGCATGAATATGCTTCAATTCTTCATGGATCAAGTGTAGTCAGCCCATACTAATCTATTGGTCACATTTTGGCACTAGAAGGAGGGCATAATCAATCACATTTAATAAATTTTTCTCTTGAAGTTTGTTTTCTATTTTTTGCAGATATAGCGACGTCGATGTTCCGCTCCAGGGAACTTCAGCGACACTTTGTAAAGCATCACCATATAGCGATGCTATCATCATCTGAAACAATGATGCCTAAGTAATACACCAGCGTTGATTAAAATAAACGGCAACGCTAATAATTTTTAGAGGCATCAAGAATTTGCAAATGGTGATGCTCCCAAATAGCAATGCTATTATCATCACTATCTTTCTACAGAGCAACACTAATTTTCACCAGAGTGAAGCTCATTTGATTTATGGCGATGCTATCATAAATTGTGACGCTCTTTGTCTGGTAAGCAAAAAACAATGTGATTTTTTAGCACGTGCTTTAATTTTTTTACTTCAGTTGATCACTAACATGCGTCTAACTTTGTTTCAATTTTTAGGCTAACTGGGTTTTGTAGGTTGGACGATAAAAGTTGAAGTGAAGAAACATTCTTATCTTTCCATCTTATAATTGTAACAAGTGTTTCAACACTTTTGGGGAAACTATAACCCATTCATCATGATTTTCATTTTATGCTTTAGGACCACACTAGCTTTCAATTGGGTTTTAAAATGAACACTCAAATCAATTAAAATTGAACCCCCACATCATCTTACTTTGGGTTTAAAATTGAACAATACAACTCAACACTTCATTTGGTGCTTAAAATGATCTTTCCTTATTTTGAGGATTAAAATTAACGAGTGTTTGCTATGTCTTGTGTTTTATATTTTCATCATTGAATGTGCAGGGTGCTGGCAAGAAGTTGAGTCCACTTTTTGGCCAAAAAGTGGGTGTGTTTTCCCTAATTTTCAGAATTTGACACATTTGACCTTAAAATTTGAAGCACTTAGAGATGGAATCTTCAAAAAAGTCACTAATCATAAAATGTAGTACTCAGAGTCTAGTTTCCAAATATGTAATTTATTTCAATACCCAGAATGTAAAAATTGAGTTTCAATAGGCGTTTCTAAAAACCACTATTTAAAAGTCACTTTTTTATACCATACCATGCACGTGTACAACATCCATATTTTTACCTAAATTATCATATTTTTCTAAATCCTTTTGGGAAAATATTTGTGACTCACTGAAGCTTGTTTTTGATATTTTTTTGTAATTTTTTATTGAATTTTTTTTTTGTTAAATTTTTATTAGGCATATTTGTTGTTTTGAAAAATCGTCGTGTACAACACGCATAAGATGACCTAAACTTATCATTTTTTGATTTTTTTTTAAATTGAAAAGAATTTCCTGACGTTTTTTCTTGTGCAATCCGTTCATCAAAATGTTATGTTGATCAAAAGTTATTAAAATACTAAAAAAACCTGATAATTCAAGTTTATGGACTAGTTTCATTAGAAATTAATTGAAAAAGAGAAAAAATAATCAACTTATTAAAAAATTACATATTTGGAATCTCCACTGTCTAATCTATAATGGTTTTAATTTCGTACAAAAATTCTACAAAATAGGTCTTCAAACATATGTCCAAAGTCATTATTTTCCTGTGACATTAACAGGACCTTCAAGTGGCAAGTCAAACCAGGTCCAAAGCTTAGGTTCGAGTCCCCAAGCCATTTCTTGAACCAAAAAACAAGCCAAAACCCGCCAAAAATTTATAAATTTAAAAAACGGGATCCCGTTTCATAAAAAAAAAATTATGGTTCTATGAAATAGGATCCCATTTTGAAATTTTTCCAAAAACAGAAATTTCCAAAAATAGAAAGTTTTCAAAGATTCTTTGAAAACTTTCCAAAATGGAATTTTTTCAAAATTGGAAGTTTCCATTTTCAGAAAGTTTTCAAAATGGGATCTCTTTTTTTAATTTAGGCTCGGTATCCCGTTTATTAAAAAACGGGATCCTATTTTTTGCAAGCCGATTTCATTTTTTTGCCTAAGGAAAAAACTTCCACATTTCGTGGACTCATCTTCTTGCATTTACCCTGCATGCACTTCTCTCGTGCCACTTAGTGATCTTGAGAATCAAAAGAATTTCCTTGACATTTTGCGTAATCACCCACATATTTCAATTTGGATTAAAATGAACCCCATGCTAGTGTAAGGAAAGGGCATTGTGAATACTCTCCTTACTTCATGCAAACTAGGAGATCGAACAATAAACGTACTTCTTTTCTTTGTTATATTTAGAGGGCCTACCTCCCCACTTCGAAAGGAGGGAACGAACCAAGCGGTAATGAGCTAAATCCAAGCTCTTTCAAGTCGTTATATAAAAATGTGTTTGTGACGAAAGTCATAAACAACAAGTGTGGATGTGTCATACCGACAAGTATCACCCTTAGTATCTGTGTGATGTGTTAAAATATCTTCTTAGGAAGAGACTGGGAGGCCTCTTGATTGAAATAATCTCGAGCTAATCTTTCCATGTGTATGGCTAGCTTGAACGAAATCCCTTACTATGAACCAATTGCTTAGAAGCCAAGAAACCTTTATGCTTGTTAGTGTAGGAATGGTCGTCCCAAAGTCGCCCCACATTTTACTATTCATTGTTGAAACAGAAAAATCCTTAGGATCTTTGGATCTTCAGGATTTGAGATTTGGTGGTCTCGAGAAGTGTGTGTTGTGGAGGGGAGCCAGTGTCACCAAATCTCTATCTGTTCACATTGTCTTAGTGTTTGGAGAAATCTAAGTGAGGATTCAGCAAGTAGTATATTTTGAACCTAAGGTTGTAAATGCTTGTGAGTTAGTTTAATAATTTTCTTGGTTCTAAAATGGTGCAAACAAACATTCACGATCTTCATCAAAATTTAAAACCCTTTTATCTAAGTATGGATACCCTTTGAAAAAAACTTAATATTAATAGTTGTCCTAAGTATTTATCCTTAGAGACTTCTAAGTATTTTGGTTTATATCTTAATCTATACTTCTCAAAGTTAACCTAAGAAACTATGGCTTGGACTTCATCCTTTTCGCAAAATGAACCTTGTAAAATTTATGATATTTTTGACATAGACATTTAGTTTGAACTTAATCAAGACAAGTGTTTGTGGTAAAAGAAACTTACTTAAGCAAGATAAATTGATAAATTGAACCCCACATGACCATTTGGAGACTAATTGCTCTGGTTGAACAACCCGACCTTACAGGTGTTATCATTCAACCAAACTTTGAACTAATTGAGGGAGAACAAACTGATATAATTAGTAGTTTGAGAAGCTTCACTTTTGAAACAAAGGAAACACCCATTCAATGGAGAAACACAACAATAATCTTAGATTAAGAAGAGGAACAAGCTGATATTGTGGCTAGAAGGCCCATATTACCACCACCTGCATGAAAATCAATATCCTTTTTTCTTCCATAAACTTGAACTTTTCAAAATGATCTCACACAAAATCAGAATCCCCAATAGAAGGTCTGCTATTCATCACTTTAAACTTAGGCATCATAGTCCAAAAGCCATCAAAATTCACCTTTTTTATCACTTTACCAAAATAGAACCAAGTTGGTATAAAATTCTACAAACATGCTTCAAGGAACAACCCAGACTTGTATGCATTCTTTTATAGTCAAAATATTGTTCTTTTTCATGATCTTGAACCTATCTAAAGCATTGGGTCTTTAGGATTTCAAAACTTTAGAGGTCTAGCTTGTTTCTCACTACCATGGTCTTATCAAACAAAGGTTCACTTTAGGTTGACATCAAGGGTCAAACATTTCATCCACCCCTTCATTAAAATTCATCATACACCTCACCAAACTTTGCAAAAAAATTGAATATACCAACACTTTTTTATTCAAGCATCTATCAAACCAATCCATAACTTAGCTACTTTGTATCTGAAATGAATCCTTTTCCATGCACTTGGCTAAGTTAGTCATAATCTTTGAACTAGTTTATCTTGAAGGTCACAAGTCTACCCTAAAGATTCACAAGTTCATAAGCATCCTTTATCCAAACATCAACAAATCAAACTTAAGTCAAAGGTGTTATCCCAAAACATTTGCAAAGATCACTTCCCACATCACCCACCTTTTCATCTCCCATTACCATCATTGCTCCAAAAATACTTAGTGTCCCTTATACCTAGATTTGAGTCAACTAGAGAGTTTAAACATTACAAATCTCAACATAACTCTCCCAGAGGTGACTCAAAATTTATGGTAAAAACAAGATCACAACACAAGAGAATGATGGATAAAACCAAAGTCACATTTACCTCAAGTGATCCTAATCCTCTAGAATTTGATCTGAGAAGACATGTTACCCCATCATAGCAACCTTCATCACCATTAGGACATATGAGATAGAAGACATCACAAATAATCCATTTGGACTTACTAGGGAAGGAATCATGGAGCATTAAGCCTTAGAGAACATAGTTCCCAACTCCCCATCTTTTGTTGCATAATCATTGACACAAGGCTTAACTTCATCCACTATTCAAAGAACTCCATCACTAGGAATAAATCAAACACCAACACCTAGTATTGCAACTAGTCTTGCTAAGGACTTTGGCCATACTCTTCCATCCCAAACAACCACTTGGACACCAAAATTTGGTGCTCCTCCCATTCCCAAGGATCCCCAACAGCCATATAAACCACTTATGCTTCATTACTCCACAACAACCTCAACATATCGAGGACACCCCTCTTCATCCATACCTACAAGTACCACAAGTGTTCCCAACATAACACAAGGTAGTGTGGACCAACTAGACCCAAAAGGGAAAGGAAGTACCCTCATGCAAAATCAGCCTTTAACACCACATGGGACCTCTTCATCCAATCCTCCTATTGATACATCAAACATAGCGATTTTCCAAAACACATATATCTTGTCCATCATCAACCCACATCAAAATAATCCCTTGATCAAAAACCCCATCAGCCAAGGTACTACTCTAACCACATCTTGAACACAAAGGAACCTCCAAAACATTGATCAAGGTAATCCTTTCGATCAATGGACTCAAGGTCCGAATGTGCCCCTAACATCATAATATTTAACGATACCATCCTCATCTTTACCATTTGTCCCCCAAGTCATGTAAAATCAAATGGGACCTCAAACTTACATTCCTCCACCACAATCCACTATCTTGCAAGGAATGTTAAACCAAGGTAATCCTTGACCTCTCATCAATAATCCGCCATCCGCACAAAAATTCAACACCCAAAACCATATGTCCCAACCATTGATTGATCCTACATTGCAAGCACATGCCCTAGCTTTACAAAAAGCACAACAAACTTACCAGAAAGTAGTGTATCAACAACAAGCACAAGTAGCCTTAGTCGCACAACAACAACAAGTAGCCTTAGCAGCACAACAATAACAACAACAAGCATAGCAAGCAACCCTAGCAGCACAACAACAACAATAAGCACAAGAAGCATCCTTAGCAACACAACAACAATAGCAAGCACAACAAGTAGCCCTAGCAGCACAACAACAACATCAAGCAACCTTAGCAACACAATAAGCAGCCTTAGCAACTCAACAACAACAAAAAAGCTCAATAATATGCCTAACAACAATAATTGCTTGTGCAATAGCAACAACAATAGGTTTTTTACTATAACCCTCAACAAAACATTGTCCACCCAAACACAGTAGGAACATATACACCTACACCATCATCACCTTATCCTACACCACCATACACACCATATAACACATCCTCATATCATAACCCCACGTACACTTCATCCACCATCCAACAATATGCAACATATGGTCCTCCACCCAGTCCACCAAAAAATATAGTGTCACAACTCAAGGCATTGACACAAGAAATGTAGGACATCTGGATAGGTAAAATGAAGAAACCCCATGCACAAAACCTATGTTCATATACATTTGATCAAAACATTGCAATGGTACCATTCCCTCCTGATTTTGAAATCCCCAAATTTGCAAAATACAAAGGGAGAAGAAGTCCTGTGGACCACATCAAAGAGTTTAATTTTGTATATGGAGGTCACCTATAACGAGACCTACTTGATGCGCCTCTTCCCACAAAGTTTAACAGGTCCTGTCATGGATTGAATTTCTCAATTGCCTCCAAGTATCAAAACTTTCCTAGAAATCATTGACAAATTCATAGATCACTTCTCCTTCAATCTTGACATGGACATAAGCTTAGAAGAGTTATATACTCTAAAAAAAACAAGGGAGAATATTTTGTCAATTCCTTGCAATGATGGAGTGGAAAAGAGCGAGTAAAAGCAAGTGGCCAATTCTCGATGAACAACAAGTGGGCAATATCATAGAAAATATAGATCTCGATCTATCATTCCACTTAAAGATGCAGTGCATCACATATTATGATGAGCTTGTCCCTCAAGCCCTTAACATCAAGGGAGCTCTAATCTCATAGGGAAATACTCAATCCTATAAATAAAATCATCCATCAACTAGTTCCATCGACAAGCCTCATGTCTAGGCTAAGAAAAATAATGTAACAAATGATGTTGTGGTACATGCTAAGGTGGTCCTAAGTGTTCCTAGGCTAAACAACAATCAAATCGCTAATGTTCAACCAATTTTGCAACAAACAACACCAACACAAAACACTCAGGTCAACAACACTAAAACAAACAGAGGCAAACACCTAACAAGAACAACTATTCAAAATGCAAGTATACACAGTTGTCAGAACCAATTGAGACTATCATGAAGAAGTTGGTAGATTCAAACCTAATAACACTTCCAAATTTTGAAAACTACCAAGAACCACAAAATAAACCCCCCTGGTACAACGAGAATGATCTTTGTGACTTTCACAAAATCAAGGGAAAAAATACAACAAACTGCATGTGACTCAAAAACATTATCCATGATCTTATAGAAAACGACACCATATCTATGGAGGTACCAACTGGTAATCAATATCTTAAGATATACAGGACCCCCACATTAGATCATATCAAAGGAAACAACACTGGGAAAGCTAAGGATTATACAAACGTGCAACATACCTATTCCAATGTAGTTGCATCCTATGATAGTGTCATTACCATTGTCACAATCAAAGGGCCTAGTGTGGAATGTGGATTCACCACACGACGTGGTAAGGTCATTATCCAAGGATTCCCATCTCAATCTATGGAAAACCCTACTCAGCCAATAGCAATCACAAGCAAGTACAATCTCTTAGATCAACTTAAAAAGACCCCCGCACAAATCTCTATCTTAGAACTATTGAGGCTATCCCCTGCACATAGGGAAATCTTAGAGGAAGCTCTTTCTATGTCGTATGTCCCCAAGGATATAGATACTGAACAATTTCATGCTATGGTAGGGCATATCACTAATCATCTTCTCACCTTCTTAGAACAAGACCTACCATCACAACCATCTCATAATTGTGCTTTACACCTTGAGGTCATCATCCATAAGAATAAGGTTAAAAGAGTCTTAGTAGATGGAGGTGTTGGTCTAAACATATGTACCCTTCAATTGATCAAAAATCTGGGCTATTGAGAGGATACTATTGAGAAGAAAAAGAGCACCACCATCAGGGCATGTGATGACCAAGAACGGGTATCACAAGGCATCATCGCACTACCCATCCAAGTGGGCCTCCTTATCACAAAAAATACATTCCAAGTGTTATACCTCAATATTCCCTACAATATCATGCTTGGTCAACCTTGGATCCATGCCCTAAAATTTGTAGCTTCAACCTACCATCAATGTGTAAAGTTTCCTTTTGAGGGTAGAGAAGTTACCATCCATGGAGATCCTGAGCCTTTTTACTACTGCAAGAATCTTGAGGCCAAGTTCTATAAGATCCTCCAAATACCCAAGAATGATGAAGGTCCTACACCTTATACCTCATTTTTTGACCCATCATCCCTTGCATCTACCTCAAAAATGAAAACACATTTTGTGCAGAAGCTACCCTACATCAAAGCAGTGATCCAGGATGATGGTTGTGGGAACTATAAGCTAAAAAAGGATAAATTTTGTGTTGGGAGAGCTACCTATTTCTCCCCAATCTCATGGGAATCCCACACATAGCAATAACATCCTTGAAACTATCAAAATTGCAGCTAATACCTTCACCAAACGGGGATACCTAAACAAAGAAGATGTCAATGAGGAGGATATTTCTAAATTATTATATCAAGATTAACGACCCATCCCTATTCTTCCCATGGAAGATGATAACAAAGGCTTACAACTAATGAAGGTCATGGGGTATATCAAGAATAAGAAACTAGAACAAAATGATAATGGTTTTCTAGAACCTATCATTCCTAAGAAACGTCCAAAGAATCTTGGTTTAGGTTGTACTACTAGCAAGGTTACCCTTATCGGCAAAGGTACTTTCGCTAAATGGGCTAAGGCTTCCTATTGGTTACCAACGTCGCATATACTACCCGAGATGACTTCTCCCTCAATGTTGCTAACCTATTTGAAAATAACTCCCTCTTTATGATATCTACATCAACCTTCACCCCAATCAACCAACCAAATAAAATATAACTAGTATACTTGCAACTGATTGACTTGGACCAACAAGGACCATTGATTCTAGATTTATTTGAAAACAATGAAGCAATCTCAGAATTCATGGGACTTCATGACAACTTACCATGGGTATATAACAAGGCTAGTTTTGGAATAGAGCTCAACACAAGGCCATACTATGGGGAGATGATTGAATCCTTTAGCCATAAAATAGATTATATGCAACTAACTTGTAGATCTTTGTGTGAAAACCACATTGTGGCACTCTTTGATCTTAAAATAGTAAAAAGAAAGGACGTATTCAAGGGTGAAAACCTCTCTAAGGCACCTAAGGATGAGGGATTAGATCTCCCCCTTAGTGCAATGCATCCAAAGAAGTCAGTAGTTTTAGCAGAAAAGTCCACTCCAGTCAATGTAGGAACAAAAGAAGTACCCAAGATCACTTTCTATGTAGAATCCTTGTTAGATGAAGAACAAAAGAACCTGGCAGCATTCCTAAAAGAGAAAAGAGCTAACTTTGCATGGTAATACATGGATATGCCAAGACTTGATCTGGAAATAGTTGTACATCATCTAGTTGTCTATCCTGAAGCCAAACCACTAAATCAAAAGTTAAGGAAGCTGCACCCTTAGTTAGCACTTTTGGTGAAACTTGAGTTACAAAATCTCCTTGACGTTGGATTCATCTTACCAATAGATTATCCTTAGTGGGTTTCAAACCTGGTAATAGTATCCAAACCCATTGGGGGCATCAAAATATGCATGGATTTCAAATACTTGAACAAGGCATGCCCAAAGGATGATTTCCCTCTTCCTAACATTGACATCATAGTGGATTTAACAACTGGGCATGAAATGCTATCACTCATGGATGGTTTTATAGGCTATAATCAAATCATGATTTCTAAGGAGGATCAACACAAAACTATATTCACTTGTCCATGGGGGACATATTGTTGGAACATGATGCCATTTGGGCTAAAGAACGTAGGAGTGACCTATCAAAGAGCAATGACCCTCATCTTTCATGACATGATCCAAAAAATATTTGAAGATAATGTGGATGATATTTTGGAAAAAATCAAAGAGAATAAGTGAGAACATACAAGTCTTGGACCCATCTTTGACAGGCTTGAAGAGTACAAGGTATGACTAAATCCAAAAAAAATAATCTTCGAGGTTACATCAAGGAAACTTCTTGACTATATCGTCTCACAAATAGGGATAGAAATTGGTCTAGAAAAGGTAAAATCCATCCTAGACATGTAACCACCACAAAAATTAAAGCAGATGAGAGAGTTACAAGGAAGATTGCAGTCCATCAGAAGGTTCATACCACAACTATCAGATAAAATCCACCCCTTTTCACATCTTCTCTATAAAGGAATAACTTACAAGTGGGATGAGAAGTGTGACAAATATTTTCAACAGATTAAGGACTATCTATTAACACTTCTAGTGCTTATGCCACCAAAACCGAACAAACCATTGATCATGTATATCTCAGCAACATAAGCAGCACTAGGTGCTCTTTTAGTACAACATGATGAAAATGGAAAAGAAAGGGCTATTAATTACATCACTAGGACCTTGGTGGGCTATGAAATAAACTCTTCATCCATTTAGAAAGAATGCTTAGCATTGGCTTTTGCTTCACAAAAATTTAGACACTACATGTTGTCACATCAAATCAAACTCATTGTGAAGATCGACCCATTGAAATACCTATTATCCAAAGCAACTATCACTAGGTGAATTACCAAATGGGTAATGATCTTGACTGAATTTTACATAAAGTATGTAGACACAAGGAAATCAAAGTTAAAGTGATCACATACCAACTGGTAGAGGCACCTATCTATGCAAAGAATCCATTGATATTTGAATTTTTGGATGAATCAGTATTCCTTGTCAATGCAACAAGTCAGTGGAAGATGTACTTCGATGGATCATTCACCCAACATGGATCAGGATCGAGTATTATTTTCATCACCCCTCAAGGTGATTGCATACCAAAATTATGCAGGCTATCATTTTCATGTACTAACAACATTTTTGAGTATGAATCCCTAATCATAGGTCTAAGGATGGCAATTTAATGGTAGATACAAGAAATGAAAGTCTATGGAGACTCACAGCTAGTTATCAACTAAGTCAATGAAGACTACTAAACTAAGGATGATAAGATCACTCCTTACAAGAATATGGTAGAGAATATCAAGGACCTTTTCATTGATATAACTTTTGAGCAGATTCCTCGCATGAACAACTGAGCAGTAGATGCTATGGAAACAATCAGATCATTGTTAGACATGCTGAACATTCTGCAATGTGAATTTTTGGTAGAACAACTTCTCATACTTTCAAAATCCTAGAATCTAAAATTTGTGTGTGTCATTGTTGGTCCTAGATCCCCATGGTATCATGACATATTCACTTATTTAAGTAGAGGAACCATCCCATCCGATATCACCTCCAACCTTAAAAAGACCTTTGTTAAAAAGGCATCCTGATTTGTGATCCTAGGTGATACCTTATATTGTTGAAGCATCGAGGGGACATTACTATGATGTCTTAACCAAGAGGAAGCATTGACCACTTTAACAGAAGTACATGATGGCATATGTGGTTTCCATTCTAGCATTATGACTTTAGCTAAGAAATTGTTGAGTGTTGAAAATATGAGCAAGCTTTGGTGGTGTTATCATTGATTTCAACATAGTTCGGTATGTTGTAGATTGTACATATATAGCTAAGATGTTTCTGATATGTTGTGAGTACATGGAGCTATCTTTATGGTGTTGCAGATGTGTTGGTTTGATGAGTTTCCAAGTGATTTTGAGAAAATTAATAAAGAAGAGAAGTTAGAGTGATGAATTTGTTCAAAATGTGCTCTGATATGTGCTCCACATTTCTCCTATGTTGATCTTATGCTTGCGCGGATCTGGAAGTTTGATAATGGTGATCTAATGGTGATATCTCCTAATTTTTAGCTTTTGGTTTGATGGTACATGAAAGTTATATTCACTGGTATGTGAACTGTTATGGTAGAGTTGGTCTTCTATGGACTGAGAGAAATGTTTTTTCTCCACAGTCCTTCGCTATTTTGTTTCAAATCTTGTGGATCTGGGATATGTCTTGTGAAGGTCTTTTTTGTGCTCTAGCAAAAAGGTTTGAAGTTTGGTGATCCAAAAGTCATGTCTCAGTGTTTCAGTGTGAGTTTGTACAGTCCAAATGGACTAGTGAAAGGTGTTTAGTGTTTGAAGTTTGTTGTTTTGCTACAGATGTATCTGGAAGAATCTAAGATGTATTCTCCTACATAATGAAGCGTGTTGTGGCATTTTTGTTCCATATTCTTGTTGGGAAGCATGTACATCAATGTTCATTTGTGTATTCATTAGGTTTGGCCAACCTAGTGTTTACACTTCATGCGAATAATAAAATTTAATTAAGGAAGCATGTGGTTGATTTGAGATGTTATTTTTATCTTGAAAAATATTTTTATTGGTCCACTCTCATTCCTTTCCACCGCAGGAATGTTGAGTTGGTGACCTAATTTGAATTTATGAAATGAGGTAATTGTGTCCAACCATGGAGAAAGGTTTCTAAGGTTGAGGATGGTATAAAAGCAAGTTGAATTGTGAAGAGTTGTATGACAGTGTGATGCAAAATGATGAAATCCTGCCACAAATATTAAGAGAAGATGTGTGTGTGTGTGTGTGAGTGAGTTGTGACAACAGTTCTTCATTGTGTTGGATTCTTGAAGGTAGTGAGCTAAATGTTTCTGCAATCCTACAGATGTGTGTTAATTGATGTGGTGGATCTTTTGTTCTCTCTTGTATATGTAGGCAGTGAGCCTCCCTATTGGATAGTGAGTCCTTTCTGTCGGCAATGAGTCTTTGTACTTGGATAGTGAGTCCTCTTTTGGATAGTAAGCCTTTGTATTCAGTTTTATAATCTTTTATATTGTGAGTTAACCCTCACTGTGGTTTTTCCCTTATTGGGTTTTCCATGTAAAAAATTTGGTGTTCATTGTGTTAATTTACTTTATGTTATTTTTGTTCCATGCTCTTACTTAATGAAAAAATAGTGTGGTTGTAGAATTAATAAGAGTTGAAGTTTTAAGTTTGAATTTTGTGACAACTGATTCACCCCCCTCTCAATTGTCCTACACCTATTTAACAAACTAGGTACTATTGGCCAACCATGAAAAGAGAATTAGCTCATCAGTATGTGCAAAAGTGTGTCCAGTGTCAACAACATGGAGATTTGATTCATGCTCCAACTCAAAAGTTGAAACCAATGATCACACCTTGGCCTTTCTCGCAATGGGGGCTTGATCTCATAGGAAAGATTACCCCAACCTTATCTAATGGCCACAAGTTTATCACAATGGCCACTAAGTACTTTACTAAGTGGTTGAATCCATTCCTATGACCTACATAATGGGAAAGAAAATTGCTAAGTTTATCCTGAACTACCTTATATGTCGTTATGGTGTTCTGTGAACCTTATCTCAAACAACAAAACACCCTTCAAGAATCAGGATGTAAAAGAGCTATGTCAAAGATTCGACATCCAACACTAATTTTATACCTTGTATTACCCCCAAGGAAATGGTCAAAATGAGGCAACGAACAAGACTTCTAAAAATCCTAAAGAAAACGGTCAACAAAGTTGGTCGTGACTGGCATCTGCAATTGAATCCCACTCTTTGAGCTTATCGAACCAGTATTCTCATGCCAACATGTGCAACCCCATTCTCCTTGGTCTATGAATCAAAATCCATCCTGCCTATTGAGGTTGATCTTCCATCACTGCGAGTGTCACTACAAAACCTAATCACTGATGAAGAATATAGAGTATCTCAGTTGAATGAGCTAGAATTCTTGGACAAGCATCATCTTGATGCTCTTAATTACTTGTAATTATATCAAAACCAACTGAAATAGAGCTATAACAAGAAGATCAAGTGTCAGTCTTTCTAAGTAGGGGATCTTGTCCTAAAGAAAAATCAAAAAATCTTCCAGATCAAGACGACAAAGGAAAGTTTGAGCATAATTGGTTAGGTCCCTTTGTCATCATATCAAGTTATGGATCGGGAGCATATCAATTGTCAACACCTGAAGGTGAACCCTTACAAGAACTGACCAACAGCTTGCATCTTAAAAAAATTTATGCCTAGTCTTAAAGGGTGTAAATCTAAAAAATAATTAAAAAAAATCAAAAATCCAAAAAATAGAAAAAAGGATTGAAAAAATTAAAGAAAAAACAATTGTCCTCTAGTGAAAACCACTTCAGTGGCACTTTGGGAAAATACCTTGGTGAAAACCTGGTAAACAGGTGCCTTGCATAATAAAGCACCTCCATCTATTCTTGGGCTCTTTTGTCCTATCATTCCATCCATCACATCACATCATTCATCCTATTTATTACGTCACCCATCCATTTCTGCATCATAGCTTGATATTGTGCAGTATCGTACCCCCTTAGTACTACTTGGCATATTCCAAAGTTCAAATTTTCCTACCTATATTGAAGTATTCTGTCATATCACACTGGTGGAATTTATTCTAAATCGGATCGGGTTCTTGTATATCTTAAGGCAATTCAAAAATATCAAAAACATTCATAAAAACTTCATCAAAATCCTAAAAATATCCAAATCTTGTATAGTTGAAAATCCAAAAACATTTGTAAATTCATGTACAGCTAAAAATCCAAAAATATTTGAAAAATTGTAAAGTCAAAATCCAAAACATCCAAAACACCTCAAAATCCCTAAAAAGGTCAAACATCGAAAATCCAAAAATAATACCTTGTCAAACTACGAGTCTTTGAGCTTGAACATAGGAAAGGCCATCATTGATGTGCCCTTGAGACACCCTAGGTCAGTCCTTTAGGATTCGGTCATAATAAACTAGCATTCCATCAACTATTAATATCTCATTGTTAATAAGTTGTGTCAATCGAACTGTGTGGTCTCTGCATGTACAACGTAGGCAAGGCTTATCTTTGATCATCCCCCAAGGCCCCTATGATAGGTTTTTTAGGTTAGATTCTTGGTCAAAACTTAGAAAATCCCTAAACATTCAAAAACACAAAAAAAAAACACAAAAACATTCAAAATCTCAAAAAACCCCAAAGCATTCAAAATCTAAGAAAACCCCAAAACATTCAAAAATTAGAAAACACAAAAACATTGGAAAACCTTGAAAACCCTAAACAACCTTAAAATAATAAAAACCAAAACATCCACATAAACTTTCAAAAAGACCAAAAAACAACCTCAAAACATTTTAAAATACCAAAAAACATTAAAATATTCCAAAAAAATCCAAAACTACCCATCCCATTTCACTTTCACCCACAATAAACCTCCATCCATAATAAATCAAGTGTCGCCTTCGACCTTTGGTAAAACGAATAGAAAGAAAGTATAGAAAGTCATAAAGTGAGAACCTAAGTGTCAAAATCTAAAGTCTAAATCATAGGTAAATGAGTCAGTGAAGTTTATATCAACGGATTATCACATACCCCATCCTAATCACAACACCCGATCAACATGTCCTAGGATGCATCCTTCCTGTTATGGACATCAACATCATAAATCGCCTTAGTTATATTAAACTGGAAAGAGATATAGATAACACTGACTGTTTGTGTTTGATCTTTTCTTATGAATTATCTTAATGGCCCATTCTAAGGACATCTCGATGATTTCTCAATGATTTAGAGAGAAATAAATGGGGAATCGATCATTATCTTTCAGTTGTTGTGCTTGTGGGTATTCTTGTAAAATAATCTTGGTGCATACTTGCTTAGTTGTGTATAAGGAAGTTGTTTAGGGTAGATTGTTGACTATTGTGTATGCTTTGGTTTGATATATTATGAACTACTAAACAACATTCCAACAAGGTTTTCGTATGTCAAGGTGTGAACAAGGATTATCATATCTTTTTGCAAAGTCAAAGTCCATTACACTAGATACAATGCCATCTTGGTTAGTAATACATTGATGCATCATGTCTATGTGTTAAATCAAATAATAAGGAATGATGAAAAATCTCAATCCCAAGATGTGAGAAAATCATCATCATTATCATACATCTCTCATCACCATCTCTAATAAAGTCTCAGTGGATCATAGACTTGTTGGAACTTTTTGAATCAATCATCAAAATCAATGGTCAATCATCTTGCTTCTTCTATCTTCTCTTTGTGCTAACATGGTATCATGATAGTCAACAAAAATATCATCAATGCATTCATCTTGCATCCACAAATCATCAGCATACATACATCTCGCATAATAATAGCATATCATAATATGAAAAACACATTTCACTGCAACATCATTATCATTTAAGTTGTGTTGAATAATATAGATTTGTTATTTTAAGCATCTTAAATCGTTGCATACATATCATAATTATGATTCACATTATCATATCATAGGAACAAACATCTCCATTATCCATCCATACATCCATATGCATACATCATCATATAATAAATTGCATAGAAAAATACACAAAAATAAATGAACTCATATCAATTGCATAAGCATAACATCCATCTCATAACTTGCATAGAAAAGATACTGAAAAATAATGACATTGCATCCATTCCATATTATTACATCTCATATCATCACATATTGCATAAGCATGAATAAAATTAAACGCATCCATTCATTATGTTGCATCCTTACATGATCGTAATATATAAGCATATCACATTATATCAATATAAAATGCATTCATATATTCATAAAGCATGAAATAAAACAAGCACATTATATCATATCAAATATGTATCATATATATCAAAAATGACTGTCATAATTAAATATATGATTTAGTGTGTGTATATCGATCAAAAGTAAAATATCCACAAGGCTATCAAAAAGGATCCCATGAATGTATATATATGTATAAAGAATCAGGCAATAATAAAAAAGTGTCTATACAAGCAAGCTAACCCTAATGGCTACTCCCCTCACTGGGCTATCTCTTTGGTTGATCCTCGGCCTGAGGATATGCCCCACTCCTCTGTGAGTAATTTGGTTGCGTAATCATCATGGGGAAATCCCAATGGTAGTGCATGTGATAATAAGCAACCTAGGTCACAGCCTCTTTGTACAATTAGGTAGACATTGTCCATCCTTGATTTGCGGCTATCATGGCCTCTAACTGCTAGTGTCACCTAACCTCCTGTGCCAACTACATATCAACAATTTTCCTAAGCTGACGCTCCTGGTCCCTCTCAGTTGTCAATTCTTGTACCTGCTTTTAGGCTTGGTCTCTCTCAATAGAGATGTCCAATATCTATTGTCAAGCCTAATCTCTCTCACCTGTAACCACCTGCAATAGTTTCTGCAACTATTGTATTTGTGCATCATGGGGATCTGGCCTCGATGGTCACTATTGTGGAGGCTACTGCTATATCAGTGGCTACTGAGGAGGCTAGTAGTGTAATGGTGGTGCACCTGGGACCTGTCCAACATGGTGTTGTCCATCTTGTCCTTTTCCCCTTCCATCTAGACCTTTACCCTATCCTCTACCTTGTCCATCATCTAGCTATCCTCTACCCCTGCCTACACCCCTCCCTCTTAGCCTCCCTCCTAGAGGTATACCTGTTGGATCTATAAATCAAGGAGGGGTACAAACAATGCATCTTAAGCAGGCATTGTTTGTGCATCCACTTGTCCCTGATCATAGGCCCATAGCCTAGCAACCAACTATCAGAAACCCTCTACAACCTCGTGGGTTGCGATCATATGTCCCCATGCTGTCTCTTGGGCTAACCTGACAAAAATAGTAGTATAACATCATTAGGCCTGTCTTACCTCTCACCAAATTGTCTGGAAACCCTATTAGGTAGGTACCTCTTGATAATCATGTGCTTTTGACCCTGCATGAATCGGGTCTATCAAGCAAAGAAAAGCTATTGCACATCATCATACCAAGCTGGCATCTGAATCCACAACTGCCATCTAAACACTATCATATCGTCGATGACTCAACGCCAATAGGAAATGTCAAGCTACCCTGTGTGTTGTAATTTGATGGCACCCCTATATCTCCAAACAATTAGATCATCCATCTCTACATCTACCATATGAACAATAGGTCAAAGCATGACAATGTGCTCCCAGACCCAAATATGGAGAAGGGTGACCCCTATACCAATCGCTCTCCCATCATAGTAAACAAAGTCATGCATATCATGGTAAATAGAGGCCAGCATCACTAGTTCCCATGCATACTGGGTCCTCTTGAAGAGCATCATGTGCCATGGGTGATCCCACAATACTGGTTTACAATTCCAATGAGGAAGGAAAATTGCAAAAACACTCCTATGAAAAAAAATTCTTTTTAGGGGTTCGAATGGACCCTGGTTGAGCGAACCCTATTAAATGATGGGACCCACTTTTTTTGCATTTTTTAATAATGAAGACAATGGAAAATTGAATACAAGGGGGGGTTCGCTCGAACCTGGGTTCATTTGAACCTTGGTTCTAGCGAACCTCCAAGGGGGGTTCATTTGAACTTGGGTCCATTCAAACCTCCCCTTTTCCCCCTTCTCCCCCTCTTGCACCAAATGTCTACAAATTTTTTCCCTTCGAAGCTCAAGTTAAGGATGAAAATGAAGGAGACTTCACAAACCCAACTGGATGATGGAAGCCTTCAGAATGAGTTATCCATCAAATATAATTTCAATATGTTTTGGTTTTATTATATATTTTATTTTTTAGTTTGATTAAATATAGGTTTTTCACTGAAAATTGAGCTCTTTTCTTTGCACATGTAGAAAAATAGCATACTATCAAAAAAAATTTGAAGAATATTAGTGCACTAGATATTGATGTCCTTGATCCAACAAAAAAAATGAATTTCATTACATACAAAAAAATGTTATGCTTTATCTAGTGAATCATGTCTAAATTGTAAAAGGTTCGACTCTGAAACTTAATTAAGAAAAAAATATTCAACGAAATGCTATGAAACCAATTCCATGCACTAGATATTGTAGTTACGAATCTACATTAAAAAAATAGAATTTTATCCTTCATAGAAAAAAAAATATGTGTTAGTCAATGACGTCACTCTTTAAAAATGATGTTTACTATGAAAAACTAGTTTTCTAAGGAGATGGATAAAGAAGTGCAATCTGATTTAAGAAATTTTGAAAAAATATATATTTAGAATCTATAGACAAAATGTCACAAATCACTACTTTTCATCATCTTCAAATTCCTCACGGTTTAGCCACTATAGGTTTCCGGAAGTGAAGATTTAGTTTTAAAAAATCAGTTTAGTGCCCAGTTTGGCCAAAAATTGTAAACCAGTATTATGGGATCACTCCCATGCTAGCCCCCATCCTAGACTAGATCCTCTACTCCATCGATCTGGAGCAACCAAACATGAGATCATTGCTGCAATAATCAATTTAAAGGTCAATGTCCGACCTCTGTACATCTCAAGGTCAATCTGAGAGTTGACCAAGACAACAAACTCCTGGTCAAGAACCTCATGGTAGGCATCATAGTTGGGGTCAATATCATAGATCATGCGCTCACCATGTATCAACAATCACAAAATACACCATACATCCTCCAACATCATTGTTGCCTCGTTGGTGGGTAAGTGGAAAGATGAGGTCTCGTTATGCCATCACTTGCATAGTGCTATCATCATCACCAAATGGGTCTAGACAATGATCATGTATGCAACGTACCATAAACCAATCTCTCCTAGGTGCTCCTATCACAACTCAGACAAATCACCAAGTCTGGATAAAATAGTCAATCGGTGCTCATGGGACATCAAATGCTAGATAACCTCCTGCACCCACGAAGTGCATGATGCAAAATTTAGAAAAAATGGCTAAGTTTGGAGATTTTATCCCCAAAAATGACAGAAGCATCACTATTTATGATATCATTTCTATAACAAATTCCAAATAGCGATGTTGGAAGCATTTAAATTGCAAATCGTGATATGCATCACTAATCACATAGGAATTGCTATTTTAACTTGGAAAACTCTAATCCTAAATTCCAAATCACAAAGTGTGTTGCTATTTACACCTACGTCATGATTTGAAATCTGAAACCCTAATTTTAAATCGCGAACTACATTTCTATTTAGATATGCATTGCTATAAATCAAAATAGTGTCGTTGATTCTAAAAATAGTGTCACTATATACTGACGCTGCCAAAATTGAAATTTTAAAATGTAATAAATGCACTTAAAAGTCAAATTTCAAATCAAGATTCAAATCACATACTGGTGGTCTTGCGCTTGGAGGCCTCTAGTACTCGTGAACTCGGTTAAAAATGTGTCATGGGAGCACTTGTTGCACCATTTCGTTGGAGGGTCAAAGCTCAAAATGCAAGAATTCTCTAAGGTATGAATGCACAAATGAATTGAAAGTGACCCTTCCTCACCTATTTATGCTTTCAAATTGGGTTTTTTTGCCCTAATTTAACCATCAAGCTATGGTTTTTCACCATTTTCACCAATCTTGCTAAACTAAAGCTTATTTTGCATCATTTTTTGCATTTTTGGCATTTTTTTACATCCGGAGCCTTTTTGGACCCCTGAGACAGCATTTAACCTTTATCAAGAAATCAACCCAAAATTCAAAATTTATGCTTGATTTCTCAAGGGAGCAGGGAACTAGCTTATTCCTTTCATTGGGGTAGCAATGGGGAATCCAAAAATTTAAAAAAAATGACTTAAGCAATAGTTTTTTATTTGAAGGGCATCAGTCTTTGAAACAACGTAACAGTTACCTCACTTCAAAGAGGGGAAAAATATAAACACTGAACAATGTCCTGAATGATATCATGCACTCAAATCAAGTATACTAACATCATTTCCTCCTAAAACCCATCCTCTTTGTGCTCAACTAATTAAATTATCCTAGCTACTTAATTAATTATTTCATTTTTGTCTATTAACCTAATCAATTTAATCAGGTTAATTTATCCACTTCCATGCTAGCATTTTGTCTTATTAAATTAAATACATCAAACTATTTAATTTAAATCCATAAATCTTTTTATTTAATTAAAATAACCCTAAGTTATTTTATTAAATATCATATCACTTCCCCTTTCCATTCAATAAATTAACTATCTAATGAATATCTTAATTCCCCTAATTTGCATAATTGAAGCTTTATTTAATTATGAAATTACTAATAAATCTAATTCCCCCCACTTGCAAGGGAATATTCCTCCTTTGCACATTCCTCCAAAAGGAATATTCTTATGGAATATTCCTTCCCCTTTTGCACAATTAAAATTTGTTTTAATTTGCTAAATATCTATTTCCCTCACCCATGAGAATACTCCAAAGAATATTCTCTTTCCTCACTCATTTGAAAAAGGAGAATATTCCTTTTCTAACAAACTTACTCAAGACTTCTTGAGAAAGTTAACTTGTGACCTCTTGTGCAAGTTAACTTATGACCTCTTAAGCAAGTTGAAAGTGTGTTTTTTTGGACAAAGGAGAACCCTTGATTAAATTTCATCATTGATTCTCATCTGTTGATGAGAATCCAAGATTCATGCCTCCAACTTCTTCAATCCTTGACCATTGATTAACCTTTTTTATCTCATCCCTTCATTTCTCATTTGCTCTCCTATAAATAGGTCACTATTTGGAGACAAATGGATCCATATTTTTCAAATTAAACTCATGTTGTTGAAATCACTCACACTCACACTCATTTTTATCATTTACTTAATATCATTTTAGCTTAAATACTTGCATTAATTATCTTAGCTTCCATTAATGGTTTCCATGGTAACATAGATGCATACATGTATATTGTTTATTAATTAAGGTTTCAATCCTTTTTGTTTAAAATCTATTTAGATTAGCTTTGCATTCACACATCTTAATCATCTTATCATACAATCATGTTTAAATAGCTTGCATCAAGATCATTCAACTTTAAATCATGTTTCAGCACACATCTCACAATGGTTTCATCAGCTTTCTTCAATAAAACTGGTTGAAACGAGCTTATTATCCCTGGGATTGCGAAAGGGTCTCTGTTCTACATCAACGCAACACCACTCCCCCAATAGGATAAGTTTCAATGGATTAGAGTACGTATTTTAAAATCTTTCATAGTTTAGCATGTTAATTTTCCTAATTAAATTATCTCTATTGGATTGACGTTTAGTGGCATGAATATGCTTTGATTCGTCATGGATCAAGTGTAGTCAACCCATACGAATCCGTCAATCACATAAACAATTATGAAAATTATGAAAATTATGAGGACAAGAAGAATTAATATTTTTAATTAAATAATTGAGAATTAGTTAATCAAGAGAGATTATTAGCATGAAAAGGATGAATTAATCAAATAACTTTAATTATTCAATTAATAGGGGAATAAAGTGAATTTAACTAAATAATTGAAAATTATTTAATTAAATGGAGGAAACTGATTCAATAAAGAGGAAAATAATGTTAGTAAATGAAATCAAGATGTGTGATATATTTAGGATATTCTTAGGTGTCTATATATTGTCCCTCTTTCAAGCAATGTACATGTGTTGTTTCAAAGATCTAATGTTGCTTGAATTTAAAAAAAAAAATCTTATTTTATTTGATGCCCCACTATGTCCTAGTGGATGAAGGAATGATGGTGTTCTTGTTGGCTCTCAGTTGTTTTCGGTTTTTCCTTGATGTCGAAAGTGGTTTGTTGATATTGATCACATTTACATTGGTTGGTGTTATGATATGCAGTTATAGGATTTTGGATTTGTATATGATGATGCTGACAGTGTTTATCATTTTTTCAAGATGATTTTCAGTTTGATTCTTCCAGGTGATTGGTATTTTGGTATCCCAGGTATATGGTTATTGGTGATTGATATGATATATATGATATATGGCTCATATGGTATACATGATGACATTTGTTTAGCATCAACAAATTGGCTAATTGCCATGGTTGGCACAATATACACTTGATCATTGAACAGATACATTTGAGGTATACATTGGTGCATTTTTCATTTGGGAAAACAAATCAAATGATATGTGTGAAACATCCTATTTTTGCATAAAAATGCAAGTTTACAATCTAAGTTTGCATAGAAATGCAGATTACAAGTCTTAGGTCACTTGTATGCATTCTCTCTGTTGGTTATATATTAAGGTGATAAGTGTTGGTATGAACTTAGCCATATTTTGATGAAGGAAACATTTATATTGTTAGCATACACTATGTTTGATGGCTTTGCTTATTGGAAAGTTCGATCACATTTAAAAGGAATATGCAATATCAGGTCTCATTGTAATTCATATTTTTTTGCTTGATTAGAAGACACTTTGAAAGTTTTCATTGAAATTGACTTTATAGAAGTCACTTGAACAATCATTCAACAAAGTGTTTATATTAGTAGTCATGGTGACTAGGTGATAAGCATTTTTTTATTGAATTCATTTTAATGAGTATCGGGCTTTAACCAAAGTCACATTATCATGTGAAGGCTGAAGAATACACGAGGTTTTGGCATTATATTTTATTTGGAATTTTGATCATAATAAATCATGTGATATTGGGTATCATTGTGGTAATAATATCATTTTGTGTGACTCTATGGTATCGGGTATGTTGATAACAATCACATTTTATATTGTGTTGACTAGCTGTTACTTTCGACAACTACTTGTGACTAGTAAATGAAACTGACAACCATCATGGACATTGACAACTCATTTGGATTAATGATTTAATATTTTGATGATGTCAATGGTTTTGATAAAGTCTTTGGCAGTGAATTCTAAGGAATTATAATGTTTTTTCTGGATCTCAAATGATTATGTTGTTTTGTAAAGTCTTCAAAAGCTCTTGTAGCTCAATTAGGGAAAATGCATTATTGTTGTTTCACTTTTGAAGCCCTAGCCGCCATGGTTATTCTGGTGACTACAATGGTTTTTATATTTTCATCTAGTATGTTGTGGATATGGAAGTTTAGTTCACTGTATGAGCTCAGATGAAGATGGTGAGGCATATGGATGTTGGTCAAGGAAATGATAGTGAAAGATGAGAAACTATTAGCTGGACGGTTATGAAACTATTTCACAGGTTTTTGAGGTTTTTTTTCAATTGGTTTTTCACCGTAAACAGGTATTGCATTTCTATTACTTATGAGCTTTGGAAAAATTGATTAAGTAGGTATTCAGTGAATAAAATTGATTTGGAAAATGCTATTATTAATATTTTTTTGTCAAAGGGCTTAATCTTTGTTTATTGTGTTTAAACTCGTTAGGGTTTCTGGATGGCAATATTCGACTGTAACTGAATGATTTCTTGGTAGTGATATTTGTAACTTTTTGTTGAAAGGGTTTTTTTTTTAAAGAAGGATTATTTAGCATTTTCCATTTAAACCCTAACCCAAGTTGGTTTACAGTTACATAAACTACTTTCAGAGGTTGTTATTCATAGTGCCTTTAAAAGATGGCTTTTAAGTATTTTTCTAGGTTACCTGAAAGAGGAATATGATGTTTCAGATATACTATACAGAAGTTGTATTGCATTGAAAATCTTTATATTGATACTCAGATTATTGTGCTTAAGGAAGATGTCATTCTCATACAACATTCTTCAATGTGCTTATTGAAGATGTTTATAGTCTTCTATTGAAATTCTAGGATTGCATATATTGCACTTCTAGGGTTTTGATAGAATACTGTAATTGTGTTGCATTGTAAAGGAGTTGGTGCTCCTGTATCTTATGAAGTTGGTGCTTCTGAATTTTGTGAAGTTGGTCCTCCTGAATTTTGTGGAGTTGGTGCTTCTGAACTTTGTGGAATTGGTGCTCCTGAACTTTGTAGAGTTGGTGCTCTAAGTGAATAAAGAGAAATATTTTTCAAGTGGTTTTTTATTCCCCAAGAGGGTTTTCCATTCAGGACATATAAGGTGTTATGTGATGAGTCTTGGTGTGATTGTTTTTCATGTCTATCTAATTTTCGTAAGTTATCAGATGCATTAATGTCTATTATCAGTTCTTATTTATGCAATGTTAATGCAATATGTTGTTACAAGTACTTTCATGCTCATATGTTGCAAACTGGTTGTTAAAAGCTCTGTTTAACCAAACATGTTTTGCATGTTGTAATGAAAAGCATTTATTCTATCACATCACATGTTCTTCCATTGTTTCATAGTTCAAGAGTGTTATGTTTCAATTTGTCACAATATACTAAAGTTCTATGTTGTTTCAATGCTTATTATGTGTCATTCAGTTACAAAGTTGTTGCAGTGTCTCATAAAGTTGCATTGAAATATGGTGGTCTTAAAGTGATTCAATGATGTTGGTCTTCATTTACACAGTCTTATGAGTTGCACCTATTTTTTCATCATGGTTTGATTGTTAAATAATTTCAGTCACATCTTTTGCAAGTGCAAAATATCTCACACAAATCATATTGGCATAAGTTGTCTAATGGACTTAGTTAATTATGTTGTCATATCTTTGTTTACCCATTTTCATGAATGCTCTCAAAGTGATTACTCTGCTCTATTATCAATCGAAAGGTTATATGAACTAAAAGTCTTTGTCAAAGTTTAAAAGGTTTCAATTTTTGGTCTGTCTATCAGACACTGATTCACCCCCCCTCTCAGTGTTTGTCCATACTCCAACAAGTGGTATCAGATCCATACTCGTGCATAAGTCTAACCAACTTAGGGTTTCCTGGTCATGGAGTATTTGTTATGGCTAAGTTCAAAAGAAACAAAGGTCAAAAGAAAACCACTAATTTCAAGCAAAAAGTTGATCAACCAACCCTTGTCAAGTCTAGTGAAGTTTTCCCTCAAGAAATACCCCTGCCAGTTGATACTAAAAGTGATCTTCTAGTTGGAGAAGAGGGATATTACTTAGTAAGTGAGAAGGAATGTGAAAGTGATGATTTTGAGGTTGATTTGGAAGAAATTCTTTCTGCCTTAGATGAACTTAAGGGGCTTATAAAGGAAAATAGGATCTCAAGGTACGCTTACAAGAAAGTGTTGATGTCAATAAAATTGTAATACAAAATCATAATGATGATAAAAATATTATTGAATTTCTAAAAGCTCAAATGGTTGATAGAAAATGGAATGAAGAGGGATTGGAAGTCAAGTTAAAAGACAAGGATGAATTGTGTAATAAACTAGAAAATGAGGTTGCTTCATTGAAGAAAATTTCAGATACTGATTCCTTGTTAAAAGAACTAACTCTTAAAGACAAGATGATTATAAGTCAGAAAATTGAAATTGAAGAATGTAAGAGGATATCAGATGTTGTAAGGTCTAAATTGGAGGTTAAAAAGATTGAATGTCTAAAACTTGAAGGAGAAGTAGTTGTATTAAGCAAAGAGCTTGAAAGTGTCAAGGATCAATCAAGTAAAAATCAAAAATTTGATCATAGTACTAATCTATTGAATGAGATGTTGGAAAGGAAAAATCATTCTAAGGATCCTATAGGAGTGGGATATGAGGTTGGACAAAGCTATGAAAAAGAATCTAAACATGAGACAGTGTTCGCTACTGCAAATGGAAAGAGGTTTACAGTCAAGCAAACACCAAGAATGAAGGTTGATCTTGGTTACCATATTGTTGCACCGAAGGATAACACCGCTGCTAGAAGACAATTTAAAGGCATTCACAGAGAAAGGAGAAATATTTTCAGATCTTCACATCCTTGGCATGGTCGGTCATTTAGGTATAATCATTATTTTCAAGGATATTGTTATGCTTGTAATGAATTTGGTCATAAGAAAATTGATTGCATAATATGGTCAAATAAGAATCATTCTAATGTCTCTAGAAATAAGAATGGGGTGTGTTACAATTGTAACAATTTTGGTCATTTAAGAAGAGATTGTAGAATGAATACAAGTGATAATTATGTAGGGAAAAAAAGTTGGAAATTTCTATAGGAAGTCTTGTGTTCCTCAGATCAATCATAAGATCATTTGTTTCAAATGTAATAATGTTCGGCATAAAGTACAACAATGCAGATTTAATAGAAAGATAAGCACTTTAAACAAACAAATGAAAAAGTTTACATTGGTGTGGAGAAGAAAGAGAAATAAAGATGAATTTGTGAAAACTCCCTATGCACTTCTTGCACATGTGATACCATCTGTATCCTAAGAAGAAGCAAAGACTCAGGGGGAGTCTATTATGATAACATATTCTACCCCTATGAAGTCAAGAATGAGGAATTCAAGTTTGAAAGTACAATGACAGTTCTTTGGCGAATTTGATGCTTTGATGACTCAATTCATAAGGTGCAGGTATGAGTTTGATAGGACTACAAAACTTTGTAAACTACAACAAGTGGTATGTGTTGAGTAACTATTTTAGTAATGGTCAAGAGTAGAATTAGATTGTTGTCCAAACTAGTTGCTATTGTGGAAAATAATGAGATCAAGATCAGGAATCAAAAAAGTCAAGTTCATTGAGTAGCAAGCTAAAGAGCAATACCAATATTGTACAAGGAAATGAATCTTTCATGGATAGGTTAAAAGATAATGATCATAGAATTTATAAAAAAAAGGTGAAGAGTACAGATGTTATTAGATTTGTCTTTTTACTTGTGTTAAAAAAAAGTATTCTTGAGTATGCAAATGATCATGAGACAAAAGTACTAGATGTATGTGCATATTGGTGTTTGGTGAAGCAGGTTGACATGGGGCTCTTTTTGCAGTCTTTTTTCTACATACAAGAGATGTTTAAGTTTCTTATCTTTGATGACTTGAAATGATTCATTACTATTGGTATTGGTGTATTCTGGTTTAACCATTCAAAAGTTGCAAATGTCATATGTAGTTTGGGGTCATGCATATTTGACAACTACATAGGATGTTGAAATCAGGTTAAATCTTCCTTTGTTCCTGACATACTAGTGCATCTTATGAAAAACTTGATGATAGGTTGTTTGAATTTCTTCTTGACTGCATTTGTAAGGCTTACTATTTTTATGTTAAGATTGTTATTGATCAAACTTTGAGTACATCTTGATAATTCATTGTCACTAAGAAGAACTGGTAGAGTATCGGAGATAAATGTTTTCATTGGTTTGCACTTATGCTCTTGGAAGATTGTAGATTCATGATTGAAGTTAAGTGTTGTCATTCAAAGAGAGCATTATATAAGTGTTATGAATCAAGATTATTTTCGAGGAGATGAAGATTCATAGAGATAATCTTGAAAATGGTATAAACAATCATGAGGAGAATTTATGCAAATGCAAAGCAGTATCAGATGATAAAGATTCTAGAAGACAATCTAAAAATGTGACTTATAGATATAAGTGCTAATGATGAAGTGATAATCTCTATGTCATATTTGAGCTATGTGATTAAAGTATATCTTGGATTCTTTTAGACAACATACTGTGATAGTTTATGTTTATGTTTTACAGATCTCCAAGTTGTACATTGACAGAGAAGGTTCAACTTTGTGGTGTACAATAGAAGGACAAGGAACATTGCTTAAAATAGTTAGAGAGTGAAAGCAATAACAATGAGAATAAATGATAATATCTTTCAAGAAGTTCAATACTTTGCAACAGTTATGATGTAACGCACCCACCAAGAACCCTAGAGGACAAAACTTATACTACAAAAAATGGACATATTTTTTTTAGTGCAATGTTGCGCAATGAAATAGAACATAACTTTAGTTATTTTCCTAAGTTCCCTAGGGTGCATGACTGTATTACTTATTTACCATAATCCAAATTACAAATCCAAATAAATTATTAACAATTAAACACTAAACATCACTAAGCATAGCATTTATTCATCACAATAGATCATATGAACCATGAAGAACATCCATTTGTAACATAAAGAATAACTGATTACTTTCATTTCAATTAACAAGTACATCACTATTTACATAAATCCTTACATTCATGAGATACATCAACTCAGTGCATCAATTACAATATATACAATAATGATTCCTCGATACAAGTGAGGAGTGCTCAACATGATACATGAAACATGATAAAGATACATTACATTTACAAGTATAATGATCAAAATCCCAAGAGATGACGCCGAGTAGAAGTCAATGGATCAGGAGGAATCACCATAGCACGAACAAGAAAGGAACCCACATACAAAGATCAAAACCACACAATACAACAGTGACACAACTTCTAGAGGCACAACAACATCAAGTGAAAATATCAACTAAGTGAATGCAAGGTTGTAGCGGGGAGAGTGTCATCACAAGGTTTTGGCATGGGTTGTCCTGAAAGTCTAGATGTTGGCCTTCCTGACAGCCTAGATGCTGGCACCCATCTATGGTTGTCCTGATAGCCTCTCGCTGGGCGTTGGCCCCATAGGGTGACACATGCAGGACCAATCATCCTTTCATGGCGACAAGGATATTGATCTTGCCGACCAGGCCTTCCCAACCCAACCTTGGCCTAAATGAGTGCTACAGGCTTGGGTGAGGCATCCAATCCTTTTTGTTAAGTGATAATCTACCCATTCCCCCTAGTTAATTAATTAGGTTTTCCCTTGATTAGGAAACTTCCACCTGGGTTGTCCTAGATGCCACTCTGTGCGTCGACCCCCATTGGAAGCCACTCCCCCTTCTACAACTAGAAAAGCCAACAAAGATGACAGGGCATCCAATATGCACAATCTCATAACAGCAAAAACACACATCACGGCGAGGCATGGACCATCCTGCATGAAGAATCAACCATGCAGCGAGCAACAATACATGGCCAGCCCTCTTTCAATACCAAACGGAAATCATCATATCTCAAATTCCAAGGATCAACGTAAACATCAAAGCAATAACAATTCCCAAGCCTCTGGAAGACTTCCAACGAGTACCTCCCACAAAGACTTACACAATTAAATTAAGAAAAACTCACAACACACCAACCCATAAACATAAGAAACATGGGGTATATGATTAACTTACTAAGCATTCAATCCCTGTTAACTAGATACTCTTCAAAATTAATCTCTTTTCTTATACCCTGACCTCAACTATTTCTTTACATATTTGTCCACTCCCTAAATCACTTATTCACTCGTTTCATCCATTTAATTAGAATTTACAAAGAAACAATAAGATACTATTACAAGAAAGCATGACACTTAAATGTGAATACTTAATACACTCATACATACATACTCACACACACTCACACATATATATATAAATATATATTTGTCTATTCATCAATGTAATGCTGATACAAATTAATAAACTAAATTATAACCATGTTTACGTAATATGTATATCAAACATTTAATAACCTATCGTATATGTATATATTAAAATTAAGCATCTTAACACTATAATCTATCTTCAAATAAATAATTTCTTCATTTACTTAAATACGAATAACAAGTTCTGCCCTATCTATACTTACCTTTTTATTCCATTCCCTTCTTCTACATGATCGCTTAATAGTTATAACAGTAAAGTTCCCACATAGAATTTATCAAATATACATATACATAAGTATTTGTATTTATATATGTACCATTACCGTAGTTACTCAGACTCATACAGAACAAGGTAATAAACCACGTGCCAAGTATATATATCCATAAACAGCTAGACTCAACACTCATTAAAAATTCGATTCTTAATAGTGACTATCCATGCGTATTGCGCCCTTACTGACATCACATGCTATACAAGAAATAAGACTATTTACAGTTTAAACAACGGTAATCACCAGATGACTAGATAAAAGGGATTAAGATCGACGAGCCTCAAGGGTAACTACATATATCATGAAGATAAAGATAACACATCGATAACTCAGAGTATTGACCGTAATCCAATCCTCCTTCCATGCGGAAGATAGAGGAGATATCTCAGATTTCAAAATATGTAACCAGTTCTATCTACAGGTTGAGGCGCACTATGCGCTGAATAAAATCCAATATCACAATGCAACAAGGCATGCAAGATAAAGATTTATATGACTACCTTCAAAATTCTACCAGCTTGGTGGCGAGTTTACAGAGGTGCATATTTAGTTTTCAATTGTTGCAACTGTGTTAGATTGACAAAAGAATCAGAGGGGTTATCTAAACCTTTAAAAATTTCTTCTTATGTTCAAGCACTTCAACTATGATAGGTTGACTATGGAATCAGGAAGGTTATTTAAAATTGTGACCATATTTTATTTTAAGTGTTGCAGTTGTGATAGATTGTCGGCAGAATCAAGAGGATATGTAAAGCTTTAAACTTCCTGATATGTTCAAGTGTCGCAGCTGAGACGGGCTTGGCTTAAGGGCCTTCATAAAACAAAATTGTTCATCACTCCTTGTTGACACTGTGGTTGTTAAGGATAAGGGGCCCGAAAATGCAACTGGGAATTGCTCCAAAGTATACACTGATGTTGCAACTCATTTTACGTTGATGATGAATACGAGGGAGACAAGAGGTTCAAATGGATATATCATAGTTTGGCAACGGTGGTTTGTATCTTTTAAGGCAAACATAAATATCTGATCTCTGTCGAATCGAGAGGAATACAAAGAGCGGCGGGTTTAACAGAGGTAGAATTGTTATTTTCCTTGTTTAGAACCATTGATCTAAATTGTATGTTAATTGCAGACTCGATTCACTAAAATACAGAGTCTATGGCTCAAGAAGCACATACATAAGGATTAAGGAAAAAGGTACCCGATATAGAAGAGGTTTAAGCACATAACGGCGTACGAAATGTTCCATTTATCTAATGGTTGTTCTCCTCTAAAAATCTACTTTATACAAAGGGGTGAGACTACAAAAACATTGTTTGTCATTGAAATTAAACCAGTTCAACTTCAACAAGTTGACGCCTGCTAACACGGCCTCCTACGAACCAAATACAAAATGCTTAAAGAAAATAAGACTAGCTGCAGCTACAAGAAAGAAGACTTTATTCCAGGTTTTCTTCGACAAGTCAAAACTACTATAAAGAGGCGTCGCCCTACCGAGATTCTATCTTTTTCTTGAATTTTAAAATGAAATAGAGAGCGCACTGAGAGCATAAATATCTCAGGCAAAAAATAAATACAGAGATAGGCAAAAAACTGTGTTCAAATGCGAGTATACAGACAAAACAGTGGCTTGAAAACAAGAAATATGCAACTATAGTTTTCAATTCTCATATTTTCCGAAAATCCACTCCAAACTTTCTTAATTCAAGTCTATTTAAGTTTAAGGCAAAAGAATAGCATTGTTTCCAATAATTAATTCTTTTCAGAATGGAATGAGAGTGGAAAGGTAAAGGAAGAATCTGGTAAGATTCACGATTCTAAACTGAGAGAAAATGTCGGGTTCAATACTTCTGTTATAGCTTCTAGCTCTTCTGAGTTCTTCACCACTATCAGCACTATAAAACTCCCATTACCTCCAAAACAAAATACAGAGCTTCACAAATTCCAGAAGTTTTCAATCCCCCCAAGGAATGCAAAGAGAAATTTTTCCAGAAAACTCCTCTAGAAACATTCACGGCAAAAACAGAAAACCCCAAAAACCAAAAACAAGAATTCATTTCTTTTCTTCCGGGAGCAATAAAACAAATTGCCCCTCTCAAGATAACTCCACTTTCTCCCCAACTAAACTCCCATAACTAATTTCATTCCACTCAATCCCATTTTCCCTCTTTCCAACTTTCAATTAATTTTACACACAAAAGGCTATTTATTTATTAACATATTTATATCATTATCACTTTATTCACCACTTGACAACTTATTATATTTTATAATTTATTACCATGCCCTTTTTTTAAAAAAAAATTACATACAAAAGATTAACGAATATAACATTCGATTTAATAATTTGAATCTTACTTATAATATATTTATACCATCCTAATAATTTTATATTTTATTTTAAATATTCTATTCTAAACTATAAGTTTAATTTATTAAAATCAGATAATAACTTAGTTAGTTCTATTTAATCAAGGCAAAATCAATTAATTAATCATGATGAACACATAACCAAGCTATACCTAACCTCAGAAACAAACAATGACAACACACAACGGCGATGCAAATGGTGGGGCATTACATATGAAGAGATATGAAAATCAACTCAAAGACATTATGTTGGTAAGAGTCTTATAGAAAGGTAGAAATGAGGAATAGCAGTGAAGACCCGGGTGTTAGGAATTGTTTTCTTCAAGGGCAGTAAGCAAAGATATATTGAGGTCACTATCAAATGAAGACAAGAGAGGTTGGAAAACAAAGGAACAAGGTTTAGAAAGTACAGTGACATCTCCTAATAGTTAATATAGAAGTGCAGATCAGACCTTCTGCTAGTAGCATTATTAATCATGAGTTGATGATTGTCGAAAGGTTGGATGAAAATGTTATTGACAGTAACATAGGCAACTTATATTGACAGAAGTCAGAAAGAGTCTAGCTTGTCTTAAGATTTCTCATAAGGCCTTGCAAGATATTCAAGGGTATTGAAACAAAAATTGAAGCTTCAGAGGATGCAAGTGGAACTTATGAAGAATTTTTTACATGAGTTAAACGTTTCAATAAGGTAAGTTTCACAAGATTGCAGGTTGTACAGGAATAGGGCAGGTTTGTATAGTGATTGTTAATTGTGCACATGATATTCAGCAATAATACAGACATTACCAATTTTTAGAAGTTCATCTTCAGGGGGAACTGATTCAAAGCTTGTTTCTATATCTTTTCATTCACAACTCTCTTGCATATTTAATTTGTTGCTATATTGCTCTACTTGCAGCTGGTTATTGTGTTGGATCATTTTTTAGCTTCTCAGTTGTTTATCTTCATGGAATTTCACGTTTTCTTCTTTCATTCTTTGTCATTGAGGCAAAAAGGAGGAGAGATGATATGTTTTTTGCCATCAAGGACAAAGGGGCAGTTTGTTGGCTCTCAATTGTTTTTGGTTTTTCCTTGATGTCAAAAGTGGTTTGTTGATATTGATCACATTTACATTGATTGATATTTGATATGCAGTTACATTGGTTGGTGCTATGATATGCAGTTACAAGATTTTGGATTTGTATATGATGATGCTGACAGTGTTTATCATTTTGTTAGGATGATTTTCAGTTTGATTCTTCCAGGTGATTGGTATTTTGGTATCCCAGGTATATGGTTGTTGGTGATTGATATGATATATATGATATATGGTTCATATGGTATACATGATGAGATTTTTTTTATTTGTTTAGCATCAACAAATTGGCTAATTTCCATGGTTGGCACAATATACACTTGATCATTGAACAAATACATTTGAGGTATACATTTGTTTATACATTGGTGCATTTTTCATTTGGGAAAACAAATCAAATGATATGTGTGACACATATTATGTTTGCATAAAAATGCAAGTTTACAAGAGTTTGCATAGAAATGCAGATTACAAGTCTTAGGTCACTTGTATGTATTCTCTCCATTGGTTATATGCTAAGGTGATAAGTGTTGGTATGAACTCAGCCATATTTTGATGAAGAAAAAATTTATATTGTTAGCATACACTACGTTTGATGGATTTGCTTATTGGAAATTTTGATCACATTTAAAAGGAATATGAAATATCAGGTCTCATTGCAATTCATACCTTTTGGCTTGATTAGAAGACACTTTGAAAGTTGTCAAATTGAAATTGACTTTATAGAAGTCACTTGAACAATCATTCAAGAAAGTGTTCATATTAGTAGTCATGGTGACTAGGTGATCAACATTTTTTTATTGAATCCATTTTAATGAGTATCGAGCTTTAACCAAAGTCACATTATCATGTGAAGGTTAGAGAATACATGAGGTATCGGCATTTTGTTTTATTTGGAATTTTGATCACAATAAAACATGTGACATCGGGTATCATTGTGGTAATAATATCATTTTGTGTGACTCTATGGTATCAGGTTTGTTGATAACAATCACATTTTATATTGTGGTGACTAGCTATTAGTTTTGACAGCTACTTGTGACTGGTAAATGACACTGACAACCATCATGGACATTGACAACTCATTTGGATTAATGATTTAATATTTTTATGATGTTGATGGTTTTGATAAAGTCTTTGGCAGTGGATTCTAAGGAATTATAATTTTTTTTCTGGATCTCAAATGATTATGTTGTTTTGCAAAGTCTTGAAAATCTCTTGTAGCTCGATTAGGGAAAATACATTATTGTTGTTTCACTTTTGAAGCCCTAGCCACCATGGTTATTCTGGTGACTGCAATGGTTTTTAGATTTTCAGCTAGTATGATGTGGATATGGAAGTTCATCTCACTGTATGAGCTTGGATGAAGATGGTCAGGCATATGGATGTTGGTCAAGGAAACAATAGTGAAAGACTAGCAACTATTAGCTGGACGGTTATGAAACTATTTGACAGATTTTTAAGGTTTGTTTTTGGTTGGTTTTTCACCGTAAACATGTATTGCATTTCTATTACTTACGGGATTTGAAACAATTGATTAAGCAGGTTTTCAGTGAATAAAATTGATTTGGAAAATACTATTGTTAATATTTTTTTGTTAAAGGGCTTAATCTTTGTTGATTGTGTTTAAACCTATTAGGGTTTCTAGATGGCAATATTCAACTGTAACTGAATGATTTCTTGGTGGTGATATTTGTAACTTTTTGTTGAAAGGGTTTGATTTTTAAATAAGGATTATTTAGGTTTTTCCATTTAAACCCTAAACCGAGTTGGTTTACAGTTACATAAACTACTTTAAGAGGTTATTCACAGTTCCTTTAAAAGATGGCTTTTAGGCATTTTTCTAGGTTACCTGAAAGAGGAATATGATGTTTTAGATATACTATACATAATTTGTATTGCATTGAAGATCTTTATATTGATACTCAGATTATTGTACTTAAGGAAGATGTTGTCATTCTCATACAACATTCTTCAATGTGCTTATTGAAATTTTTTATAGTCTTCTATTGAAATTCTAGGACTGCATATTGCACTTCTAGGGTCCTGATAGAATATTGTAATTGTGTTGCATTGTAAAGGATTTGGTGCTCCTGTATCTTATGAAGTTGGTGCTTCTGAATTTTGTGGAGTTGTTGCTCCTGAACTTTGTGGAGTTGGTGCTCCTAAACTTTGTAGAGTTGGTGCTCTAAGTGAATAAAGAGAAATATTTTTTGAGTGGTTTTTATTCACCAAGAAGGTTTTCCACTTAGGACATATATTGTGTTATGTGATGAGTCTTGGTGTGATTTTTTTTCATTTCTATCTGATTTTCATAAGTTATCATATGCATTAATGTATATTATCAGTTCTTATTTCTGCAATGTTAATGTGATTTATTGTTACAAGTGCTTTCACAGTCATATGTTGCAAACTTGTTTTTAAAATCTCTATTTAACCAAACATGTTTTGCATGTTGTGATGAAAAGCATTTAGTCTATCACATCACATGTTCTTCCATTGTTTCATAGTTCAAGAGTGTTACGTTTCAATTTGGACCACAATATACTAAATTTCTTTGTTGTTTCAATGGTTGTCATGTGTCATTTAGTGGCACAGTTGTTGCAGTGTCTCATAAATTTGCATTGAAATATGG
>VDFB02271358.1:1210105288-1210226359 GCA_007258455.2 Sequoia sempervirens | reverse complement strand
GAAGATAATCAATTTGAGGACAACAAGGAAAGCATGTAGCTAAAGCCTTTGGAGGAAAAGGCCAAATGTCAAGAGGTAGTTTTGAACAAGTTCCTTGATCATAAATTCACTCAGGAAGAGGAGCAGAAGTTAGAAAACTCCAATTTAGGTTTATCAAGAGGATGTCCAATTCGACATCTAATCTAGTTGGAAAGAAGCTAGGAGAAACCACCACCTATCAGGCCTATTGCAAGGCATGAGGATGAGTAGCAGGAAGAGGAGAATTAGTGGATTTATCCACCCCACAACAACTATATTTTTAGTCAAAGCAGACGAGTATGTGTTTTTTTTCTTTTTCTTGGAAAGGAATCACATGAATTTATTCGAAAACCACCTTTTCCACACCCCTTGTTGGTTGCTTACAAGCAGAGAAGGCATATTCAGCTGATTAGGAAAGGTATATATTTTACAGAACCAGTTAATGGCTTTGTTTAGAAAGCCTAATTTTCTATTTAGTTTAGGTAGGTATGCCATTTCAGTTCAATTTTGTTTTCCAATAAGTGCAGTGTACATGTTTGTTGGTTCTGTCCTAAATAGTGCCATGGTAGTTGTTTTTAGTTCTAGTTGTGCTGTTGTTCATGTTTCAAATAGTTGAGTTATTGAGGTTTTCTGAGTCCAGAGGACAAGAAAAGACTCCTATGCCCAATGGATATGCAAGGCTACTGATCCTATTGATTTCAAGAAAACACCCCTAATATGTCACCAAAATGTTACCCAATTTTTGCTTACAACTCAATCAGGTAGCGCTGAAACATAGTTTGTAGCTAGGAAAAAGTTACATACAAATTTCTGCTAAAATTTTTTCATTACACAAAAGATTTTTTCAAATGTTTACTTTTATTATGCAAATTTTTTACAACAACAGAGAAAATTTCACAATTTGCATAAAATAATTGATGTCTTTACTCATTTTACAACAAAACATAATAAACCACACAAGTTGTAGGAGTAATTGATCATAAATAAATAAATGAGACATAAAAATTAAACTATAGAATAGGAGAATAGAAACATGAAAGGAAGTTTGATTCATCATTGCCTAAATGAAGAATCACAAAGTTGACAGTTGTTGTGTCTTCAGCTCTAGCTCTAGCTCTTTCGTTGGTCGCTCCAGAGATACCTGCAGAAATAGATTGTGTTAGAGCTTAGAATCAAATTTCTCCTCATATACATACATCAATAGATATATAATCTACTCCTATGAAACATTTGATCAAATATGTAGATTTCACAAACATTTAGGAGCAGTCAGGAGCATTCAGGAGCAAAAGAATTAATGCATCATTGGAAGCTTTCAACTTCATTGTTTTGCTAACTTGTTTGTTCACTATGCAAGTACAGGTTCATTTATCATTACATGATTCATCTTGTTTGATGTCATAGCATGTGGAGTAAAATGGGCTCCCACAAGGGTTGAGCCCAACATGCTACCCTCTTGTTTTGAGAGGAATGAGAATGTAAACAAAATCATTACATTATCAACTTTGAGAATATATCTTATCACCTATAATGGTGAGTTGGTTGACATCACTATCATAAGTGACAAAATATTTGCTCAATTGAAACCCAATAAAAGAAGGCAGCCACCATGATTGGACAGTGAAGACATATACGATAAGCTAAGCATGATAGTATGGCCACATGAAGTGGACTAAGCTTGATATTGATCCAAGAACATTTATAAACAAAAGAGGGATTATATGCAGCCTATAGAATGTTGAAAGTCATTCAATTAATAGAGGGAGCAGTCATTTTTAATAATTCTAATGCAAAGATACATTTCAATCACAATGTAAATTTACACAGTGTTGAATATCAAATGCAAAGACAGACATTACAATCTGATATAAAGAAATAGTCACCACAATCTTCTTAGTGAAAAAGTTGCATCAAGGATAAAGGACAACAACTATAATCAAGAGGACATATCATGAGGATTATAAAGAGGAGTGTCTTGTGCATATGATGACAAGGAACTTAGTTTATGAGCTCAGTTCAGGAACTACAATTTAGAGAAGCTATAAAGGATAGTAAATTTGTAGCTATGCATGTGTCTCCTTGATTTTGTGTCTCCATTTTTTTGTAAGGAAGAGTAATCTAGGTTGATGTATGTGTACTCAAGGTTACTTTTTCATACAAAATAAACACAATCTGGAAAGCAGGCTTGCACTGTATTCATGGGTAGTGCAGATCTCCAGTAATGATTAAGGGATATCCTTCAAGGCATAACAAAAGGGGATTTTATGTCAGATATTATAATTGTAAGCACCCTTCTAAACATGTATGCCAACAGTGAAAGCATAGACAAGGGACGATTGTTTTACAGAATTCCCTCATGGCCTGGTAGCTGTAGGAAAAATGTGGATGGATAGACAAGACATGTAAACTATTTGATATAATGTCTAAAGAAATGTGGTCTCATGGACTGCAATGATTGTAGGATATGAACAAAATGGCTTTGTCAAAATGGCTTTAGGAATTTTTAAGAAAAGGTAGCTGGTGAGTGTAAAGCCAATTCTCACGACCTTTGCCAACATCCTCCTTGCCCATGCCAAATGGGAGTTTAGGAACATGGTATGGACTCCCATCAAAGCATAAAGGATAGTGAAAATTCATTGGATATTGAACTTGAGTCAGCCCAGGTAGAAGCATACAAAATGTGGAAGCATAGAGTAGGAATGCGAACTGTATATACAAAATGCCTCAAGAATGCCATCTCATGGAATGACATGAATAATGAAACCAGAATGCTTCTATACAAATAAAATACATGTAAAAGAGAAGAAATTTCATTTTCTTCTTTAGGAAATACAGGAAAGAAGCTTTGATGGTTTTTTCACAAGGATCTTTTGCATGAATGAGCTCAAGAACAAGCGTTTTCCCACAAATATTGAAAAGAAAAGTAGTTTTATGCAAATAGAGAGCTTCCCAAGCTCGTTTTGTCGATTTCTCATGAAAAATTCATGAAAAATTGTGGTGAAGACTCCATGAAAGCTCCAGATAAAACCCTCTATTGGCAGCTCGAAGTTTCCAAAGAATGCAAAGTGAAAAGTAAAGTGGATTAACATATGAGGTCGTGGTTTTGATTTAGGGTTTCTTTATGCCCTATTGATGTAGAGAAACCTTCACTTAGCACAAATTAACATAGGTGAAAAAATGATCATCAACTACAATGAAAAAAATGCAACAAACTTGATTCACTTGATAACTTTCATAAACTGATTCATCTCAAACAATGATTAAGTGCATTCTAGATCACATTGGAAACATTGCCATGGCAACCTATAGTTTAATGCAACGAACTATCATTAATAAATTTCAAAAAACAAATAATGAAGCCAATCACTTCAGTAAAATTGAATATAACATAATTACAGAAATTTCCTCCAATTTTTATGAGGATCCAATAGTGGAAAAGAAAGTTCTTGCATTTTTCCCAAAACTGCAAACCCTAAGTAGGGTTCAGACCTGCCCTCACAAAAATGGTCAAACTTATTCAAATCTTAATGAAATTTGATGAGACTTGAAGAAAATGAAAGTATATTTAAATGGCAACAAAATCCAATTGGTTTTAGATCAAAATATAGAGTGTACAATCCGTACATCAAAATTTTCAGACTGCAATTTTTGCACAATATTGTTAGAATAGGGCAATCTCACCAAAATGATCATAACTCCCACACAAATCAATGAAATTCAATGAGACAAAAATATAATTTTAAACTAGAAACAAATATATTTCCATCCATATATTATACTCCTTGATATGAGGCCATACCAGGTCATACAGTGCACAACTTCAGCCTGAAAACAATGTAAGAATAAGAAAATGCACACAAAATTGAGGTTTACATTCACCAAACTTCAAAAACAATGTATCCAACCCCAAATTCAATTTTTAGAGGGTGTCCTTATACATTTAAAACCAAAAAAAACTATTTTCAACCACCTTTTGATTAGTTTGTTGACAAAACACCTTAATGACACTTTTTGACAAGTTGCTTGACAACTTTTTTGAGCAACTTTTACAATTTTTACAATATTTGCCTAAATTTCACCAAATGACCAAAAATGGTCCTAAACCACTTAGGATGGTCTCAAATGGCCTTATTTACATCAATAAATCCAAAACAAAGTAAAAGCCAAAGTTTCACAATATAGCTTAAAATTGCATCAAGGGTGCTCCTACACCACCCATGTATTGGTCGACCCCTCTTTGGGGTATTTTCACTTTGTTTTAAACTTTTTTGCATGAGTATTAAACAAAACCATTACCCCTTATATTTTTCATGATTTTGAGACAAAAATAATAATGTAAACATTATTAAAGCAACTGAATTATAAATTGCTTTAATTAATGTCATGCAAATGAAGTGAGTAGGATAATCCTCAACGCATGTTAAAGTAATCCTTAATCGGTTGCTTTAATATTTATTTAGATTGATTACCTTCATCACAAAATCATGCAAAATAGGAGGGAGAGTTAAACTGAAATACAAACTCAGATCTGTGGAGTGATTTTCCTTGATTTATGGTCATACTAAGGTTTTTTTGGAGTTCAACTTGGTTAAACTGATTGTAAGGGGGAGTTTGAGACTTTTTGCTCAAATTACTTCAGTTTTTACCCCTCTTTATGAGGCTTTTCATGTTTGCTCGTGGATCAGTTTTGGGGGATATTTTCATATGCAGTTTACTACTAGTGCCACCTCTTGGCACTTTGAAGTCATCTTTTGTATATAGGAGGAAAATACTTAGGTTTTTCCTCAGTTCTTGCTTTCTTGCCTTCTCTTACACATTGAGAGAGGCTGAAAGTTTTGTAGCTAAGACTTATTATTCATTTATGATACAATAGCAAGTTACTTTTCGATTTTTTTTGTAGTGTCTCCTTCCATCTTACAAGACTATCAAGTTTCCTTCTCAATTTCAGGTGTTTTATAATATCTTGAATTATTTGATGTAAAGTTATTATGTTTTGATAAAACCTTTAAGTTTTTGTCTTGTTCTTTCATTACATATACACAAAAGCAGTTAACCATCATAGGTTGTAAATTGTGCATTTGTCTTATTTTGCATTCTGAGTTGTGAATACATTTTTTCCTTCAAAGAATCAAATATTGTAGGCCTCTTTATGAATTACTTATGTGATTTGATTACACAAATTGACCTTTATAAAAAGGGTTTCATTGAGGGATAGTTGTGAGTCATTTTCTACATATTAGTTTCATTATCAATGCATCTCCTCCTAGATTAAAGCTTTCCATTTCAATTTAGTTATCCTCCTTACCTTTTCCCATCCAAGCCATTAGCTTCTAGGAGATCAAAAGGGGAACCATCCCACAATCTGGAGGTCTATCTTCATTATAGGGTACCCACAACCTGAAGATATTCCAATGTTTCAATAGGATTAGCTAAGTCTAGGCTCAACTAGGGTGCAATCCTAGTTGATAACAGTTCCATCAGTTTTCTTCAATAAAATTGGTTGGGACAAGCTCATTTATCGACGGGATTAGGAAAGGGTCGCCATTTCACATCAATGCGACACCACTCCAACAATGAGATAAGTTTCATATGGATTAGAGTAGACATTTACATGCTTTCATAGTTTAGAATGATTTGTTTCGGTAAATGTTTAGTTTACTTTCATTTGAATGATCCTGTTGAGATTCGACATTAGCGGCTTCATTATGCTTCGATTCTTCATGGATCAAGCATAATTGGCCCATGCTAATATGTCCAATCATAATCATAATCAAAGTGGAATACCTTACAAAGTGGGTGGAGGAAAAACAACCAAGAGATTGCAATTCAAAGAATATTGCAAGGATTTTATATGAAAATATCATTACAAGGTATGGATGCCCTCTTAGAATAGTAAGTGATCAAGATAAACACTTTGTGAACAAGATGATAAAGGAATTACTTTAAAATTTTATGATAACATGCAATAGGATTTCCCCCTATTATGCACAAGAAAATGAGGCTATAAAAGCACTAAACAAGATAATTTGCAAGAAATTAACTAAGATGTTTGATGGGAAGAAAACAGATTGGGATGTAAGGTACCTTTAGTACTTTGGGCATACTACACATCCTATAAAAAGGGCTAGTAATTTCACCCTTTTTCAATTATTATATAGCATTGATGCAACAATACCTATGAACTCCATAATTCCTAACATACATACCGTACTTACTTTATGGTTAGAGGATGATCAATACTTGACGCAAAAGGGTAGAAGATTTAGAGAAATTAGATGAATATAGACAAGTTGCAATGTACAACCATCAATTGGAAATAAAAAGACATAAATCATGAGATGACAAAAAAATTTAGTTGAAAACATTTAGAAAAGGGGATTTGGTGTTGTTATACAATAGTAAGTTCAAAAAGAAAGGGAAGATAAAGGTCAAATGGTGACTTGACCATAATACATTTAGGACATAACTCAATCTAGAGAAGTAAAGTTGAAACAACTAGATGGAACTCTCATGATAGGGCATGTTAATGGCGCACACCTCAAGCAAGTTATCACTTTTTGAAATATCAAAAAACATAAAATATAAACACCATCATGTATACTATGTACTATAGTTTAAACCTTAGGAAAATAAAAAATAAAAATACCCAAAAACTCACCTGTCATGTCAGAAAAATAAAATGTGTACGAAAACCCCATGTAATGGGAAGAGAATTAAATTCCCATCCACCCACCCATCTATATAACAACTCACACCCCACTCATTCACTCACTTGTTTCCCTCATACTTGACACTTTGATCTATTCACATTTGACTCCAAAACCCTAAACAACTCTTCACACTCTATAAGGTTCTCCTACATAAAAATGGCCACCCCCACAGTAGTAATAGTCTCTAAGAAGCCTCGACCCACATACATGAAGTACACCTATAAGGCCCTTGAAATAGATAAGGAGAGATAATTCTCCTCATTTCCCCACAATGTAGTATATTTGGAGGATGTCTTGAAATACCATCCATGAATAAATTGCAAAAATAGACCACATCAAGTTGGAGGACCTTAGACAAAAAACTATTGGAAGATGATGACAAAACATACAAGCTAGACTACATGGAGATTGGTCAGAAGAACCTCAAAATCTAGAAATATTATCCAAATTTTCACAACAAGGATGGATGGGTTTGAATCATATTGAGTTGGGTGCATGAAAAATTCATGTACCTAGAAAAGACCTACCAGAGAAAAAAGGAATCCATTCACGTAGTGACGGGGCTCAGAATGGTAGGCAACATTCCTACCAAGAAAGCAATTAAGAATAGTGAATTAGAACAATTGACTGGACCTACTTTTGACAACAAAAGTATGAACCTCAAAACAATAACAAATGATAAAGTCTGATATACGATAATGGGGATAGCATACAAAATTTACTATGCCAACCATGAAGAATCTTCTATAGCTATCTCCATCCACACAACCTATCAAATGGTGGTGGAGAGAAAGGATTTTTACCTTTGTGGGGTCATTCAGGAGAAGCTCATGGATAATATCTAGAAAATAAAGACCTACAAGTACCATTTCTAGTATGGTACATTGCTCACATGTTTAATTTTGTATTTCCTCAATGAATTGTGCAACTTCAAAGGAAAGGTATGGAAATTGAATAAGACTATGGTGGCACAAATCAAGCACCACATCTACCAATTTTAGGACATCCAAGCCTACAAATCCACATATTGGGGATTCTTCAAAATATTCCAAGAATAGATTCAAGAGAGGGAAAGGATTCCCTATGTATCCACCACCCAATATAAAAATACCATAAAATTCATGGCGGATAAAGATTTTACATACATGGAGGTGATAGAACTGCACACAATTTGGATGTTGTGGCTACCCTATGAAGTTACTACACAAGAAGTGGATGCATATGGGGAAAAATTACTCCACCATGCCAAGGATCCTACTGCAGAATAATTTGGGACATATTGTGAGGCCCATAGTTAGTTGGACACATAGACCTTAGGTTTTGTTTTCATTTGTATGATTATACTTTGATATGCTCTACTTTTACTCTACTTTTACTCTACTTTTTGGATGATGGTTAATTATAGACTTTGGGCATAGTTGCAAATGTGCTTGTTAGACTAGTTATGTTATTAGACCATAATTTTATGATCATAATATTTGTAAGTCCCCACCTTTTCGCGATCCTATCAAGTCTATGTGTTTTGATGGTTCTTGTCAAATATATTATGTGCTTCTAAGATTAGATATTATACACAATTTTATGAATGATGGTTGTTCCTATACATTAATTTGATGTTCATATTTTTATGATATGGTTAACTAACTAATTCTATCCAACTGATGGTTGTGATTTCTCAATGATAACCAAATGAATTACTTTATTTATTATGTCAGTATTTGTTGATCAAGATGTTTATTTATGATGGGTTATCGGTTCGTTATGGTTAGTGAAATGAAGGAAATATGGTTCCACCTTTTAGGAGATGGAACCAAGGTATCTCATATTTCACTTGAGTTCATTAAAGGAAACCAAGATCCCTCAACTAAGTGACTCAATTGAGGGAAGGGTGTGTATGAGAAGGTTTCCTCAGGTGTTATTAAAGGGGGTTCACCACTAAGAAAATTCTTAGAAAGAAAATAATGAAAGTGATATGCAAATCTAAATATATGACCTAGAAAATGGAACTTGAAATTAGATTGATAAATAGAAAGATTTAGAAGGGTACCTTGAGGATCAAAGAGGACTAGGAAAGATCTGAAAACCTTGAATTTTGCTAATTCTAAATTTTACTGGGACTCATATGCTAGATTGGGTGATTTAGTCCCAATCTAGGGTTTTTGGGTAGAAACTGGAATCTCACAGTGACAAGTCAGAATTCACTGAAATCTGGTAAAATTCCTATACCATAACTCATATGCCCAAGTTGATGTTTTAGTCCCATTATGCTTTTCTGGAAAATCAAGACTTGAGACTATTCTCCTATCTATGCACTTTCTTCCTATATTTTCCAAACTTTGCTTCTAGATTTGAACCTACTAAAAAATTGCAAAACAAAATATTGTGTTGATTTGCTTGTGGGGGGTTTGCCTCGATCAAACCCCTAGTTTGGTAATTAAACCTTGATAGAAAGAATAAATCTTGAAAGGAAATGTGTGTGAAAGTCCTAATCTTAAGTGCATCTAAGATTAAGAGATCTAGAGTGCAATAAACCCTAATCTAATATGCTAGAATAGGATGCATGATTGAAACAAAAATATTATGACTCACTTTGGGAGATCTCTAATCACCCTAATAAGCCATAATAATGCATGCACCTTCCTTTAGGAATAAATTAGAATGGTGAAGATGGAATCACTTAGGAAACAAGTCATTAGGCTTGGTTCAATGGCTAGTTGCATCTCCCCAACCTAGAATTCATCATGATTTTTCTTAGGAAACCATCATCAATCCTTGAAAATGATATATCTTGAAATGAAAGTGAGCTTGAAGACCTAAAAAAACACTATTATGTTGCTCCAAGACTTCAACTTTGCTTGCTCCTTGCTCTTGAATGTAAATTCTCGAATCTCTTACTTGATCACTTGTCTTGTTCTCTCTTAGTTCCTAGTTGTTAAAATGAGTGTGAGACTTAGATTTTATAGGCATCTCATCTAATTTACCATTTATTAGATCCCAAATATCAAAATTTACTAAAAATTTGAATTAAAAACCTTAATTTCTTGCTCAAACCCTAAAAAGGGGCCAAACGAGACTCATACGCCCAAGGTGGCGTATGGGTCTCACCTAGGGGGACTCATACACCCAAGGTGGCATATGATTTTCACCTATGGGGACTCATACACCCAAGGTGGTGTATGATTCCCACCCTAGCTTTTTGGGGTGAGAAAATGTCAAGGTGTTAGAAAATTGAATGCATTTTTTGATTTTGTCAGGATTTCAATTGAAATAAGCCTTGGGATCTGAAATAAAGGGTCTTAGGGGCCTATTAATGATTATTTAAGGGGTCATGAATGCAAGGGTACTAAAATAGGTCCAAACTAAGTGTGAAATTATACTATCTACAAGAAGGGAGTACAATTTTCTACACTACATTTAGCCCCAACTTTAGTGCCCATATGACTCTACATGCATATACAAGCTAAAGGAACTTAAATAATAAAATTAATCTCATAAAAGGATACTCATATGGATTCATTTGCAAACATGGGAGAATGAAGCTCCCATTGTAGTTATCTGTAAAACCACAATTTTAGGAACCACATCCTACAAAACCACTTCGTTAGTCATTCAAAAATCCTCATATCTAACTTCTTCAAGAAGTCAAATTCGAGGGTAGATGTATGTGCCATTGATTCTTCTTGCTTTATGGAGGTGGAATGAAGGTAGTAGCCTAACTGCATCGAATTGCATATGTCATATCATAGGGTATTTACATGTACCATACCTCATAATGATAGACATTTGATGAGACTGAGGGTGGAATTACAAATCCAATGCAACAAATGATGTCAAAAATAGAGTTCTCTAGCCCCCAATATTCCAATTTGAATGAAAAAACACTTTTAACCCTAATATGTAAATAACCTAATTTGAAAGTATATAAGAGTAAAAATTGAAGTAGTTTGTAATCATTTGGTCTTTTCCCTTTTTGTAGTTTGATTCTAGTGGAGAGTGATTGACAATGTTGAGTGTGCGACCTTACGTGCCTCTGAGACTCAAAAGCCTATGTGAGGAGGTGGCACAAGGTGATTTACAAAAAACTATGAGTGGATTCTTCTTGACGTTAGCTTCATTTTTATGCATTTATTTTATGTTTTACGTATTTCTAGATAGATTTAGGACCCTAGAAGAAAAGGTGGCAAAGTGTCCCTTTTTTCACTAAGTGTCCCATTTTTTGCAAAGTGTCCCAGAAAAGGAATAAAGTGTCTAGGACCCTTAGAAAAGTACCCTAGAGAAACTTTAGCACACTTTTTGATTGTTGATGTATAGATTTAAGATATTAGAATGCTTATAGATGATATTTTTTCTTTTTTATTAGATTCCTCCTCGATCATGACAGCATCTCGATGACAAGCTATTCTATCGCCTAAGAGACCTAGTTACAACACCGTCAAAGGAGGACATGCATACATTACAAACAACAAGTATATACTGGGCATATCTCATGCCTCCCATGAGATACCACGATGCCATGCTAATGACACTAGCAGAGAGGTGGGATGCAGATACCTGCACCTTTCATCAACCTACTAGTGAGATGACTATCACTTTGGAGGATGTTCATTGCATTCTTCTTTTTGTTTGAGGTGATACCGTTCATTTCATGGAGGACTATTCTTACCGGGAGATGAGAGAAGATATCCAATATTATCTTAGAGGTCTAATTCAAGAGGAGATTGTGGGGCCACATGTTGAGATGAGGTGGCCACTCTGCACATGATTTCCACTCCTGAGGTGGATTATAATATTTATCGTAGCATTAATACTAGTCCTAGATGGTCAGGGAGCACACTTAGATGCAGGACTAGTGCACCTAATATGGGAGATGGAGCAACAAAAGACCGTCTATGTGTGGGGTCGTAGTATACTAGAACATCTTTATTATGATTTGGGACAATTCGCTTATCAAGAGGTGGATAGCATGGTTCATTGTACACTACTAAAGTTTTGGTGCCTGGATCATATCACATGTACCAAACTAACAAAATTTCCTTTTGTAGGCACCTTGGGATACCCACGTTCTTTCAGTTATCCAATAAGATGAGCATGACAGTATGGAGATTTTCTATTCTGAAGATTCAGATTCAACCATCTTGATCAGGAGGAGATAAAGTTCCTTCACTACATACCTCATGTGCTTTGCCTCCTTTTTCTGCAACCTCCTTAGGTTTGTTCTTATCACCTTGAGGGAAGGGTTCCTGGTTGACCACCAAAACTAAATCATATGGCTTAGAGGGAACTAGTTCTCGATAGCTTGAACTATCAACAACATTTTGCTCCCCCACTTGAAAGATTGCAACAATGGTTTGAAACTTTAGAGACTCAAGCTTAGAATGCCTATTAGTTTGATGGATCCTACACCATCTAGATAATGTTTCCTCAGTTAGGTGTACTCCACTTGTCAATTTATCCGCACTGCCAAGCAAGTCGAGTAGTGTAGGTACCCCTCCATTGTTGGGCCTTGTATTCCATGTTCGATTCCGCCTTTAGGGTTGCCTTCTTTCAAAGCTTTTCCTAGAATTTTGACCTCCTTCATAAATTTTTCCTGAAGTTGTACCTAAATCATGGTTGTCTCTATGGTAGTTGGCTTGAATGTTTCTTTGGGAAGCTTGCAACTGATTGTTTTGGTCTCTCAAGTGAGTAACTTCAGTGGTCAACTTCTTTACTTGCTCAACTAGTTCATCAATTTGTTCCTTGTTCACATTGCTTTGTGTTGGCATGGAATTTTGGAGAAAAATAGGGTGTGTCACGAACAAGTTATACTAAGCAACTGAAGCTTTGTAGTTTTGTAGGTATGAAGGTATGTTGGGCTACTGTAAAAAGTTTTGTTGATTTGAAGTTTGCAAATAACCGGGAATGGGTGGACCCTGATTCAATGGAGGCCCTAGATGTGGTACAATGGGCAGCTAGGGAACTTGATTCATTAATGGTGTTTGATTGGTTAAGGCATGAATAAGTCCATTAATTTTTCCAAGATTGAAAGTGGGTCCCAATGAAGGTAGTGGACCAGCTAAATTCTATCCTGAATTTGTGCTTTTGCTTAAACTACTTTTGCATAGGAATCTACCAAACGTATAGGAGGTTGATGCATTCGCTTGACCAAAGCTGAAGTAAGATTATCTAAGGCAGCATAGTATATTGCTCTTGTTGAAGCATCATCAACCACGTAAGGTGGCTATAATTTCATATATGCTCAATGGAATTTTTTGTTGAAGGAATTTATTGTTTCATTAACTTCCCTCTTGACGGACATGAACTACTAGTATAAATCTATGGGGTTGATTGGAATTTTGAATTTCTACAAGAATGTAGCCTTCATGAGGTTCCACGAAGTGACTGATCTTCTAGGTAGATGAATATACCAGTAAAATGTTTCCTCTCCAAGCGAATATGGGAAGAGTCTGCAAGAAACGTCTTCATGTTTAATCTATTTATCCTTAAGGGCACTTTGGAAGATTTTAATGTGTTCTTCAACTATCCTTTGAGGATCGTTCGCATAGAATTTAGAGAATTTTTTTTTGGATTTTTTGGCATATCATGGTATTCATTAAAGGACAATGGTGAGGGATTATTAACCAACCAATCCATTTTTGGAGGTGGTGGTGGTAATGGTTGTGTTGTAGCAACTTGTGGCTGAGATATGGTGGCTGCACAGTTCTAGAAGTGGCAGGTAAATGGAGAAGAAGCTGGTTGGAGTGAAAGAGAAGATGGGGATGGAGGGGATGGAGGAAATGGAGATGGAGGTTGAGTGGGTGGTTTTGGTGTTGAAGCTTCCCCTTTCTTAGTTCTCCTAGCCTTGGTAGGGGTATTAAATTCTTGAAACTCTCTTTTATCTGGTGTGGATTTGGTTACCCTATAAAATATTTGTGGAGAGAATGGCCCTATTTGATCCACCTTCATCCAAAGGCCCTCCTTCTAGCACCATTTTTGGTGATGGTTATTTTTTCACTTCTCAACATAGACAAAACATAAATGCTCTATCTCTCTTGAAAGGTAATAATCTACAACTAAGTTTCAGAAAATCACCCCAAGTTCTCTCAGATGTCAGGTCATGACTGTGAATAAACAACTTAGTTGATTATGTGTGATTTGTTGGTAATCACAAGGGGCCTTTATGGTTCACAAAGCATGGAATTTTCAGAATTATGGAAATAATGAACAATAGTAGCAAATTTATAACAACAATCTGAAACTCATTTTGTCCATCAGATTTTAACATTGTTATGATAATAGAAATTTAAGTTTAACTCAAATTTAAAAGAAAGGGAAAAAGATATAAGGGTTAAGAGACTAATACTAATTCCAAAATCTATGAAAAACAACAATAACGGCCAACATTACAATAGATAGACTCCCAAAACTAAGTTTTGCTTAACCAAGAATGTTCTACAGTATCAAAAAGCTAGTGCCATCTTCTATGGTTTACTTCATATTTTCAAACTGTAGTGTTAATATATAATGCATGCATATACTCAATTGAATTTTAAGTACAGTAAATAAATGATCTCAAACTAGCTTTACATAGTGATCTACCATCAATAAATCACCAAAATCATGAGTTGGAAGTGCATCAAATACTATAACACACAACCACCATTAAAGCCATTCAGAAACTAACTAGCTGAAAATGAAACTAGACAGTAAATAAGTTGAATTGAAAATGAAATAGGGAGGCTAAATCATGCACACATAAAGAGTAATACACAAAGAAACCATCCAATTTCAATGCTTTTCTTATATATTGCTACAAAATGTCTTTTACAACTCATCTCTCCCTTTTAAAATGAGAGGATGCCCCTATTTATAGTTTTCAAAAAGTAAAATGAATGGCCAAGATTAATCCACAATGAATGGCCCAGATTCATTCTAACCTAGGGTTTTCACATCACCCAATACAAGTACAAAATTTACAATATAAAATTGGCTACTATTTTTCTTTTCCCTATTTTGTCCTTTAGTGAATTTTGTCTTGTAGCCCATTTTGTCTTCTAGCTACCTTTTTGAATAGTCATCCTCTATTATGGGATTACCAACTTTTTTTTGCAATAAGGCATAATGGACAAATTTCCCTATGGTAGCCAAGAGCTTAGTGTCCTCTTGGAAATTGGATTTGGTGATCCTAAAGATGATCCTTTTGAATTCCTCCATCATTTCATCATGATGCCTTACACATGTATCTCTCGTCTGAACCATTTTTTTTTTATTGTGAGAAAGCCCGTGTGGCGAAATCCATGAATCTTGCTATCAAAGTGTCGCCAACTCCCTATTTCATTCTCTTATGGAATTCATGCTTTATATCTTCATAATATAATTAATGTGTTGGCATCTTGGCTCTTATCAGCAATTCTAAGAGTTCATCACTTTCAGCCAGTGGGAAACAACACGGGCATGAATAACATCCAATTCAATCATTTATTTTTTCTAGAATCCCTTTTCTAAATTCAAAATTCAATAACTAGGCTTCAGTAAGCCAGTGATCCTCGTTTGATAGAGACAGCTCTTGTTCCCAGATATATGTGGATAGCTTAAGAATGCTCTTTAGTTTGGGGCATGTGATTCTATAAAGATCAAGAAAATCTTTACATGCCTCAGTCTATTTCTCGATCTCCTTTTGCAAGATTAGAAAATGGTTGTGCATTTTGACTGCATAATCAAAACCCCTATTTCCCACATCTTTCACCCTTTTGAACCATTCTAATGTGGAATTGGTCCAATTTCTCATTATTTCTATTTTATTAATTTCCTCCTTTGAAAGCAGGGTGGGTGTCGGCGATTCTATTGGAGCCCCCTCTTTGAATGTAGTCCATTGTTGTATAAAGGTAGTTAACTCTGCCACCTACATGCCTTCAAATCCTCCTTCATGGCCTAATCTTTGTCCATTTGTTGTAGGATTGTAGTAAAATATCCTTGGAATTCACCAATCTTTTAGGCTCTAGAGGCAGGGCCTAGATTAATGGTTGTCACCTGGTAATCGTTGTCATGTATAGTGCCTGCATCCTTATCTATCATTGGGGTGGCCACTTGCAATATGTGATAGCCCAACGTGTATGTTGTAATGTGTGATCTAACTTTAGGTTTCTTCTTCTCACGTGTCTATACCTAGGCTCGAGCCAATATGGCTTCTAGGCAATCCTTAGGATTTGGAAGCACAAGAGCTTTATTCTTGAGTTGTTGCTCCAACCAGGAGGGTATCTTTGTTTGATGGTGAAGGGATGTAGTGTTGAATTAATTATTCGTATCCTCTTGATCCTTTTGAGGCTCTTCCCCTTCATACATAGGAGCATCCTTAGTGCATGTATTTACTTCATCCTACCCCTCTTCCATTATTTCCTTCCCTTTTTCTGGCTTGGGCTATGTTTCATGGGCCTAGATTCCACTATTCATTGCTCAGCCTCTTCTTCTACTGGCCCTCCACTTTCATTATGCTTAATTTCAACTTCTTGATCAGGCTTAACACTCTTCTTGCTTGTATCTTCCTCTTCTTTATCTTGTTCTTGTTCTAGAGGCACTTCTTCATTTTGTGGGCCCTTATCTTGGCCAGCTCCTAGGAGTTCATTATTTTTCTTCACATCTTCTTCAGGCATGATATTAATCTCAGGGATATCTCTTTCTTCTTCGGATTGATGCTCCTTTGGACTCTCCTCTTTTTCATTAGTCTCTTCAGGATGTTCATCCTTAGGCTCTTGATCTAATGTCTCCACATCATAATAGGTACCAAACCCACTCATTTCCCCTTCCTTTGGCATTTGTTTCCCTACTTCATCTAAAGCAGTTGCATCTAAATAAATGATTCTTAAGCCCTCCTTGACATGTTTGTGATAATCATCACACCACGAATCTTCAAGATCCTCAGTGATATCCATTATTTCTTTGGGTTGCTCTTCACTTAGTCTCTCCATCTCCTCATAGATTTGCATTGTGGCTTCCATTTTGGGTGGCTCGGTAGGAGGCGGAGGGACAGTCAATGAAGCAAAAATTTAAGCCATAAATAATTTAGCCTAAGGAGTTAAAATGATTTCTAAAAATTGAGGTGGCATGTTTCATAAATAGAAGATAAACGTTTTAGGCAAGGCAATAGGTGCCATAGAGGTGGTGGGCATAGTGGGTAGCAAGGTAGAGAAAGCTGGCAATGGAGGTAAGAGTGAGGAAGATGATAGCAAAGATGTGGTTCAAGAAGAGGAATCAATCAAAACCACGTGCATAGTCAAAGAGGATGAGGTGAGGTGGACGAAGATGTTGACAATAGGCGGAGATGACACGGGAAATTAGAAGGGAGTGGAAGGAGATGGTGCAGCAATAGTGGTTGGAAGCGTGGAAGCAGTACGTGGTGGAGATTGTGGTTTCTCAGCCTCCTCCTCCTATGTTGAGGACTCTTCTTCTTGGATGGCAAGCATATCAAGAACAAAGGTTCCCATTCTCTTGGCCTTCTTAGGAGGCCTTTGTCCTTCAAAAACCTTCATAGTGTACACCTTTTTTTTAGGCTGCCACTCTAACACCTCTTTTATTTTCTTTGACTGAGTGGTAGGTGGAGACTTAGGAGCCTTGCCTGAAGAACTTGCACCGACACCAGTATCTGTTTCACTTTCTATGTCATCCTTGAGTTCCCTATAGTATGTTATCTCCACACCTTGTTGTTGCAATTGTGCCACTTGATCATCCAACCATTTATTAGTTCTTTTCTCTATTGGACAAGTGACTATATCCAAATCTATGACCTTTGATTTGGTCCAATCAATTACCGACAATGGCACATTGGCTAGAGCATTGTATTTCTCATCAAGAACATTATCATCTTCAACTACCTAGTTAGGAACTGGAAACAAATCAATAGATTTTATAAACTTTGCTATCATTCTCATATAATGTCTTCTCCTGACCTCATGGTTATCATCATAGTTCACCCAAAAGTCCTCAATATGGAGCCTGTGGGCATATTTCCTTCCAACCTATTTCTTCAATTTTCCTAGAGGGTCTAAGCCTCCTCGTTTTGTATGCAACTCCAAGTTGTATTTCACAAGCTCCTTCTCTAAATTTTCTGCACAAGGGGCATTCGGGCACGAATATACTCCTTGATCAAAAACAATGGGGCATGGAACCCCAACACGGTGTTTCTCTTGTAGCAATGAATGGATCATTTGCAATTGTCGACTCAATTCTAATAAAATCATCCTATCACTAGGGTACCTTGACAGATGATACGAGAACCTTGAGAATCCCTCAACCCTTATGTAAGTAAACTTGGGGAACTAAATAAACTAGTACCCGAAGTTCTTGACCAATGCATTCACATTGTGAGACACTCTTCTATGGTAATCATTTGATAGTGTCTGAACAATGTGCATTATGAAGGCATCATTGACCCGTGAATAATCTCTCTTGTAATTTTTGTATTGCAACTGTGGGTAACAATCATAGACAAGGTTTTGCCCCTTCTTCATCCCCAATTTTCCAACACAATTCAATCCTTTGTATGGAAAAGTAACTATTAGAAGATATACAATGTAAGAAGTCATATAAAGCTCCCTAGTCTTCTTCACCGCGATGAACTGATTATGCAAATTGTCACATATCACTTTGGCCCAATGGAATTTAGTTTCACCATGAAGTACCACATCCATTCCTCGAAGATGGAGGAAATGGGGAGCCCCATTACTCTACTCAGGAGTGTTACAAGGTTGAACTCTTTTTAATACATGAGTCTATTTAATATTTAGAAAGATAAAAAATTAACTCCTCTAAAACTTTTGTTTATAAAATTTTTCCCTTCTATACTAATTTAAATAAACTATAACATAAAAAGAACACATTATCCACACCGAATATCCAAACAATCAAATGCTTGTACATCAAAAACAAAAGCGTGTCTAATATAGAAAAACAACAATGGTTACCTGGGATGTGTTTTCCCAGAAACACAATTCCACCAATTCAACTCGACGTCTAGATGACGAAAATGTATCGCTTTCAGACGATGAATTGAGTGGGTGGAACTACATATGACAAAAAATCAGTGGAATTGCATATCACAAAAAATTGATGGAATTGTATATCACAAAAAAATTGCATAAAACTGCATCACCTTTTCGAGATGAGTCTGCACTGCCTTTTCGAGACGAACATGGTGAAATTGCATATGACCAATTCAGTTTGTCTCGAGAAAGCAATGCAGTTTTCGTCATATGTAATTTTTCCTATTTTTCATCATATGTAATTCTGCTAATTTTTCATCATATGTAGGGTTTAGGGTTTTAAGGTTTTAGGATTTACGGTATACTATTTAGGGTTTTAGTTTCAATATGTTTTAGGAGTTATTGTTATTTACAATTTTACTATACATCCATTATTTTGATATTGAATATATTTATAAATGGCATTTGTAAGAGAGGGGGGCCAACCACGTTCAAGGCTCCACGTCATAGAGCCAAGAGCGGAAGGCTGCCCTAACTTACCTCAATCTAAAGGGTTGTTTCAAAATGAGGGACAAGAATGATGAGGACTATAAGGCCCTTCAATCATTTTGCAGATCTAAAACTCAAAATGGGGCTAGTCAAGCTGGTTTTCGAGTTCAACACTGTGCCTCAGGTAATTCTCTACCTGAGGACGAAAGCGTGGTTCAAGGATGACAAAGCGGCACACTGGCATCTCTCAGGTGCGTTGGCATTCGTACGACTAGAGGACCGGAAATATAGTGGGAACTTCCATAAAATGAGCTGACAACCTAGCTAATGGTTCTAAGGGAACAAAACAGAACTATAAAATAAGAGATATACAAACGAATGTGATAAAGAAAATATATTAAAGCTGGGGTGACAAAGATGATCTCACAAAAGAGCCTGTTCACCAGCTAGCTCCAAATGCACGTCCACCTACACACAAGAAAGAGGAAAATTGTTTGGGGGCTGTATAGGGGCCTACCCCAATCAAACCCCCGTTTTGGTGTTTCCACCTCCACAGATAGCCAAGCTAGCAACAATGGAGAAAAGTGTGATAAAGGAAGAAAGAAAGTAAAGAACACAATAAACATTACAAAATAGTAATGTGCTACTCAACCAAATCGTAGAGGAGAGGAGTGAAAATGCTTACCACCTCCACCAAGAGCTCACTAGCTAATGGAGGAGAAAACGGGGACTCAAGCCCCTGCTACAATGGTTTGTTCCACACTTGCTCTACGGAGTTGGAGTGTTGTTGTTGTTGCTATGGAGTGTCAAATTGTTGCTTGAGAGTGATGGATGCTAAGAGAATGCTTGAAAATGTGTAGAGAGATTGCTAGAGATTGTGAAGAAGATGAAAATCATTAAGAGTGTTTTTAAAGGTGGGATGAGAAAAACGGCCATATTCGGGTCGATTGGTCGAAGAGGGTCGTTACAAACTAAACCTAATGGGAAGTGTAATGCATTTTTCATCTTCAGACATAGAAATCCGTCAGGGACATCTACGCGTCGCGTGGGCATCCCCGACAGTTATTCTTCTACCGATGCAAAAGGAATACGCCAAGTGGAGCGAAGGCAGTGGGCTAATATAGATTTTTGCCTTCGGGTTTTATTTTCTAAGGTGAGGAAGTGTAAAAGGGGAATTTTCATAAGAGGTGCAAATTCGTGCCTATACAGTGTTTACAAACTATAAAATTCATCCTAATTATGAAAATTAAAATAACCTAAATATTAACCATGAAATTTTAAACTATAAACGTTACATTATATACCTAAAATGTAAACCTAATTCCAAACTATAAACATTAAATATATAGGAAAAATACCACAAATACTAACCTAGAGGATGCCAAAACTTGGTATGTGGAAGGGAGGAGGTGGCAGGCACGATTTGGAGGTGCAAACAACTTAAAAAATGGTACTATTTCGCCAAGGTCACTCTCAATCCGCATATGGTGTAGGAAAAAAAGGATTGACAATCATTTTTAAAATTAAATAGCTTTGCAAAATGGGTTACCCATTACTAAATGGGTACCCATTTTGTAATGGGTACCCAAAGTAGAACGGGTACCCATTAAGATTTTGGCTCAAGATCTCGTTCTTGTTGATATTTTTTTGGCCAAAACTTCCCCTCTTCATGGACCCAACTTCTTGCACTTTCCCTCTTTATTTTTAGTTGTGGAAGGGTTTAGCTAGTTGCTTCCTAATGTTATTTATTAGAAGCATATTGAATGTATTTACCTTCCCAACTTCAACCAACAACTTCTCAATGGTCACTTTACTGGAATATTTTCTCTTTTGGAGGAAGAGGATAATGCAAAACTTACTTTTCTATGTGTTGACACTTTCTTTTTAGCTTTAAGATATAGAAAACAATGGTAGAAAACCCAATTCTATTGTTAATATTTCCTACCAAAGCCTCCCTAGCTCAATATCTTTGAGTAGAAATGGATTGATCATTTGAGACTTTTAGGTTTCTTGGAATCCTTTTGAGGTTTTATTCTTCTTCTTCTTTGCATTGGCTATCATTTGTTTCTCTTGTTGAGATGAATTTATAGTATTGGACAACCAATTGTAACTCTCTTTTGCTAAGAAATTTTAGATTTATTCTACGGTCTTTGTAGCCACTCATGTTTATTAAGGGATTTTTCAATGGGCTCCTTCAAATCAAGGAAAATGATTCCAAAAACTCCCTTGATCATTACATTTTCTTCCTTGTGACTTTAGAGAGCTTGATCATATTGATATCCATTGCTAAAGGTTGGCCCTATGTGCTAAATGGATTATATCAAAGGACTTGGAGGGAATGAGGCTTAGAAAATATTATTATCACATATTATTTATTTCGTGGTTCTACATGAGAAAAAAGCTTGGAAATGACTTGGATTTCATTCCATTCTCATTAAAAATGCGCTTGTGTAAATTTAGGGCTCTTTTGTAGCCAAAGGCATATAGAGATCTTGTGAAACTATTAGATGTTAGTTACTGTAGAATGGGAATGATTTTAGAATTGGAATTTGTATCAACCAACACTTCTTTTAGTGGTCTCCTATGATCACTTTCTAGGATTGACCTTTAGCTAAAGTCTCATGGGATTTTGCTCTCAACTTTTGTCATTGAAGGTTTTGGTTCATGTTAGACTTGTTGTACAAAACTACCAAAATTGACTATCTTGGATTAAAGCCAAGTTTAAATATAAGTTTTCAAGTCAACATATTGAGTCTTTTCATATCCTTGTTGAGTTAGTTCCTCTAGAAGTTATTCACAAAATTGAGGTCAAATGCACAATACTTTAGTGAAAATTTTAAAAATGTCTAGGTTATTCATGATTCTCTCCACATTTTCCAATGGTTTGAAATCTAAATAACATATAGGGTTTACAATGCATGGCTGCTAAATGACAATTAAGATTTCATACATTTTGGTTAGCCATTCTAAACCCATGTTTGTTCATTTTACTTGTGAATTCTTTATTAAGCTCTTCGCATTAATTTTTAACTAATCCATCAAATGTGTCTAATCTTCATTAATTTTTTATCATTTGTAAATATTCAAAATACTTAAATTTAAATACATTAATATTCTAAACTTGAACTCTTTTTGATACATGATTCTATTTAATATTTAGAAAGATAAAAACTTAACGCCTTTCTTTAAAACGTTTATAAACATTTTCCCTTCTATACTAATTTTTTTAAATAAACTGTATCATAAAAAGAACACAATATCCACACCGAATATCTAAACAATCAAATGCTTGTACATCAAAAACAAAAGCGTATCTAATATAGAAAAACGGCAATGGGAAACCTGGGATGTGTTCGCCAATTCAACTCGTCGTCCAGACAACGAAAAATGTATCGCATTCGGACGACGAATTGAATGGGTGGAATTGCATACGACGAAAAATTGGTGGAATTGCATATCACGAAAAATGAATCTCCTTCTGGATGACAAATTGAATTGGTGAAATTGCATATGACGAAAAATCGGCGGAATTACAGATGACGAAAACTGCATCGCTTTCTCGAGACGAATTGAATTGGTCATATCCAATTTCACGTTCGTCTCGAAAAAAGGCAATGCAGACACGTGTCGAAAAGGCAATTTCACGTTCGTCTCGAAAAAAGGCAATGCAGACACGTGTCGAAAAGGCGATGCAGTTTTCGTGATATGCAATTTTTCGTGACATGCAATGCTACCGATTTTTCGTGATGTGCAATTCCACCGATTTTTCGTCATATGCAATTTCACCCATTCAATTCGTCGTCCGAAAGCGATACATCCCATTCAATTCGTCGTCCGAAAGCGATAAATTTTTCGTCGTCTGGACGAGGAGTTGAATTGGCGAACACATCCCAGGTTCCCCATTGCCGTTTTTCTATATTAGATACGCTTTTGTTTAATTATAGTGTTCAAAAAGTGCCGAAACAAAAAGGAAAAAATAGATTCACCAGTGACTTAAAGGAGAGGGCTATGGAAGTCGTGGAGATCCAGGTAACAGAGTAACAATACCATTTTCTCCTAATTTTTCAATATTTTTCGTTTTTGACGCCTTAGGTGTTTTTCTTTTGATGGACAGGATGCAGTTTCTGTTGTGGGTGATCAATTTCCGCATGCAGATATCCGACTAAACCAATCTCTACTCACAAGTAGGATTAAATCTGTTATCCAGGCGGCAGTGGCGTTGGTGGTAGGATGCTTCACCGTAATGTTTGCGGTTCCCAGAGTCGAGGAGGAGGGACGGAGGGCTGTTGAGGATATTGAACTTGCTAATATTCAGGTGAGACTACAAATGTCTCGTACTTCAATTTTTTTTGTTGTCAAATTTAACAACTTAAACAAGCTTCAAGATTTTCCCTATTTGACCACTTAATGATCAGTCGGTTCTATTTTTTGCTACTTTCAAGTAGTAGCCTAACGTTTATTATTTTCGCCCTCGAGTTACCTTTCATTGAAAAGCAAGTTGTTTTAAACACTAAATTGGTTAATCCTTAGTAAAGTCTATTTAATGTTGTTTTTTCGAGGACAGAATGTGGTGTCCCATGAGGAAGATCCAAATTCTACTGAAGTTGATCAGTCGACAGCACTAGAGCAATCTGCAGTCAGAAGCAAGAGTAAATATGTTACTAAGGTGACAGTGGCGTTGGTGTTAGTTGGAGGAAGTTTCGCCGTCATATACACTGTGCCAGGAGGTGTCAACGAGCTAGGGATGGCTGTTATGGGCGACACCATTGGCTTCCTCATATTCGTGTTCGCAGACACGCTAACTTTTCTTGCCTCGTTGGCGGTTGCTATGATTGTAGCCACTGTGCCGCGTATATCTCCAAAGATGGACTACTTGATCAGCATCACTCTTTGGGCAGCAGTAGTCTGCTTCGTTTTGACTTTCCACGCTGCAGCATATTTGGTGGTACTCCCCAACCATAACTGGATTGTGCTCTGTTTTGGAGGTGCGGTTACCATGGTGTTGGCACTGCTATTTATCAGCTTTCCACCCTGTTCTACCAAGTTTCTGGGACTGTGATAGCTTTTTAAGGAAGTTATTTTTCAGTGTACAACATGGGGATGGATTATATGTGTATATATATATATAATTTCGAATATTGATATAATAAGTCATTTATTATATATTATAAAGATGTATTATATAATATTGGAGTCAGATTGAGATTTACTATGAAGAAAGCATAGAAATTGATAAAATTTTATTTCTTTAATGTTTATATATTGTATTAGAAACAATAAATATATATATTTTTGTGAATCAATTATTGTATATTTATATTTTTTTAGGAGCCATTTTGTATAGTATTTGATCATATATGGATGATAATAAATGTGTGTCCAATTTTTTGATTTAAGTAGATCACGTTTTTTTTAATTATATTAATTAACAAGTAATAATCATGTGTAATATTTTTTCTGCAGTTGACACATCAAGCTGACTCATTCAAATGGAAGTTTAAATATTTTGTGTTCCATGATTTCTTTTGTTGTTCAACTTGCTGATTTATCCAAATGGAACTTAGATCTTTTTGTGTTCCATCAATTCCTTTTTGCATTGGAATAATAAGTATATGTATATATTATTTATAAATGTTGCTTTCTTTTCTTTATGATGTTTATTCAAATGTTGTTGTTGTCTCTTTTAATAGTTTAAATAAAATAAGAAAATATTTATTCCCTTTTATCCTACCCTACAATATGTTAATACTATGATTGCATTAAATATCAAATTGAGCCATGAAGAATGAAATGATAGTAAATAATGAAATAGATTAACAAAATGTGTATTATGCTATATTCTGAAAGCAAATAATCTACTTTTAATGTAAATTTTGTGGCAACATTTTTTATTTCAATCAAATCTTATGTAATCCATCAAAATTTATAATAATAAACTTGTTGGATATTTTTTTTTAAGCATTGTTTTAAATATCTAATATATTATAATTCATAACACAATAATTTTTAAAAAAATCTATGCTTCAAAATACTTGTTTCACTCATTATTGAGTTTGTTTCTTACTTTTAACTTAGAATTCAAGCCACTGATTGTTCAAATCAAGCTCATGATTGATATGGATGGTTAAGAAATGTGTTGACTACAAAATGTTCCTACCATTTTTAAATACAATTTAAAAAATTTATAATCTAGAATTTAAAAATTATGAACGTAGACCGACACCTAAAGACAAGGCAATAGATTCATGAAATAAAAAGGAAACCACAAAAAAAACTTAAAATTATCTATTTTTCAAAATATTCCTCTAAAAAAATAATAATTAAAAACTTTGTGAACCCAACTACAATAATAATTTAAAATTATTCACATTTTCAAATAAGAATTGTGAAAGAGTAAAATTTAAAACTTTTTTCGACCAAATTAAAATATAAATTCAACATACAAGGTAAACATCAAGAGATGTATTAGTAAATTTATTGAAGAGAGCTTTGAGGATATTGTTGAAGTTTAGACCATTTTCAAAGTATGAGAGTATTTTATGAGGTATTCCTTGATCATGACATCTAAGTAGTCAAATGTGAAATAAATTGCTACCTCAAATGTATATTATATTGATAAACTTATAATTCCCATGTTAGATGCATACATTATGTTTTATGTTTTGGATAATTGTATAGGATTATAGAAGGAAATTAAACACTTGGCACTACCTACTTTTTGATCTCCAAGATGAGATTGTGTTGCAACCCTCTAGTGTCTAGTTTCTCTATCAATGTAATTTTTTAAAAAGGTTAAAAGTAAATGAAAATGTATGAAAATAAATTAAGGTGGAGGATGAACCATCATTTCTCATCCCATATGTTATCTCATCTTGTAATGCAATCTATAATGTAGTAGACAATATTTTTTCATATTCATTGGTTACAAAGAAAGGAAGAGCAAATAAGAGTGGGGAAAAGTTGGAGTGGTCATTCACATTCCTTCCAACAAGTGACATTTACCTTTTTTGGTAGGGAATTTTTATAGTTGTTCATCATATAACAATGATATATTAATCAAATTATAAATTACATCATATGGACCTCACCATAATCATAGAATTATCTTTACTTCTAAAACAAAGAGACGGTCTTGACACTTATAATTTTTTCAATCATTTCATTAAAGAATCCTACATTTTAAATAGAAATCCTTAGAAATAATCCTCACTAATACATGTGCTTAGTTTGATGTGAATTCTCCATTTTATGATAGACACCAAGAAATCTATGTACAAAAATGTAGATATATATAAATAATTTGGTATATATATATATATATGTATATATATTCGGCTAGAATGATAGACTTAATATAGGATTAAGATAAAAAATTAATGTAAGATAACAAGACCATATATTGATAAGGTAAGGGTGGAGAATAGAGATCTCTTTGCATCTAAGAAACCGATTAAATATAAACCCTCTCTCACACTTATCACCTAATAGATTTCCATTTTCTTAAAGTATTTGATCCTTTTTTATTTTTCATTCTTTTTCTACCTCCTCCATATTTTCAATCCAAAGTTGTGCAAAGTTCTTAAGAAAATTAATGTCATAGAACATGGGTCTAAAAACATCACATTGATAAATTATACATGTAGATAGTGATGCTAAAGTATAAAAATTATTTCATCAAGTTAAAAACATGGTCTAACTCTCCAAAGACTAATTAAAAACATTTATTCATAAACTAAAGATAAAATTTGATTCTTTATTACCATTGTAAGTATAATATCATTCACATTTTTATTATGTAAGTTAATATTCATAGGTAGATTGCTTCGCTTAACATCCCCCAATCTCCAAAATAACACATTCCATGTTTGAAATAATAGAAAAAATTACATGTCCCACAATAATTTCACTGGTATAATGTTACATCCATCACATATTTAGGAGAGCAAATTTGTTATAGTGTGATATGCATCACAAAAAAAAAGGATTGTGACAAATCTATATTTACTCTAGGTATATCTTTAAAAACCCACATGCAATATGTCAAATAATTCACTCTAGAGTTAAAATTATGTACTATGTCAAGAAAATATTGGCACAACCATGTGGTTATGGCCATGGAAGTTGAATGATTATTTTGTTATTTTTGATAGATATAGTCCCCAAGATCACACTTCTTCAACTTGAAAGAATAAACTTGGTGTTATTTTGAACATTCATTATTTGATCTATAATAATTGTTGATGGAAATAAGATACATATAGAGAAATGACATGAAATTTTTCTACTCTTACGTCCATATAACCATTAGGGAAACATGGGTCCTCCAAGAAAGACTAAAAAATAGATAACAAGAAGCAATATGAGGGTCACAAAATAATGAAGAAAACACATTTACACATGGAATGAAGGTACTAATCATAAGGTTAATAATCCTCTTTCAATCTTGATTGTAAGGGAAAGAGGATAATTTGATAAAGAGACCACAAAAAGAGTGGTACTAGCATCATGAGTGCCTACTAGAGCAAGTCTCATCGATCATGTTAAAGATTAATGATAGCGATGGAATATTCCTGAATGATTCAAAATATATTATTTGGGGGAAGATTCATGTGAAAATTATTTATATATTAAAAAATTTATAGATACTCACTATTATCAATAGTAACGTGAGCAATGAGAGCTACAAGTGGAGAGGCATTTGCTTAAGGAAGAAGCAACATACGTGGGCTTAGTAGTTGGGGTAGAGGGTTTTGTTTATGTTTAAATAGGGTGGTGTTACGTAATTCTATAATTTACACTTTGGTGGTAGTTGTGGTATACTATTATCTATGATAGGTAGTAAAAGGAAATTAGGAAATATCTCATTGTGGGTGCGCTAAAATGCTTCTATGGAAGCTAGGGCAGTAATAGATATGATATAATTTATATCTAGATTATTAGAAAAGAGTGGTTAAATATTATAAATTATACAATATTAGTACTTGCATTCTAATGAGGTGCAATGCTTATGTCGATAGGCTGATTAGATTACAAATTGTCTTTTTGTTGCAAATAAGGTAAATGATCAAAGATTGATTTTGTTTTGTCATTAAGTTCTCCCCGCCGGTGTCAAACTTGAGGAGGTCCCAATGGGGTTCCCCCGCGTAATAGTCTATCGGCTAATAAATATGAAAAATTTATTACAATAATATAATTGATGATGTAAACATATTATATAATATAACTAACAAATTATATAATATAATAATATATGCTAATAACTATAAATTAATACATATGGATTAGAGATAACCTATGTAAATTACTTCATTTAATAATAATTCAAGTATGATAATAATTACTTAATATATTATTTTATTTGTTTTATGATTTTAATAATATAGTCATAATTAAATGATTATTCATTCCATAGAATATATTAACTATAATATAATATATTTTTTTATGATACATAGATTATTTAATAGAATAGATAAGTGTTGCATTGCTTGATAGTTTTATCATTTTTTCTTATTAATTTTTTGAGGTTTTTAAATTTCAACTTCTTGCATTTGTGCAACTCTTTGTTTCTCACTCTCTCTCTCTTCTCTTTTTAATCAGTTTTGATCTATAACTAACTTATTTTTCATCTCTTTAAACTCTGCAACATGATGATGATGGATCACATTGTTGTGATCCAAAACATTGTAAAAATCTGATGACATTAATTGAGATAACTCTATCCTTCAAAAATTAAAAATATCACTTAATGGAACAAGATATAACTCTATCCATAAAAATAAAAATAAAAATATCATGTGACCTTGCCATGGCACGGGTTTTTGGTTAGACCTAGGGCCCCTCACTATCAATAAGCCTGCCTTATGCGTCGCGTGATATTCCTTTGCAAGTTTATCTGTATGAACTACTTCGTGAACCTCACGGCTGTGCTTGACTTTCTAGATACAGAATTTATACTACCTGATCACGCCTGTAGTCAATGAACAACATAGTTACATAACAAGTCAATACTCCCACTTTTTTGTTGTTGAAATTTTGCCATGTGTTCCTATTGCGAGGGAGCAAAAACTTAATGCAAATATGTTACATCTAGATGTGGTAAAATTAAAGTTTTTATTCATACCGGGTGTCATAATTTGCAATCTAAAATGCAAGGAATTTATTTTTTGTTATTATCAATGCATGTCAACTTTATGTTTAGTTTAGTTTAGTTTATTTATTTTGTATTGCAAATATCTTTTTGTTGGGGGTGTTTTTTATTCACTTTATGTTCTCTTAGCTTTTGTTGGTGAGGATTGTTAAGAAATTAGAATTCTTTTGTGGTTTTGCTAGTTTTGGTGACACATGTTTAAATGGTTGAAGATCTATTTAAACATTGAATAATTATTATTATCTAGAGGCTAGTATTTTTAGTGTTTTAGAGTTGTTCTTATCGTAGGAGAAATATGAAAACACATGAATGAAAGCATCATTGAAACAATTAGAGTCTGAAAACATTAAGAACGTACATAATTGAGATCATACAAGCCCATACTCAATGAAATTAACTTGTACAAGATTCAAATGATCTAATCTAAGAAAATGAACTCAATTCAAATAATAAAAAAAGTGCAAATCTTCAATCCCATTGTGGATTGATGCATATTTGTGATGTGGATTGCTCAAATTGTGCATAATCCATGATTGCAAAAGCTTGATATTAGGGGTGATTCACAGATAGGTGCTCTAAAGTGCTCAAGACTGGCTCAAGAATTCTAGAGAGTGCCTATGCTTATGAGGATTGTAAATGATTTTCACATTTGAAAGACTTATTTTATAGACTTGAGGAATTCTGATCCAATCAAGATTTGATCTGAGGATGAATGGATGAGAGCAAATCAAGGAGATGCGTAAGGATCAATGGTTGAGGATTCATGAGAGCCTGAAATATCCTTAATTTCATAGAAACAAGTTGTAGATATTTTGAATTAGAGGGAAGAATTTGAATTTGAATTGGAAATATTCTCTAAGGAATATTATTTGTGTAAGTTGGAGAGTTGGAGGGAAATTAGGCAATTAAACAATTAAGAAAAATATTTAATTGTGAGGATGAGAAGAATTAATATTTTTAATTAAATAATTAGGAATTAGTTATCAAGAGAGATTATTAGCATGAAAATGATGAATTAATCAAATAACCTAAATTATTCAATTAATATAGGAATAAAGTGAATTTAACTAAATAATTGAAAATTATTTAATTAAATGGAGGAAACTGTTGATAAAGAGGAAAATAATGTTAGTAAGTGAAATCAAGATGTGTGATATATTCAGGAATTTTTAGGTGTCTACATTTTGTCCCTCTTTAAAGTAATGTACTTGTTGTGTTGTTTCAAAGATCTGATGTTGTTTGAATTTTTTTTTAAAAAAAATTGATTTTATCTAATGCCTCATTGTGCTCTAGCGGATGAAGGAATGAGGGTGTTCTGCCACCTTGACAGATCGGTCAAAAAAATTAATTTTCAAGTTGAGATCACAAAAAGATGATAGCAATAGTTCTACTGAATAGAGGATGAAAAATAAGTCCTAGGAAGCCTCAATATTGATTAGGACTAGTAGCTAAGTTGAAAAGATTGAGTTACAAGATGAACCCTTGGGTTTTACTAGGCATATATGTTCATTTGGGTGAATTTCAGCCTCGTTTGCACACTTTGTTTTGAGAGTTTCTAGAACCCAAGTTGAGATTCCAACCTTTGAGACCTTGTGGAGACCCCACTACTATGGCACACATTGTTTGAGTCCTACACCACATGGATCGAGTTTTTCAATTCCAGAGACCGACCGACTTAGGTGGTCCATGACGTACTTCATTAAATTTTTCTTGCATGTATTTCTAGATAGCTAAAGGTAGGCTAGAACCTAGGAAACAAAGCATTGCAGTTTCTTGTGACACTTATGTAACCTGATGGGACGCCTTTGCAACCTGATATGATACCTTTGTCAAAGGCATTAGGTCTTTGCATATGTGTTGAGTTTTAGAAAATTATGCGCGCCTTTGACTATGTAGGTGCACGATGCCTTTGTAAAATCATGACATATATTTTTGTGTTTGACAGTGCAACACCTTTGTAAATGTGTGATTCCTTTGTAAAAAGGTGACATCTTTGATTGGCACTATGCAACACCTTTGTCAAAAAGGCTCACTTTTGTTCTTTATGCATTTTACAATTTTTTTAAAAATTGACATCATGAGTGTTATGCTTGCAGGCTGTCTTATACTCTCGCATCTCCCAAGAGTAGAGGCCACAAGTCTTAAAACACATGACTACCTTTTCTGCCATGGATATCGAGTTTATGCACATAGTTGGTTTATACTATATTAAATGTACATGTGTGAGATTCAGGTGTATTCAACACTTATCACCACAATGGTTAAGAGATGGCATTCTAAGACCTCTTCCTTCCACTTTTTGACCAGTGAGGCCACCATTACACTTGAGGATGTGTGGCAGATTCTCAGAACCCCTATCCATGGAGAGAAAGATGTTTATGATGTGTACCAAGGCATGGAGGCTCTAGAGCGTGTTTTGATAAATGATGAGATCATGCTTGAGGAGGGACAAGTGGATATCAGGGAATATATTGGTGTTGTTAGAAATGTTACCATTGTGGTCACTGGAATCATCATGGGGCCTCTCATACTGGATAGACAATCTAGGAGATTCAACCTTGGATGGGGGAGGATCTTGGAGAGGATCCTAGAGGATGAAGTTATGTTTTTTCTAGAGACCTTGTATTCTAGTACACCTCTATCATGATATGAATTAGGTTGTATACAAGGGTGTGACCAGCTTATCTATAGGTATGACATTGTTACACATTTGGGGATGGTAGAACATTGCAATGCTCAAGCCATTTGGAGACCTACACTGAGATGTTGGAGAGCCTTCAATCTTTATATATGAGGGCATGCTTACACATCATCACATGGGGGAGCTACCCCACTAGAGATGAGTGATTGATGACATGAATGAGTTCACTTAGAGACCATAGATAAAAGTAGAGGCCTAGGATGATGATGCTAAGAATCTCCCATAATTTAGGTAGACTTGGTGGCTCATTGGACGTACCTCACATATTATAGATCAATATTTTCCTGATAGGGTTAGATGATAGTTCGACGAGTAACAAGATTCTCCTAGAGATGATTATCAAGCCATGTTTGCAAGGATTTTTAGGGAGATAGCTAAGTAGAGGCCAGGAGCCTTAGTTTATACAACTATTACATATTTTGATCACCTAGCTCAAGTAACATGGGAATATGTAGATGGTATAGTGGATCTTGGTACTACAACAAATTATGATGCTTATTTTGCAACCCATAGGATTGTCAGATTTATAGACCTAGTTGGGGGTGATGTAGGCGGCACGAGTCGACATGTGGAGTTCGATAGACATCGCCAAAAGAGACAAAGGGTTGAGTTAGAGGTTCCTGAAGTATAGGATAGGGGATAGGGTCCAAAGGGTCCACCACCAGCTCAGGGGCCACAGAGTGATCAAGGAAATCAAAAATAGTAGGTGGTAACCATAGCAATGGGTAATGATGATCAAAGACTCCAAGTTGCATTACAATACAAGGACCATGTATGCCAAGAGCATGAAAGATTCAGGTAGGAAAGAGATCAAATCAAGGCTGAGCATGATCAGGCTAAATCTGAAAGAGATGCAAAGATCGTTCAATGTTAGTAGCTCAAGTTACAGTTGGAACATGACACAACACACAGATAACAGCTAGATGATGGTGCACAAGCTCATAGGTAGGTGATCCCTCTTGCATAATACACATAGGATATACAAGCTATACAAATTGAGTTCACATATTATAGGACATTGTATCACATGGAAGTGCCAGCACATAGTCGGCAACCTAACTATTCCCACAAGAGTGCTATGGGTCCCAATAGAATCTTGGAGGGTGGTTTAATTGGAAAACCTTCTTAGGGTCACTCAAATGGATAGGGACATCAACAAAAACCCATGGGGCCACCACCAAAGTAGTCTCCCAATCGAGAGGATTGGGGGAGCTCAAGATATATTTGTTATCTATATATTTTTTGTATCCATATATTTGATGTAGATAGATTTTATGATGTATACACATTCATCGGTTATGGATAGCCTCATGTATATTTTTTATGTATATCACTCACATTTGATATGTATCATGACAGTAATTTTTTTGATGATATATGACACATGAGCCATTTTGATGTGACCATGATTTGGTGAACTATCATACACATTGATCCTATATGATGTATGATTATGGATGTAGATGTTATGTATGGATGCATACATGTTTTATGATGATGTTACTTCATGTTTACATGATATGATGATGGATATATATGGATTATGTTGATGATTAGATATGCATGTTGTTAACGATCTATGGATGCATGATGTATGTATGGATGATGTGGTCATGATTTCTCTTTTTATATTTTCATATAATATATGATGATTATTCAGGATGGATGATATGAGATGGTACTAATAGTTTATGGATGCACGATGGATGCATATATTTTGTGTGTCATGATACTTGGATAGAAATGTTAGTATGGTACAGAAGTAGAAGAAATGAATGAATGATTAGAATAGGATGATAACATTGATCAAGATACCAACAAACCAAAGATTATTCCAATATTTTATTGGATATGTGATGAGAGGATAAATGATTTTCTTTTCTTTTCAAAATTTTAAAAAAATGTAGAGCAATCCTTATTTTTCTATAGCAAGTAGAAACGATGCACCAAGGTATAAAGAACCAGGGTGACATTGTATCTATTGCATGGACTTTGACTCTACAAATAGATAGGAGTATCCTTGTTCATACTTGACATACAAAAACCTTGTTTGATCATGTGAGAGAATAAATCCATCGAAGTAAGGAGACTAATACACAAAAGGTATAAAGAACCTGATATGCACTAGACATTATATTACTTGAGACTATCCTTGCACACACAAGGAAGGTATTTCAACAAGGTCATATTGCAAGAAAATCTAACAAGCATAACAAACAAAAGAAATGAAAATGTCCCATTTTGTACCCCTCTAGACACACTGGAAGATATTGAATATCAAGTCAATTTCGAGTGAGTGATGTAAATGAGAAAAAAGATAAAACCAAAACAAAAGATCAAAATGACAAAAATGTCAATGTCATCACATCTCTTGCTAGAGAGAGTTGTTTTAGTTGAGATTTGAAATGTTGTCAATTGTAGGAAAGATCTATCTATTAATACATGCATTGGATGTTGATTTTTTTACATGTTTGATAGGCTAGATTGATATGAAGGTTTATTGACATGTTCGATAATTATCAAGACTCATGATTTTGTGTGAAAGTTTGATGTTTTGATAATTATTGTTCTTATTTTTGTTTTTTTTTCCAAAGGTGAGAGTGACGATAGGTTTATTATGGATGAAAAATTTATTGTGGATGAAAAGTAAAATGGGATGGGAATGGTTTTGCTTCTTAAATTGGAATATTTCAATTTTTTTAATTTTCAAAATATTTTGAGGTTGTTTTTGGAATTTTGAAGTTTTCTAAAAAAAATTTTGGCATTTTCAATATTTGGACTGGGAGAACATGACCTAAGGGTTAGACCTACGCCTTGAGGGCTCATTTGAGATGGAATTGCCTATGTGAATGTGCAGAGGCTTTGTAGTTCAATTATTTGGACTAAAATTAGCACATACTTTGATGGCCAATAATGTTTTTAGGACTTTGTGGATGTTTTTGAAGATTTTAGGGGTTATTTGGATGTTTTTGTATTTTTCAATTTTTTAAATGTCTTTGAGATTTTGATTTATCTATATGTTTTGGAGATTTTGATTTATCTGGATATTTTTGGAGATTTCAATTTCTTTGGATATTTTAGGAAATTTTTATTTATTTGGATGTTTTTGGATATTTTGATTTATCTGGATGGTTTTGGAGATTTTGAAGTTTTAAACGACTTAGGTGATATAAGAGAATCCTTTCCAATGACTAAGTCTAGGAAGATGCCCCAACTATGTGTTAGGTTACATCGTGGCAAGTGGAACAGGATTACCTCAAGATAGTACTAATAGATACTCATCAAACATCAAGCCATGATAGGGATAGAGATGGATGAATAGAAGATGGATGGACGAATGAAGATTTATTATGAATGGTGAATGATAAGAGAAAGAGTATTTGATAGATGGTAGAGAGTAATTATTTATATAAGGTGCCTATTTGCCAAGTTTTCACCGAGGTACTTTCCCAAACCACCACCAAAGTGGTTTTCACTAGAGGGAGATTTTTCTTTTTACTATTTTATCCTCCTTTTTTTGGGATTTTTCTATGATTTATATGATTTATATGATTTTTGAAATAATGTGCCCCTCATGGGCTAGGCATAGAATTTTTTGAGATGGCTACTATTTATAGGCTCCTACAAGGGATATCTTCAAGCTTCATTAACTGATAAGCTCTTGATCCATAGCTTGTTGTGATGATAAAAGGTCCCAACTAGTTAGGTTCAAATTTTCCTTTGTTGTCTTGATCGAACTAATTCTTCTGATTTTCCTTTAGAACAAGGTCTTCTACTTAAAAGTGTCAACCCAGGTTGATCTTCTTGTTGTAGCTTCTTCGAAGCTGATTCTAATGCTTATAGGTGATTAAGTGCTTCTAGATGACAATCATCTAGCAATTCAAGTTCATTCAACCTAGATGTCATGTATTCTCCATCATTGATTAGGTGTTACATAATGAAAGTCTCAACAATGGTAGCTCAACCTCAATGGGTAAGATGACTTCATTCGCAAATACCAAGGAATATGGAGTAGCACTAGTGGGTGTTCTAATACTCGTTTGATATGCCCATAGGGCGGGATTCAATTGTAAGTGTCAATACCGACCACTGGCATTAACAATCTTTTTCAAAATCTTGATGATGGTCTTATTAGATGCTTTCACTTGACCATTTCCTTGAGGGTAGTAGGGTGTGGAGAAATGATGTTGGATATGGAATTGGTTGTAAAGTTCTCGTACATCCTAATTTTTGAAATGTATTCCATTATCTGTGATGATAGCCTAAGGAGTATCGTAGTGGCAGATTAGGTAGTTTAAGATGAATGGGGATATCTTTTTTCTTGTTATATAAGTCATGGGTATATATCCTCTATCTACTTTGTGAAATACTCAACAATGATAATTATGAATTTATGGTCATTAGATGAGGTAGGTGTAATACTCCTAGTGATATCAAGCTCTCATTGTGAGAAAGGCCATGGTGTCATGATCGAACACAATTCTTGTGTTGAAGCATGGATGAGATCACTATGATGTTGACATTGTAAGCACTTCATCACAAATTGATTAGCCTCGTGTTCCATAGTAGACCAATAATAACCTATTCTGAGCAACTTTTTAGCCAAGGTGATGCCACTCAAATGTGAACCACAAACACCTTCATGGACCTCATTCAAGGTAGTTAAAGCTTCTTCTTGGTTAAGAAATATTTATACCATTCCATCAAGACTCCTTTGGTAAAGGGTATCACCAATGATAACGAAGTGAGAGGATCTTTAGATAAATGTTTGTGAAGGTTATTAGTAAGGTCAAATGGAAAGATACCATTATGAAGATATGCATAGATATAGTGGTACCAAGGGGAACCAAGACCAACAATTTTCTATATGAATTCGGATTCAAGGATACGTCGAAATTTGGCATGAGAAGCTACTCTATGAGAAATTTACATTTCAAGTTGTTACATATGTGACATTGTCTAACAAAGATCTAATAGTTTTTGTTGCATCTAATGCTTTGTTTTTATCCCTTGGAATCTTCTCAAAGGTAATGTTTATGAACTTGTATTCTTTAAAGATATTAACCATTCTTTTGTATGGCATTAACTTGTCATCCTTGCTTTGATAGTCATCATTGACTTTCCTTACTAGACCAATTGAGAATCACCAGACTTGGAGTTCCTATATTTTTCATTAGATAGTGATTCTTAACCCTGTGATGAGGGCTTCATACTCTACTATATTATTTATGGATGAGAAATTTATCCTATATGATTTTGATATGTAATCACCTTGAGGAGTGATAAATAGGATACCTACTCCTAATTTATGCTACGTATGGGAACCATCAAAGTATAGCTTCCAATATTTTTTTGATGTGATAGTGAACATTGCTTCATCTAAAAATTTAGATACCAAGGGGTTTTTGCATATATTAGTGCTTCGGCTAATTGATCTATGATGATTTTTCCTTTGGTAGCCTTGATTTTTCCTTTGATAACCTTTTGGTTCATATACTTGATGTTGAATTCACTCAGGATCATAACCCATTTAGCCATGTTACCTATGAGAGTTTCCTTTGATAATAGATACTTCAATGGATCGACCTTAGAGATGAGCTTGACCTGATGAATACGCATGTAGTGACATAGCTTTTGAGAAGCAAAAACTATTGCTATACAAGCTCTTTCGATGGAAGTATAGTTAAGTCCATACCCAAATAGGGTCCTGCTAATGTGTTCATTTTGCGAGGGAGCAAAACCTTAATGCAAATATGTTACATCTAGATGCGGTAAAATTGAAGTTTTTATTCATGTCGGGTGTCATAATTTGCAATCTAAAATGCAAGAGGCATGTAAGAGTGGAAGAAAAATATAGTTTACATACATGTATTTGCATTTAGTTTTTGTTATTATCCATGCCTTTCAACTTTACGTGAGGGAGGTTTAGACTTGTCTATTTATGATTGTGCTTTTTGATTTTGTGCAAAGTGTATATTTGGTTGGGAATGTAACTTTTATTAGTACTTGTCGTTAGGCAATACTATTGCAATTGAGTTTTTTTTTCTTAATTAACTAGTTATTAATATGTTTAGCTTTCGACCAATCAAAAACAATAATTTTTTTGAAAAAATAAATAAATTTCAATTTTGTAAAGTGAACTTGTAAAATATTTAATTTTATAAATTATAAAAATTAGTTTTTGTGATTATGATTGACTAAAAAGTTTTGTGTGTTATTGACGGATTTTTGGGAAAAGTGAAAATTGTTTATATTATTTTGCCTATTTTTTAGAAAACTGAACTATTATTTTTCCTATTTAATATATACTCCTAATGATATTCTCCACTATAAATTATGACTAAAACTATCTTGGGTTGTAAGCCTGCACTAACACATAACATTCGGTTAGATTCTCAATGCCAAAATCAAGAGTTAAGTTATAGTCCTCAAAATATCATGCACTACCAAAAGACAGAAGAAATAAATGAAGATATTTCACTGAACGTCCAAATTAAAATAGAAATTTCAAAAGATTAAAAAAAAGGGTCTTGCTCTATTGTGCGTTTAAATTTACAGTAGTTGTTTTCATAATATAAATTTAATTCTATAATTTTTCTTTTCATAATATAAATTTAATTCTTTCTTATAATTATATTATATAATAATTTTATTGTATTTATATTTTATTTACTATAAAATAATTTAAATATATTACATAATCGTATATATTTTCTATTATATTATATATATATTAAATACAAATTTTATATTTATATAATTATATATATAGTTTTTTATATTATAGTATCATTTGATTTGATTTGATTATTTGATATTTATAATATATTTTAATATATACTTATTTTTATATAAGATAATTGATTTTTATATAATATAATTAAGATAAAATTAATAATTATTAACATTATCTTTACATGGAAGGTTTTCCTCTATGAACATTACCCACTGATTTTAATGATCAAAGAATGTGGTAGAATGATGGTTACCCAATATAAAATAAATAAAAATAATATTGAGAAATAAAAAACTTTATACAAAGAAAGAAGGAAAAAAATCAGATATTCTTTCTACATTCCTATAGAAAATATGTTTTAAATTATAAAGGTCAAAAACAATAAAGAAAGACAACAAAGAATTGAATATTGTTTCTAATTTTCCTAATAAATTTTATTATATATAATATTTAATATAATAACATAAGTCGTTATAATTTATATTTTCTATTGTTTTTAAAAAAATTAAAATTTTATGGTATTTTTTTATTTTAGATTATGAAATATTTTTTTAATATAAAATTACATTTTATATATTTACATATTTTTAATATAATATTATAATATTTAGATATTATATAGTTAATATTTATATACACTATAAGTTATTAAATATAAATATCATATTTTACATATATTGTTAATTAAAATATGAAATATATTGTAAGTTTAATATTTATCTATATTTATTTTTTAATTAATAATTTCTATTTATTTTCAAAATATTTTTAATGATATTTATTTTTCTTTTAGATTATAAAATATCCTTAATATTATGAAATAAAATTGCATTTTATATATTTAACTATTTTTAGCATAATATTATAATTTTTTTTATGGTGTATTGATTGTGGTAAGTTTGAACTTTTTTGTGTTCCAAATTTATTTATTTTTGTTAGTTGTGTTTTTTTTTTCAAATCGTTAAATTTATATGTGTATATATGTATAATTTTATAGTTTTTATTATAAAAATATAAATTAGTTTAGAATTCTTTCTAATTTTAAAAATATTTTTAATAAGATTTTGACATTTTTACTAATACTTATGATTGCTTTATATTAATATATATATATAAATATATATATATGATTTATAATATTTATTATAAAAATTTATATTAATTCAAAATCTTATCAAAATAGAATATAATTGTTTTTTAACTTTTAGAATATTTTTAACAAGATTTATTTTTAATATGAATTTAGAAACTTCTTGTTAATTGTAAGAACAAATTTTAAAAAATTAGATTTATTACTAATTTCAGTGTTTATTGATATTTTTAAAAATTGTGATTCTTATAAAAAAAATACTTAATTATTTTATATAATATATAATAATATATTTTTAAAAAATAACCAAATTATTTCATTACTTTAAAAATAGATTTTTATTTTTTTTCATATTTAATATTTATGATTAATAAAATCACTAAAACTATTTTAATATAGAAAACTTTCTATAAAAAAATTCATAAATTGATTTTTTGGACAATTTATATTAAATTCCATAAAACGTTAAATGAAAGGCATTTAAATGATCAAACCATCACAAATAATTATATGACAGGTAGGGGTGGCCGTCAAATTCTTGGTTCTCTATTCTCTTCATCATATTATATGATGATGACTAATAAATAATTTGAAGTTTTTTTCTAGTTTCTTTTGATTTTTACTAGTTTTGGTGGCAAGTTTTTAATTAGATGAAGGTCTTTTTAAACATAAGTAATATGTGTCATGCAAAATCACAAAATTATGTTTTCAAATTATATGTTTAGTTTAGTTTATTTATTTTGTATTGTAAATATCTTTTTGTTGGGGATGTTTTTTATTCACTTTATGTTCTCTTAGCATTTGTTGGTGAGAATTGTTAAGAAATTAAACTTTTTTTGCGGTTTCTATTGGGTTTTGCTAGTTTTGGTGACACATGTTTAAATGGTTGAAGACCTATTTAAACATTGAATAATTATTATTACTTAGCATATTCAAGAGGCTAGTAATTTTAGTGTTCTAGAGTTGTTCTTCTTGTAGGGGAAATATGAAAACGTGAATGAAAGCATCATTGAAGCAATTAGAGTCTAAAAACATTAAGAACGTACACAATTGAGATCATCCAAATCCATACTCAATGAAATTAACTTGCACAAGATTCAAATGATCTAATCTAAGAAAATGAACTCAATTCAAAGCAATTCAAATCAAATAAAAAGTACAAACCTTCAATCCCACTGTGGATTGATGCATATTTGTGACGTGGATTGCTCAAATTGTGCATAATCCATGATTGCAAAAGCTTGATGATAGGGATGATTCAGAGATGGGTGCTCTAAAATGCTCAAGATTGGCTCAATAATTCTAGAGAGTGTATGTGCTTATGAGGATTGTAAATGATTTTCACATTTGAAAGACTTACTTTATAGATTTGAAGAATTTTAATCAACAATCAAGATTCAATTTGAGGATCAATGGATGAGATGAAATCAAGGAGATGGGTAAGGATCAAGGAAGATCAATGGTTGAGGATTTATGAGAGCCTAAAATATCCCTAATTTCGTGGAAATAAGTTGGAGATATTTTGAATTAGAGGGAAGAATTTGAATTTGAATTGGGAATATTCCCTAAGGAATATTCTGTGTAAGTTGGAGAGTTGGAGGGAAATTAGCCAATTAAACTGTAGACATTGAAAAATATCTTGAATAATATCATGCACTCGAATCAGGTATACTAACATCATTTCCTCCTAAAACCCATCCTCTTTTTACTTAATTAATTAAATTAGCCTAGCTACTTAATTAATTATGTCATTTTTGTATATTAACCTAATCAATTTAATCAGGTTAATTTATCCCCTTCCATGTTAACTTTTTGTCTTATTAAATTAAATACATCAAACTATTTAATTTAAATCCCTAAATCTTCTTATTTAATTAAAATAACCCTAAGTTATTTTATTAAGTATCATATCACTTCCCCTTTCCATTAAATTAATTAATTATTTAATGAATATCCTAATTCCCCTAATTTGCATAATTGAAACATTATTTAATTATCAAATTAATAATAAATCTAATTCCCCCCACTTGCAAGGGAATATTCCTCCTTTACACATTCCTCCAAAAGGAATATTCCTTCCCATTTTGCACAATTAAACTTTATTTTAATTTTCTAAATATCTATTTCCCTCACCCATAAGAATATTCTCTTTCCTCACTCATTTAAAAAAGGAGAATATTCCTTTTCTAACAAACCTACTTGACTTCTTGAGCAAGTTAACTTGTGACCTCTTGTGCAAGTTAACTTGTGACCTCTTGGGCAAGTTGAAAGTGTGTTTGTTTGGACAAAGGAGAACCCTTGATTAAATCCCATCATTGATTCTCATTCGTTGATAAGAATCTAGGATCCATGCCTCCAACTTCTTTCATCCTTGACCGTTGATTAACCTTTTTTATCTCATCCCTTCATTTGTCATTTGTTCTCCTATAAATAGGTCACTATTTGGAGACAAATGGATCCATCTTTTCATAGAAAACTCATGTTGTTGAAATCACTCACACTCACACTCATATTAGCATTTTCTTAATATCATTTTAGCTTAAATACTTGCATTAATTAGCTTAGCTTCCATTAATGGCTTCCATGGTAACATAGATACATACATGTAGCTTATTTATTAATCAGGGTTTCAATCCTTTTAGTTTAAAATCCATTTAGATTAGATTTTCATTCATGCATCTTAATCATCTTAGCATAAAATCATGTTAAAATAGCTTGCATCAGGATCATTCAACTTTAAATCATGTTTCAACACACATCTCACAATGGTTTCATCAGTTTTCTTCAATTAAATTGATTGAAACGAGCTTATTATCCCTGGGATTGGGAAAGGGTCACTGTTCCACATCAACTCGACACCACTCCCCCAATAGGATAAGTTTCAATGGATTAGAGTAGGTATTTAAAAAGCTTTCATAGTTTAGAATGTTAGTTTTGATAAATGCTTAGTTTAGTTTAAATTGAATGATCTCTATTAGATTGAGGTTTAGTGGCATGAATATGCTTCAATTCTTCATGGATCAAGTGTAGTCAGCCCATACTAATCTATTGGTCACATTTTGGCACTAGAAGGAGGGCATAATCGATCACATTTAATGAATTTTTCTCTCAAGTTTGTTTTCTATTTTTTGCAGATATAGCGATGCTCCAGGGAACTTCAGCGACGCTTTGTAAAGCATCACCATATAGCGATGCTATCATCATCTGAAACAATGACGCCTAATTAATACACCAGCATTGATTAAAATAAACGGTGACGCTAATAATTTTTAGAGGCATCAAGAATTTGCAAACAGTGATGCTCCCAAATAGCAATGCTATCATCATCACTATCTTTCTACAGAGTGACACTAATTTTCACCAGAGTGAAGCTCATTTGATTTATGGCGACGCTATCATAAATTGTGATGCTCTTTGTCTGGTAAGTAAAAAAAATGTGATTTTTTAGCATGTGCTTTAATTTTTTTACTTCATCTGATCACTGACATGCATCTGACTTTGTTTTGGTATTTAGGCTAACTGGGTTTTGTAGGTTGGACGATAAAAGTTGAAGTGAACAAACATTCTTATCTTTCCATCTTATAATTGTAACAAGTGTTTCGACACTTTTGGGGAAACTATAACCCATTCATCATGATTTTCATTTTATGCTTTAGGACCACACTAGCTTTCAATTGGGTTTTAAAATGAACACTCAAATCAGTTAAAATTGAACCCCCACATCATCTTACTTTGGGTTTAGAATTGAACAATACAACTCAACACTTCATTTGGTGCTTAAAATGAGCTTTCCTTATTTTGAGGATTAAAATTTACGAGTGTTTGCTATGTCTTGAGATTTATATTTTCATCATTGAATGTGCAGGGTGCTGGCAAGAAGTTGAGTCCACTTTTTGGTCAAAAAGTGGAAGTGTTTTCCTTGATTTTCAAAATTTGACACATTTGACCTTAAAATTTGAAGCACTTAGAGATGGAATCTTCAAAAAAGTCACTAATCATAAAATGTAGTACTCAGAGTCTAGTTTCCAAATATGTAATTTATTTCAATACCTAGATTGTAAAAATTGAGTTTCAATAGGCGTTTCTAAAAACCACTATCTAAAAGTCACTTTTTTATACCATACCATGCACGCGTATGACATCCATATTTTGACCTAAATTATCATATTTTTCTAAATCCTTTTGGGAAAAGATTTTTGACTCACTGAAGCTTGTTTTTTATTTTTTTTGTAATTTTTTATTGAATTTTTTTTTTTTTGTTAAATTTTTATTAGGCATATTTGTCGTTCTGAAAAATTGTCGTGTACGACACGCATAAGATGGCCTAAAATTATCATTTTTTGATTTATTTATTTTTAAAGTGAAAGAGGTGTCGAAGTTTGTTCTCGTGCAATCGTTCATCAAATGTTATGTTGATCAAAAGTTATTAAAATACTAAAAAAACTACGATAATTCAAGTTTATGGACTAGTTTCATTAGAAATTAATTGAAAAATAGAAAAAATAATCAACTTATTAAAAAAATTACATATTTGGAATCACCTTTGTCTCATCTATAATGGGTTTAATTTAGGTAAAAATTCTACAAAATAGGTCTTAAACATATGTCCAAAGTCATTATTTTCTGTGACATTAACAGGACCTTCAAGTTGCAAGTCAAACCAGGTCCAAAGCTTAGGTTCGGGTCCCCAAGCCATTTCCAGAACCAAAAACAAAAACCTGCAAAAATTTATCAATTTAAAAGCGGGATCCGTTTCACCAAAAAACATTTTTTATGGTTCTATGAAGGATCCCTTTGGCTTAAAAAGCAATTTCCAAAATAGAAAGTTTTCAAATGGGATCCGTTTTGAAAACTTTCCAATGAGATTTTTCAAAATTGGAAGTTTGAAAAAGTTTTCAAACGGATCCCATTTTGAGAACTTTCCATTTTTTTTTGAAATTTCGTTTTCAGAAATTTTAACGGGATCCCATTTTGAAAATTTTCAAAATGGAAATTTTAAAAAATGGGATCCCATTTTTTAAATTTAGGCTCAGGATCCCGTTTTTTGCAAGCCGATTTCATTTTTTTTCCTAAGGCAAAAACTTCCACGTTTCGTGGACTCATCTTCTTGCATTTACCCTACATGCACTTCTCTCGTGCCACTTAGCGATCTTGAGAATCAAAAGCATTTCCTTGACATTTTGCGTAATCACCCACATATTTCAATTTGGATTAAAATGAACCCCATGCTAGTGTAAGGAAAGGGCATTGTGAATACTCTCTCCTTACTTCATGCGAACTAGGAGATCGAACAATAAACGTACTTTTCTTTTTTATATTTAGAGGGCCTACCTCTCCACTTCGAAAGGAGGGAACGAACCAAGTGGTAATGAGCTAAATCCAAGCTCTTTCAAGTTGTTATATAAAGATGTGTTTGTGACGAAAGTCATAAACAACAAGTGTGGATGTGTCATACCGACAAGAATCACCCTTAGTATCTGTGTGATGCGTTAAAATATCTTCTTAGGAAGAGACTGGGAGGCCTCTTGATTGAAATAATCTCGAGCTAATCTTGCCATGTGTATGGCTAGCTTGAACGAAATCCCTTACTATGAACCAATTGCTTAGAAGCCAAGAAACCTTTATGCTTGTTAGTGCAGGAACGGTCGTCCCAAAGTCGCCCCACATTTTACTATTCATTGTTGAAACAGAAAAATCCTTAGGATCTTTGGATCTTCAGGATTTGAGATTTGGTGGTCCCGAGAAGTGTGTGTTGTGGAGGGGAGCCAGTGTCACCAAATCTCTATTTGTTCACATTATCTTAGTGTTTGGAGAAATCTAAGTGAGGATTCAGCAAGTAGTATATTTTGAACCTAAGGTTGTAAATGCTTGTGATTCAGTTTAATACTTTTCTTGGTTCTAAAATGGTGCAAACAAACATTCATGATCTTCATCAAAATTTAAAACCCTTTTGTCTAAGTATGGATACCCTTTGAAAAAATCTTAATATTAATGGTTGTCCTAAGGATTTATCCTTAGAGACTTCTAAGTATTTTGGTTTATATCTTAATCTATACTTCTCAAAGTTAACCTAAGAAACTATGGCTTGGACTTCATCCTTTTCACAAAATGGACCTTGTGAAATTTATGATGTTTTTGACATAGACATTTAGTTTGAACTTAATCAAGACAAGTGTTTGTGGTAAAAGAAACTCACTTAAGCAAGATAAATTGATAAATTGAACCCCACATGACCATTTGGAGACTGATTGCTCTAGTTGAACAACCCGACCTTACAGGTGTTATCATTCAACCAAACTTTGAACTAATTGAGGGAGAACAAACTGATATAATTAGTAGTTTGAGAAGCTTCACTTTTGAAACAAAGGAAACACCCATTCAATGGAGAAACACAACAATAATCTTAGATGAAGAAGAGGAACAAGCTGATATTGTGGCTAGAAGGCCCATATTACCACCACTTGCATGAAAATCAATATCCTCTTTTCTTCCATAAACTTGAACTTTTCAAAATGATCTCACACAAAATTAGAATCCCCAAGAGAAGGTCTACAGGTCATCACTTTAAACTTAGGCATCATAGTCCAAAAGCCATCAAAATACACCTTTTATCACTTTACCAAAATAGAACCAGGTTGGTATAAAATTCTACAAACATGCTTCAAGGAACAACCCAGACTTGTATGCATTCTTTTATAGTCAAAACCTTGTTCTTTTTCATGATCTTGAACCTATCTAAAGCATTGGGTCTTTAGGATTTGAAAACTTTAGAGGTATAGCTTGTTTCTCACTACCATGGTCTTATCAAACAAAGGTTCACTTTAGGTCAATATCAAGGGTAAAACATTTCATCCACCCCTTCATTAAAATTCATCATACACTTCACCAAACTTTGCAAAAAATTTGAATATACCAACACTTTTTTACTTAAGCATCTATCAAACCAATCCATAACTTAGCTACTTTGTATGTGAAATGAATCCTTTTCTATGCACTTGGCTAAGTTAGTCATCATCTTTGAACTAGTTTATCTTGAAGGTCACAAGTTTACCCTAAAGATTCACAAGTTCATAAGCATCCTTTATCCAAACATCAACATATCAAACTTAAGTCAAAGGTGTTATCCCAAAACATTTGCAAAGATCACTTCCCACATCACCCACCTTTTCATCTCCCATTACCATCATTGCTCCAAAAATACTTAGAGTGTCCCTTTTACCTAGATTTGAGTCAACTAGAGAGTTTAAACATTACAAATCTCAACATAACTCTCCCAGAGGTGACTCAAAATTTATGGTAAAAACAAGATCACAACACAAGAGAATGATGGATAAAACCAAAGTCACATTTACCTCAAGTGATCCTAATCCTCTAGAATTTGATCTGAGAAGACATGTTACCCCATCATAGCAACCTTCATCACCATTAGGACATATGAGATAGAAGACATCACAAATAATCCATTTGGACTTACTAGGGAAGGAATCATGGAGCATCAAGCCTTAGAGAACATAGTTCCCAACTCCCCATCTTTTGTTGCACAATCATTGACACAAGGCTTAACTTCATCCACTATTCAAAGAACTTGATCACTAGGAATCAATCAAACACCAACACCTAGTATTGCAACTAGTCTTGCTAAGGACTTTGGCCATACTCTTCCATCCCAAACAACCACTTGGACACCAAAATTTGGTGCTCCTCCCATTCCCAAGGATCCCCAACAGCCATATAAACCACTTACGCTTCATTACTCCACAACAACCTCAACATATCGAGGACGCCCCTCTTCATCCATACCTACAAGTACCACAAGTGCTCCCAACATCACACAAGGTAGTGTGGACCAACTAGACCCAAAAGGGAAAGGAAGTACCCTCATGCAAAATCAGCCTTTAACACCACATGGGACCTCTTCATCCAATCCTCCTATTGATACATCAAACATAGCGATTGTCCAAAACACATATATCTCGTCCATCATCAACCCACATCAAAATAATCCCTTGATCAAAAACCCCATCAGCCAAGGTACTACCCTAACCACATCTTGAACACAAGGGAACCTCCAAAACATCGATTGAGGTAATCCTTTCGATCAATGGACTCAAGGTCCTAATGTTCCCCTAACATCACCATATTTAACGATACCATCCTCATCTTTACCATTTGTCCCCCAAGTCATGTAAAATCAAATGGGACCTCAAACTTACATTCCTCCACCACAATCCACTATCTTGCAAGGAATGTTAAACCAAGGTAATCCTCGACCTCTCATCAATAATCCGCCATCCGCACAAAAATTCAACACCCAAAACCATTTGTCCCAACCATTGATTGATCCTACATTGCAAGCACATGCCCTAGCTTTACAACAAGCACAACAAACTTACCAGAAAGTAGTCTAACAACAACAAGCACAAGTAGCCTTAGTCGCACAACAACAAGAAGTAGCCTTAGCAACACAACAATAACAACAACAAGCACAGCAAGCAGCCCTAGCAGCACAACAACAACAATAAGCACAACAAGCATCCTTACCAACACAACAACAATAGCAAGCACAACAAGTAGCCCTAGCAGCACAACAACAACATCAAGCAACCTTAGCAACACAACAAGCAGCCTTAGCAACTCAACAACAACAAAAAAGCTCAATAATATGCCTAACAACAATAATTGCTTGTGCAATAGCAACAACAACAGGGTTTTTACTATAACCCTCAACAAAATATCATCCACCCAAACACGGTAGGAACATATACACCTACACCATCATCACCTTATCCTACACCACCATACACACCATATAACACATCCTCATATCATAATCCCACGTACACTTCATCCACCATCCCACAATATGCAACATATGGTCCTCCACCCAATCCACCAAAAAATATAGTGTCACAACTCAAGGCATTGACACAAGAAATGTAGGACATCCGGATAGGTAAAATGAAGAAACCCCATTCACAGAACCTATGTTCATATCCATTTGATCGAAACATCACAATGGTACCATTCCCTCCCAATTTTGAAATCCCCAAATTTGCAAAATACAAAGGGAGAAGAAGTCTGTGGACCACATCAAAGAGTTTAATTATGTATATGGAGGTCACCTATAATGAGTCCTACTTGATGCGCCTCTTCCCACAAAGTTTAACAGGTCCTGTCATGGATTGGATTTCTCAATTGCCTCTAGGTATCAAAACTTTCCTAGAAATCATTGACAAATTCATAGATCACTTCTCCTTCAATCTTGACATGGACATAAGCTTAGAAGAGTTATATACTCTCAAACAAAACAAGGGAGAATATTTTGTCAATTCCTTGCAATGATGGAGTGGAAAAGAGCGAGTAAAAGCAAGTGGCCAATTCTCGATGAACAACAAGTGGGCATTATCATAGAAAATATAGATCTCGATCTATCATTCCACTTAAAGATGTAGTGCATCACATCTTATGATGAGCTTGTCCCTCAAGCCCTTAACATCGAGAGAGCTCTAATCTTACAGGGAAATACTCAAGCCTATAAATAAAATCATCCATCAACTAGTTCCATCGACAAGCCTCATGTCTAGGCTAAGAAAAAGAATGTAACAAATGATGTTGTGGTACATGCTAAGGTGGTCCTAAGTGTTCCCAGGCTGAACAACAATTAAATCACTAACGTTCAACCAATTTTGCAACAAACAACACCAACACAAAACACTCAGGTCAACAATGTTGAAACAAACAAAGGAAAACACCTAACAAGAACAACTATTCAAAATGCAAGTATACACAGTTGTCAGAACCAATTGAGACTATCATGAAGAAGTTGGTAGATTCAAACCTAATAATGCTTCCAAATTTTGAAAACTACCAAGAACCACAAAATAAACCCCCCTGGTACAACGAGAATGATCTTTGTGACTTTCACAAAATCAAGGGACAAAATACAACAAACTGCATGTGACTCAAAAACATTATCCATGATCTTATAGAAAGCGACACCATATCTATGGAGGTACCAACTGGTAATCAATATCTTAAGATATACAGGACCCCCATGTCGGATCATATCAAAGGAAACAACACTAGGAAAGCTAAGGATTATACAAACGTGCAACATACCTATTCCAATGTAGTTGCATCCTATGATATTGTCATTACCATTGTCACGATCAAAGGGCCTAGTGCGGAATGTGGAGTCACCACACGACGTGGTAAGGTCCCTATCCAAGGATTCCCATCTCAATCTATGGAAAACCCTACTCAACCAATAGCAATCACAAGCAAGTACAATCTCTTAGATCAACTTAAAAAGACCCCCACGCAAATCTCTATCTTAGAACTATTGAGGCTATCCCCCACACATAGGGAAATCTTAGAGGAAGCTCTTTCTATGTCGTATGTCCCCAAGGATATAGATACTGAACAATTTCATGCTATGGTAGGGCATATCACTAATCATCTTCTCACCTTCTTAGAACAAGACCTACCGTCACAACCATCTCATAATTGTGCTTTACACCTTGAGGTCATCATCCATAAGAATAAGGTTAAAAGAGTCTTAGTAGATGGAGGTGTTGGTCTAAACATTTGTACCCTTCAGTTGATCAAAAATCTGGGCTATTGAGAGGATACTATTGAGAAGAAAAAGAGCACCACCATCAGGGCATATAATGACCAAGAATGGGTATCACAAGGCATCATCGCACTACCCATCCAAGTGGGCCTCCTTATCGCAAAAAAATACATGCCAAGTGTTATACCTCAATATTCCCTACAATATCATGCTTTCAATGTTATTAGATTTCCACAATCCATAAGAATATCAGAGAAGCTATTTTTGGATTAGATTGTGTAAGCTTTTTTGGATCAACGTTTCGGATCACACTCTGTGATCCATCATCATAAGAATATCATGCTTGGTCAACCCTGGATCCATGCCCTAAAATTTGTAGCTTCAACCTACCATCAATGTGTAAAGTTTCCTTTTGAGGGTAGAGAAGTTACCATCCATGGAGATCCTGAGCCTTTTTACTACTACAAGAATCTTGAGGCCAAGTTCTATAAGATCCTCCAAATACCCAAGAATGATGAAGGTACTACACCTTATACCTCATTTGTTGACCCAACATCCCTTGCATCTACCTCAAAAATGAAAACACATGTTGTGTAGAACCTACCCTACATCAAAGCAGTGATCTAGGATGATGGTTGTGGGAACTATAAGCTAAAAGAGGATAATTTTGTGTTGGGAGAGCTACCTATTTCTCCCCAATCTCATGGGAAGCCCACACATAGCAATAACATCCTTGAAACTATCAAAATTGCAGCTAATACCTTCACCAAACGGGGATACCTAAACAAAGAAGATGTCAATGAGGAGGATATTTCTAAATTGCTATATCAGGATGAACGACCCATCCCTATTCTTCCCATGGAAGATGATAACAAAGGCTTACAACTAATGAAGGTCACGGGGTATACCAAGAATAAGAAACTAGAACAAAATGATAATGGTTTTCTAGAACCTATCATTCCTAAGAAACGTCCAAAGAATCTTGGTCTAGGTTGTACTACTAGCAAGGTTACCCTTATCGGCAAAGGTACTTTCGCTAAATGGGCTAAGGCTTCCTCTTGGTTACCAACATCGCATGATACTGCCCTAGATGACTTCTCCCTCAATGTTGCTAACCTATTTGAAAATAACTCCCTCTTCATGATATCTACATCAACCTTCAGCCCAATCAACCAACCAAATAAAATATAACTAGTATACCTGCAACTCATTGACTTGGACCAACAAGGACCATCGATTCTAGATTTATTTAAAAACAATGAAGCAATCTCAGAATTCATGGGACTTCATGACAACTTACCATGGGTATATCACAAGGTTGGTTTTGACATAGAGCTCAACACAAGGGCATACTATGGGGAGATGATTGAATCCTTTAGCCGTAAAATTGATTACATGCAACTAACTTGTAGATCTTTGTGTGAAAACCACATTGTAGCACTCTTTGATCTTAAAATAGTAAAAAGAAAGGACGTATTCAAGGGTGAAAACCTCTCTAAGGCACCCAAGGATGAGGGATTAAATCTCCCCCTTAGTGCAATGCATCCAAAGAAGTCAGCAATTTTAGTAGAAAAGGCCACTCCAGTCAATGTAGGAACAAAAGAAGTACCCAAGATCACTTTCTATGTCGAATCCTTGTTAGATGAAGAACAAAAGAACCTGGCAGCATTCCTAAAAGAGCGAAGAGCTAACTTTGCATGGTAATACATGGATATGCCAGGACTTGATCCAGAAATAGTTGTACATCATCTAGTAGTCTATCCTGAAGCCAAACCAGTAAATCAGAAGTTAAGGAAGATGCACCCTAAGTTAGCACTTTTGGTGAAACTTGAGTTACAAAATCTCCTTGACGTTGGATTCATCTTACCAATAGATTATCCTTAGTGGGTTTCAAACCTGGTAACAGTATCCAAACCCACTGGGGGCGTCAAAATATGCATGGATTTCAAATACTTGAACAAGGCATGCCCAAAGGATGATTTCCCTCTTCCTAACATTGACATCATAGTGGATTTAACAACTAGGCATGAAATGCTATCACTCATGGATGGTTTTATAGGCTATAATCAAATCATGATTTCTAAGGAGGATCAACACAAAACTATATTCACTTGTCCATGGGGGACATATTGTTGGAACGTGATGCCATTTGGGCTAAAGAATGTAGGAGCGACCTATCAAAGAGAAATGACCCTCATCTTTCATGACATGATCCACAAAATATTTGAAGATAATGTGGATGATATTTTAGAAAAAATCAAAGAGAATAAGTGAGAAAATACAAGTCTTGGACCCATCTTTGACAGGCTTGAAGAGTACAAGGTATGACTAAATCCAAAAAAAATTATCTTCGGGGTTACATCAAGGAAACTTCTTGGCTATATCATCTCACAAATAGGGATAGAAATTGGTCTAGAAAAGGTAAAATCCATCCTAGACATGTAACCACCACAAAAATTAAAGCAGATGAGAGAGTTACAAGGAAGATTGCAGTCCATCAGAAGGTTCATACCACAACTATCAGATAAAATCCACCCCTTTTCACATCTTCTCTATAAAGGAATAACTTACAAGTGGGATGAGAAGTGTGACAAAGCTTTTCAACATATTAAGGACTATCTATTAACACTTCTATTGCTTATGCCACCAAAACCGAACAAACCATTGATCATGTATATCTTAGCAACATCAGCAACACTAGGTGCTCTTTTAGTACAACATGATGAAAACGGAAAAGAAAGGGCTATTAATTACATCACTAAGACCTTGGTGGGCTATGAAATAAACTCTTCATGCATTTAGAAAGCATGCTTAGCATTGGCTTTTTCTTCACAAAAATTTAGACACTACATGTTGTCACATCAAATCAAACTCATTGTGAAGATCGACCCATTGAAATACCTATTATCCAAAGCAACTATCACTAGGTGAATTACCAAATGGGTAATAATCTTGACTGAATTTGACATAAAGTATGTAGACACAAGGAAATCAAAGTTAAAGTGATCACATACCAACTAGTAGAGGCACCTATCTATGCAAAGAATCCATTGATATTTGAATTTCTGGATGAATCAGTATTCCTTGTCAATGCAACAAGTTAGTGGAAGATGTACTTTGATGGATCATTCACCCAACATGGATCAGGATCGGGTATTATTTTCATCACCCCTCAAGGTGATTGCATCCCAAAATTATACAGGCTATCATTTATGTGTACTAACAACATTTTTGAGTGTGAATCCCTAATCATAGGTCTAAGGATGGCAATTTAATGGCAGATACAAGAAATGAAAGTCTATGGAGACTCACAGCTAGTTATCAACTAAGTCAATGAAGACTACTAAACTAAGGATGATAAGATCACTCCTTACAAGAATATGGTAGAGAATATCAAGGACCTTTTCATTGAGATAACTTTTGAGCAAATTCCTCACATGAACAACCGAGCAGTAGATGCTATGGAAACAATTAGATCATTGTTAGACATGTTGAACATTCTGCAATGTGAATTTTTGGTAGAACAACTTCTCATACTAACTTTCAAAATCCTGGAATCTAAAATTTGTGTGTGTCATTGTTGGTCCTAGATCCCCATGGTATCATGACATATTCACCTATTTAAGCAGAGGAACCATCCCATCCGATATCACCTCCAACCTTAAAAAGACCTTTGTTAAAAAGGCATCCTGATTTGTGATCCTAGGTGATACCTTATACTGTTGAAGCATCGAGGGGACACTACTACGATGTATTAACCAAGAGGAAGCATTGACCACTTTAACAGAAGTACATGATGGCATAGATGGTTTCCATTCTAGCATTATGACTTTAGCTAAGAAACTGTTGAGGAGTGTTGAAAATATGAGCAAGCTTTGGTGGTGTTATCATTGATTTCAACATAGTTCAGTATGTTGTAGATTGTACATATATAGCTAAGATGTTGCTGATATGTTGTGAGTACATGGAGCTATCTTTATGGTGTTGCAGATGTGTTGGTTTGATGAGTTTCCAAGTGATTTTGAGAAAATTAATAAAGAAGAGAAGTTAGAGTGATGAATGTGTTCAAAATGTGCTCTGATATGTGCTCCAAATTTATCCTATGTTGATCTTATGCTTGTGCAGATCTGGAAGTTTGATAATGGTGATCTAATGGTGATATCTCCTAAGTTTTAGCTTTTGGTTTGATGGTACATGAAAGTTATATTCACTGGTATGTGAACTGTTATGGTAGAGTTGGTCTTCTATGGACTGAGAGAAATGTTTTTTCTCCACAGTCCTTTGCTCTTTCGTTTTAGATCTTGTGGATCTGGGATATGTCTTGTGAAGGTCTTTTTTGTGCTCTAGCAAAAAGGTTTGAAGTTCGGTGATCCAAAAGTCATGTCTCAGTGTTTCAGTGTGAGATGGTACAGTCCAGATGGACTGGTGAAAGGTGTTTAGTGTTTAAAGTTTGTTGTTTTTCTACAGATGTATCTGGAAGAATCTGAGATGTATTTTTGTGCATAATGAAGCGTGTTGTGGCATTTGTGTTCCATATTCTTGTTGGGAAGCATGTACATCAATGTTCATTTGTGTATTCATTAGGTTTGGCCAACCTGGTGTTTACACTTCATGCGAATAATAAAATTTAATTAAGGAAGCATGTGGTTGATTTGAGATGTTATTTTTTATCTTGAAAAATATTTTTATTGGTCCACTCTCATTCCTTTCCACTACATGAATGTTGAGTTGCCGACCTTATTTGAATTTATGAAATGAGGTAATTGTGTCCAACCTTGGAGAAAGGTTTCTAAGGTTGAGGATGGTATAAAAGCAAGTTGAATTGTGAAGAGTTGTATGACAGTGTGATGCAAAGTGATGAAAGCGAGCCACAAATATTAAGAGAAGAAGTGTGTGTGTGAGTGAGTTGTGACAACAGTTCTTCATTGAGTTGGATTCCTGAAGGTAGTGAGCTAAAGGTTTCTGCAATCCTGCAGATGTGTGTTAATTGATGTGGTGGATCTTTTGTTCTCTCTTGTATATGTAGGCAGTGAGCCTCCCTATTGGACAGTGAGTCCTTTCTGTAGGCAGTGAGTCTTTGTACTTGGACAGTGAGTCCTCTTTTGGATAGTGAGCCTTTGTATTCAGTTTTATGATCTTTTCTATTGTGAGTTAACCCTCACTATGTTTTTTCCCTTATTGGGTTTTCCATGTAAAAAATCTAGTGTTCATTGTGTTCATTTACTTTCTATTATTTTTGTTCCATGCTCTTACTTAATGACAAAATAGTGTGGTTGTGGAATTAATAAGAGTTAAAGTTTTAAGTTTGAATTTTGTGACAACTGATTCACCCTCCTCTCAATTGTCCTATGCCTATTTAACAAACTAGGTACTACTGGCCAACCATGAAAAGAGAATTAGCTCATCAGTATGTGCAAAAGTGTGTCCAGTTTCAACAGCATGGAGATTTGATTCATGCTCCAACTCAAGAGTTGAAACCAATGATCACACCTTGGCCTTTCTCGCAATGGGGGCTTGATCTCATAGGAAAGATTACCCCAACCTTATCTAATGGCCACAAGTTTATCATAATGGCCACTGAGTACTTTACTAAGTGGGTTGAATCCATTCCTATGACCTACATAATGGGAAAGAAAATTGCTAAGTTTATCCTGAACTACCTTATCTGTCATTATGGTGTTCTGTGAACCTTATCTCAAACAACAAAACACCCTTCAAGAATCAGGATGTAAAAGAGCTATGTCAAAGATTCGACATCCAACACTGATTTTCTACCCTGTATTACCCCCAAGGCAATGGTCAAACTGAGGCTACAAACAAGACTTCTAAAAATCCTAAAGAAAACAGTCAACAAAGTTGGTCGTGACTGGCATCTGCAGTTAAATCCCACTCTTTGGGCTTATCGAACCAGTATTCGCATGCCAACAGGTGCAACCCCATTCTCCTTGGTCTATGAATCAAAAGCCATCCCACCTATTGAGGTTGATCTTCCATCACTGCGAGTGTCACTACAAAACCTAATCACTGATGAAGAATATAGAGTATCTCAGTTGAATGAGCTAGAATTCTTGGATGAGCGTCATCTTGATGCTCTTAATTACTTGTAATTATATCAAAACTGACTGAAATAGAGCTATAACAAGAAGATCAAGTGTTAGTCTTTCTAAGTAGGGGATCTTGTCCTAAAGAAAAATCAAAAAAATCTTCCAGATCAAGACAACAAAGGAAAGTTTGAGCATAATTGGTTAGGTCCATGTGTCATCATATCAAGTTATGGATCAGGAGCATATCAATTGTCAACACCTAAAGGTGAACCCTTACAAGAACTGACCAACAGCTTGCATCTTAAAAAAAATTATGCCTAGTCTTAAAGGGTGTAAATCTAAAAAAAAAATTTAAAAAATCAAAAATCCAAAAAATAGAAAAAAGGATTGAAAAAATTAAAGAAAAAACAATTGTCCTCTAGTGAAAACCACCTCAGTGGCACGTTGGGAAAATACCTTGGTGAAAACCTGGTAAACAGGTGCCTTGCATAATAAAGCACCTCCATCTATTCTTTGGCTCTTTTGTCCTATCATTCCATCCATCACATCACATCATTCATCCTATTTATTCTGTCACCCATCCATTTCTGCATCATAGCTTGATATTGTGCAGTATTGTACCCCCTTAGTACTACTTGGCATATTCCAAAGGTCAATTTTTCCTGCCTATATCGAGGTATTCTGTCATATCACACTGGTGGAATTTATTCTAATTCGGATCGGGTTCTTGTATATCTTAAGGCAATTCAAAAATATCAAAAACATTCATAAAAACTTCATCAAAATCCAAAAAACATCCAAATCTTGTATAGTTGAAAATCCAAAAACATTTGTAAATTCATGTACAGCTAAAAATCCAAAAATATTTGAAAAATTGTAAAGTCAAAATCCAAAACATCCAAAACACCTCAAAATCCCTAAAAAGGTCAAACATCGAAAATCCAAAAATAATACCTTGTCAAACTACAAGTCTCTGAGCTTGAACATAGGAAAGGCCATCATTGATGTGCCCTTGAGACACCCTAGGTCAGTCCTTTAGGAGTCTGTCATAATAAACTAGCATTCCATCAACTGTTAATATCTCATTGTTAATAAGTTGTGTCAGTCGAACTGCGTGGTCTCTACATGTATAACATAGGCAAGGCCTATCTTTGATCATCCCCCAAGGCCCCTATGATAGGTCTTTTAGGTTAGGTTCTTGGTCAAAACTTAGAAAATCCCTAAACATTCAAAAAAAAAACACAAAAACACAAAAACATTCAAAATCTCAAAAAACCCCAAAGCATTCAAAATCTAAGAAAACCCCAAAACATTCAAAAATTAGAAAAACACAAAAACATTGGAAAACCTTGGAAAACCCTAAACAACCTCAAAATAATCAAAACCAAAACATCCACATAAACTTTCAAAAAGACCAAAAAACAGCCTCAAAACATTTTAAAATACCAAAAAACATTGAAATATTCCAAAAAAATCCAAAACCACCCATCCCATTTCACTTTCACCCACAATAAACCTCCATCCATAATAAATCAAGCGTCGCCTTCAACCTTTGGTAAAACAAATAGAAAGAAAGTATAGCAAGTCATAAAGTGAGAACCTAAGTGTCAAAATCTAAAGTCTAAATCATAGGTAAATGAGTCAGTGAAGTTTATATCAACGGATTATCACATACCCCATCCTAATCACAACACCTGATCAACATGTCCTAGGAAGCATCCTTCCTATTATGGACATCAACATAAGAAATCGCCTTAGTTATATTAAACTAGAAAGAGATATAGATAACACTGACTGTTTGTCTTTGATCTTTTCTTATGATTTATCTTAATGACCCATTCTAAGGACCTCTCGATGATTTCTCAATGATTTAGAGAGAAATAAATGGGGAATCGATCATTATCTTTCAGTTGTTGTGCTTGTGGGTATTCTTGTAAAATAATCTTGGTGCATACTTGTTAGTTGTGTATAAGGAAGTTGTTTAGGGTAGATTGTTGACTATTGTGTATGCTTTGGTTTGATATATTATGAACTACTAAACTACATTCCAACAAGGTTTTCATATGTCAAGGTGTGAACAAGGATTATCATATCTTTTTGCGAAGTCAAATTCCATTACACTAGATACAATGCCATCTTGGTTATTAATACATTAATGCATCATGTCTATGTGTTAAATCAAATAATAAGGAATGATGAAAAATCTCAATCCCAAGATGTGAGAAAATCATCATCATTATCATACATCTCTCATCACCATCTCTAATAAAGTCTCAGTGGATCATAGACTTGTTGGAACATTTTGAATCAATCATCAAAATCAATGGTCAATCATCTTGCTTCTTCTATCTTCTCTTTGTGCTAACATGGTATCATGACAGTCAACAAAAATATCATCAATGCATCCATCCTGCATCCACAAATCATCAGCATACATACATCTCGAATAATAATAGCATATCATAATATGAAAAACACATTTCACTGCAACATCATTATCATTTAAGTTGTGTTGAATAATATAGATTTGTTATTTTAAGCATCTTAAATCATTGCATACATATCATAATTATGATTCGCATTATCATATCATAGGAACGAACATCTCCATTATCCATCCATACATCCATATGCATACATCATCATATAATATATTGCATAGAAAAATACACAAAAATAAATGCACTCATATCAATTGCATAAGCATAACATCCATCTCATAACTTGCATAGAAAAGATACTGAAAAATAATATAACATTGCATCCATTCCATATTATTACATCTCATATCATCACATATTGCATAAGCATGAATAAAATTAAACGCATCCATTCATTACGTTGCATCCTTACATTATCGTAATATATAAGCATATCACATTATATCAATATAAAATGCATTCATACATTCATAAAGCATGAAATAAAACAAGCACATCATATCATATCAAATATGTATCATATATATATCAAAAATGACTGTCATAATACAATATATGATTTAGTGTGTGTATATCGATCAAAAGTAAAATATCCACAAGGCTATCAAAAAGGATCCCATGAATGTATATATATGTATAAAGAATCGAGCAATAATAAAAAAGTGTCTATACAAGCAAGCTAACCCTAATGGCTACTCCCCTCACTGGGCTATCTCTTTGGTTGATCCTCAGCCTGAGGATATGCCCCACTCCTCTATGAGTAATTTGGTTGCCTAATCATCATGGGGAAATTCCAATGGTAGTGCATGCGATAATAAGCAACCTAGGTCACAACCTCTTTGTACAATCATGTAGACATTGTCCATCCCTCAGTTGCAGCTATCATGGCCTCTAACTGCTAGTTTCACCTGACCTCCTGTGCCAACTGCATATCAACAGTTTTCCTAAGCTGACGCTCCTAGTCCCTCTCAGTTGTCAATTCTTGTACCTACTTTTAGGCTTGGTCTCTCTCAATAGAGATGTACAATATATGTTGTTGAGCTTGATCTCTCTCACCTGTAACCACCTGCAATAGTTTCTGCAACTGTTGTATTTGTGCATCACGGGGATCTGGCCTCGATGGTCACTATTGTGGAGGCTACTGCTATATCAGTGGCTACTGAGGAGGCTAGTAGTGTAATGGTGGTGCACCTGGGACCTATCCAACATGATGTTGTCCATCTTGTCCTTTTCCCCTTCCATCTAGACCTTTACCCTATCCTCTACCTTGTCCATCATCTGGCTATCCTCTACCCCTACCTACACCCCTCCCTCTCAGCCTCCCTCCTGGAGGTATACCTGTTGGATCTGTAAATCGAGGAGGGGTACAAACAATGCATCTTAAGCAGGCATTGTTTGTGCATCCACTTGTCCCTGATCATAGGCCCATGGCCTAGCAACCAACTATCAGAAACCCTCTACAACCTCGTGGGTTGCGATCATATGTCCTGATGCTGTCTCTTGGGCTGACCTGACAAAAATAGTAGTATATGCATCATCAGGCCTATCTTACCTCTCACCAAATTGTCTGGAAACCCTATTAGGTAGGTACCTCTTGATAATCATGTGCTTTTGACCCTGCATGAATCGGGTCTATCAAGCAAAGAAAAGCTATTGCACATCATCATACCAAGCTGGCATCTGAATCCACAACCATCATCTGAACACTATCATATCATCGATGACTCAACACTAATAGGAAATGTCGAGCTACCCTGTGTGTTGTAATGTGATGTCACCCCTATATCTCCAAACAATTAGATCATTCATCTCTACATCTACCATATGAACAATAGGTCAAAGCACGACAATGTGCTCCCAGACCCAAATATGGAGAAGGGTGACCCCTATACCAATCGCTCTCCCATCACAGTAAACAAAGTCATGCATATCACGGTAAACAGAGGCCAGCATCATTGGCTCCCATGCATACTGGGTCCTCTTGAAGAGCATCATGTGCCATGGGTGATCCCACAATACTGGTTTACAATTCCAACGAGGAAGGAAAATTGCAAAAAACACTCCTATGAAAAAAAATTTGCTTTTTAGGGGTTCGAATGGACCCTGGTTGAGCAAACCCTATTAAATGATGGGACCCACTTTTTTTGCATTTTTTTATGATGAAGACAATGGAAAATTGAATACAAGGGGGGGTTCGCTCGAACCTGGGTTCATTTTAACCTTGGTTCTAGCGAACCTCCAAGGGGGGTTCATTTGAACTTGGGTTCATTCAAACCTCCCCTTTTCCCCCTTCTCCCCCTCTTGCACCAAATGTCTACAAAAATTTTCCCTTCAAAGCTCAAGTTAAGGATGAAAATGAAGGAGACTTCACAAACCCAACTGGATGATGGAAGTCCTCAGAATGAGCTATCCATCAAATATAATTTTAATATGTTTTGGTTTTATTATATATTTTATTTTTTAGTTTGATTAAACATAGGTTTTTCACTAAAAATTGAGCTCTTTTCTTTGCACATGTAGAAAAATAGCATACTATCAAAAAAAATTTGAAGAATATTAGTGCACTAGATATTGATGTCCTTGATCCAACAAAAAAAATGAATTTCATTATGTACATGTACAAAAAAATGTTATGCTTTATCTAGTGAATCATGTCTAAATTGTAAAAGGTTTGACTCTGAAACTTAATTAAGAAAAAAATATTCAATGAAATGCTATGAAACCAATTCCATGCACTAGATATTGTAGTTACGAATCTACATTCAAAAAAAATAGAATTTTATCCTTCATAGAAAAAAAAAAATGTGTTAGTCAGTGATGTCACTCTTTAAAAATGATGTTTACTATTAAAAACTAGTTTTCGAAGGAGATGGATAAAGAAGTGCAATATGATTCAAGAAATTTTGAAAAAAATATATTTAGAATCTATAGACAAAATGTCAAATCACTAGTTTTCATCATCTTCAAATTCCTCACGGTTTAGCCACTATAGGTGTCTGGAAGTGAAGATTTAGTTTTAAAAAATTAGTTTAGTGCCCAGTTTGGCCAAAAATTGTAAACCAGTATTGTGGGATCACTCCCGTGCTAGCCCCCATCCTAGACTAGATCCTCTGTTCCATCGATCTGGAGCAACCAAACATGAGATCACTACTGCAATAATCAATTTAAAGGTCAACATCTAACCTCTGTACATCTCAAGGTCAATCTAAGAGTTGACCAGGACAACAAACTCCTGGTCAAGAACCTCATGGCAGGCATCATAGCTGGGGTCAATATCATAGATCATGCACTCACCATGTATCAACAATCACATAATACACCATACATCCTCCAACGTCATTGTTGCCTCATTGGTGGGTAAGTGGAAAGATGAGGTCTCATTATGCCATCACTCGCATAGTGCTATCATCATCGCCAAATGGGTTCAGACAATGATCATGTACGCAACGTACCATAAACCAATCTCTCCTAGGTGCTCCTACCACAACTCAGACAAATCACCAAGTCTGGATAAAATAGTCAATCGGTGCTCATGGGACATCAAAGGCTAGATAACCTTCTGCACCCACGAAGTGCACGATGCAAAATTTAGAAAAAATGGCTAAGTTTGGAGATTTTATCCCCAAAAATGACAGAAGCATCGCTATTTATGATAGCATTTCTATAACAAATTCCAAATAGCAATGCTGGAAGCATTTAAATTGCAAATCGTGATATGCATCACTAATCACACAGGAATTGCTATTTTAACTTGGAAAACCCTAATCCTAAATTCCAAATCGCAAGGTGTGTTGCTCTTTACACCTACGTCATGATTTGAAATCTGAAACCCTAATTTTAATCGCGAACTACATTTCTATTGACATATGAATCGCTATAAATCAAAATAGCATCGTCAATTCTAAAAATAGTGTCACTATATACTGACGCTGCCAAAATTGAAATTTTAAAATGTAATAAATGCACTTAAAAGTCAAATTTCAAATCAAGTTTCAAATCACATACTGGTGGTCCTGTGCTTGGAGGCCTCTAGTACTCGTGAACTCAGTTAAAAATGTGTCGTGGGAGCACTTGTTGCACCATTTCATTGGAGGTTCAAAGCTCAAAATGCAAGAATTGTCTAAGGTATGAATGCACAAATGAATTGAAAGTGACCCTTCTTCACCTATTTATGCTTTCAAATTAGGGTTTTTTGCCCTAATTTAACCATGAAGCTAGGGTTTTTCACCATTTTCACCAATCTTGCTAAACTAAAGCTTATTTTGCATCATTTTTTGCGCTTTTGGCATTTTTTTTGCATCCAGAGCCTTTTTGGACCCCTGAGACAGCATCTAACCTTTGTCGAGAAATTAACCCAAAATTCAAAATTTATGCTCGATTTCTCGAGGGGGCAGGGAACTAGCTTATTCCTTTCACTGGGGTAGCAGTGGGGCATCCAAAAATTAAAAAAAATGACTTAAGCAATAGTTTTTTATTTGAAGGGCATCAGTCTTTGAAACAACGTAACAGTTACCTCACTTCAAAGAGGGGAAAAATATAGACACTGAAAAATGTCCTGAATGATATCGTGCACTCAAATCAGGTATACTAACATCATTTCCTCCTAAAACCCATCCTCTTTGCGCTCAACTAATTAAATTATCCTAGCTACTTAGTTAATTATTTCATTTTCGTCTATTAACCTAATCAATTTAATCAGGTAATTTATCCACTTCCATGCTAACATTTTGTCTTATTAAATTAAATACATCAAACTATTTAATTTAAATCCCTAAATATTTTTATTTAATTAAAATAACCCTAAGTTATTTTATTAAATATCATATCACTTCCCCTTTCCATTCAATAAATTAATTATCTAATGAATATCTTAGTTCCCCTAATTTGCATAATTGAAGCTTTATTTAATTATCAAATTACTAATAAATCTAATTCCCCCCACTTGCAAGGGAATATTCCTCATTTGCACATTCCTCCAAAAGGAATATTCCTTCCCCTTTTGCACAATTAAACTTTGTTTTAATTTGCTAAATATCTATTTCCCTCACCCATGAGAATACTCCAAAGAATATTCTCTTTCCTCACTCATTTGAAAAAGGAGAATATTCCTTTTCTAACAAACTTACTCAAGACTTCTTGAGAAAGTTAACTTGTGACCTCTTGTGCAAGTTAACTTATGACCTCTTAGGCAAGTTGAAAGTGTGTTTTTTTGGACAAAGGAGAACCCTTGATTAAATCTCATCATTGATTCTCATCTTTTGATGAGAATCCAGGATTCATGCCTCCAACTTCTTCAATCCTTGACTGTTGATTAACCTTTTTGATCGCATCCCTTCATTTCTCATTTTCTCTCCTATAAATAGGTCACTATTTGGAGACAAATGGATCCATATTTTTCAAATTAAACTCATGTTGTTGAAATCACTCGCACTCACACTCATTTTTATCATTTACTTAATATCATTTTAGCTTAAATACTTGCATTAATTATCTTAGCTTCCATTAATGGCTTCCATGGTAACATAGATGCATACATGTATATTGTTTATTAATTAAGGTTTCAATCCTTTTAGTTTAAAATCTATTTAGATTAGCTTTGCATTCACGCATCTTAATCATCTTATCATACAATCATGTTTAAATAGCTTGCATCAAGATCATTCAACTTTAAATCATGTTTCAGCACACATCTCACAATGGTTTCATCAGTTTTCTTCGATAAAACTGGTTGAAACGAGCTTATTATCCCTGGGATTGTGAAAGGGTCTATGTTCTACATCAACGCAACACCACTCCCCCAATAGGATAAGTTTCAATGGATTAGAGTACGTATTTTAAAATCTTTCATAGTTTAGCATGTTAATTTTCATAAATGCTTAGTTTAGTTTAAATTGAATGATCTCTATTGGATTGACGTTTAGTGGCATGAATATGCTTCGATTCTTCATGGATCAAGTGTAGTCAACCCATACTAATCCATCAGTCACATAAACAATTATGAAAATTATTTAATTATGAGGACAAGAAGAATTAATATTTTTAATTAAATAATTGAGAATTAGTTAATCAAGAGAGATTATTAGCATGAAAAGGATGAATTAATCAAATAACTTTAATTATTCAATTAATAGGGGAATAAAGTGAATTTAACTAAATAATTGAAAATTATTTAATTAAATGGAGGAAACTGATGATAAAGAGGAAAATAATGTTAGTAAATGAAATCAAGATGTGTGGTATATTTAGGATATTCTTAGGTGTCTATATTTTGTCCCTCTTTCAAGCAATGCACATGTTGTGTTGTTTCAAAGATCTAATGTTGCTTGAATTTTTTTTAAAAAAATCTTATTTTATTTGATGCCCCACTATGTCCTAGTGGATGAAGGAATGATGGTGTTCTTGTTGGCTCTCAGTTGTTTTCAGTTTGTCCTTGATGTCAAAAGTGGTTTGTTGATATTGATCACATTTACATTGGTTGGTGTTATGATATGTAGTTATAGGATTTTGGATTTGTATATGATGATGCTGACAGTGTTTATCATTTTCTCAGGATGATTTTTAGTTTGATTCTTCCAGGTGGTTGGTATTTTGGTATCCCAAGTATATGGTTGTTGGTGATTGATATGATATATATGATATATGGCTCATATGGTATACATGATGACATTTGTTTAGCATCAACAGATTGGCTAATTGCCATGGTTGGCACAATATACACTTGATCATTGAACAGATACATTTGAGGTATACATTTGTTTATACATTGGTGCATTTTTCATTTGGGAAAACAAATCAAATGATATGTGTAACACATTCTATTTTTGCATAAAAATGAAAGTTTACAATCTAAGTTTGCATAGAAATGCAGATTACAAGTCTTAGGTCACTTGTATGCATTCTCTTTGTTGGTTATATATTAAGGTGATAAGTGTTGGTATGAACTCAGCCATATTTTGATGAAGGAAACATTTATATTGTCAAGGATCAATCAAGTAAAAATCAAAAATTTGATCATAGTACTAATCTATTGAATGAGATGTTGGAAAGGAAAAATCATTCTAAGGATCCTATAGGAGTGGGATATGAGGTTGGACAAAGCTATGAAAAAGAATCTAAACATGAGACAGTGTTCGCTACTGCAGATGGAAAGAGGTTTATAGTCAAGCAAACACCAAGAATGAAGGTTGATCTTGGTTACCATATTGTTGCACCGAAGGATAACACTGCTGCTAGAAGACAATTTAAAGGCATTCACAAAGAAAGGAGAAATATTTTCAGATCTTCACATCCTTGGCATGGTCAGTCATTTAGGTATAATCATTATTTTCAAGGATATTGTTATGCTTGTAATGAATTTGGTCATAAGGAAATTGATTGCATAATATGGTCAAATAAGAATCATTCTAATGTCTCTAGAAATGAGAATGGGGTGTGTTACAATTGTAACAATTTTGGTCATTTAAGAAGAGATTGTAGAATGAATACAAGTGATAATTATGTAGGGAAAAAAAATTGGAAATGTCTATAGGAAGTCTTGTGTTCCTCAGATCAATCATAAGATCATTTGTTTCAGATGTAATAACGTTGGGCATAAAGTACAACAATGCAGATTTAATAGAAAGATAAGCACTTTAAACAAACAAAATGAAAAAGTTTACATTGGTGTGGAGAAGAAAGAGAAATAAAGATGAATTTGTGAAAACTCCCTATGCACTTCTTGCACATGTGATACCATCCAGATCCTAAGAAGAAGCAAAGACTCAGGGGGAGTCTATTCATATGATAACATATTTTACCCCTATGAAGTCAAGAATGAGGAATTCAAGTTTGAAAGTACAATGACAGTTCTTTGGCGAATTTGATGCTTTGATGGCTCAATTCATAAGGTGCAGGTATGAGTTTGACAGGAGTACAAAACTTTGTAAACTACAACAAGTGGTATGTGTTGAGTAACTATTTTAGTAATGGTCAAGAGTAGAATCATAGTGTTGTCCAAACTAGTTGCTATTGTGGAAAATAATGAGATCAAGATCAGGAATCAAAAAATGTCTAGTTCATTGAGTAGCAAGCTAAAGAGAAGTACCAGTATTGTACAAGGAAATGAATCTTTCATGGATAGGTTAAAAGATAATGATCATAGAATTTATAAAAAAAAGGTGAAGAGTACAAATGTTATTAGATTTGTCTTTTTACTTGTGTTAAAAAAATAGTATTCTTGAGTATGCAGATGATCATGAGACAAAAGTACTAGATGTATGTGCATATTGGTGTTTGGTGAAGCAGGTTGACATGAGGCTCTTTTTGCAGTATTTTTTCTACATACAAGAGATGTTTAAGTTTCTTATCTTTGATGACTTGAAATCATTCATTACTATTGGTATTGGTGTATTCTGGTTTAACCATTCAAAAGTTGCAAATGTCATATGTAGTTTGGGGTCATGCATATTTGACAACTACATAGGATGTTGAAATCAGGTTAAATCTTCCTTTGTTCCTAACATACTAGTGCATCTTATGAAAAACTTGATGATAGGTTGTTTGAATTTCTTCTTGACTGCATTTGTAAGGCTTACTATTTTTATGTTAAGATTGTTATTGATCAAACTTTGAATACATCTTGATAATTCATTGTCACTAAGAAGAACTGGTAGAGTATTAGAGATAAATGTTTTCATTGGTTTGCACTTATGCTCTTGGAAGATTGTAGATTCATGATTGAAGTTAAGTGTTCTCATTCAAAGAGAGCATTATAGAAGTGTTATGAATCAAGGTTATTTTCGAGGAGATGAAGATTCATAGAGATAATCTTGAAAATGGTATAAACAATCATGAGGAGAATTTATGCAAATGTAAAGCAGTATCAGATGATAAAGATTCTAGATGACAATCTGAAAATGTGACTTATAGATATAAGTGCTAATGATGCAGTGATAATCTCTATGTCATATTTGAGCTATGTGATTAAAGTATATCTTGGATTCTTTTAGACAACATACTGTGATAGTTTATGTTTATGTTTTACAGATCTCCAAGTTGTCCATTGACAGAGAAGGTTCAACTTTGTGGTGTATAGTAGAAGGACAAGGAACATTGCTTAAAATAGTTAGAGAGTGAAAGCAATAACAATGAGCATAAATGATAAGATCTTTCAAGAAGTTCAATACTTTGCAGCAGTTATGATGTAACGCCCCCACCGAGAACCCTTGAGGACAAAACTTATACTACAAAAAATGGACATTTTTTTTTAGTGCAATGTTGCGCAATGAAATAGAATATAACTTTAGTTATTTTCCTAAGTTCCCTAGGGTGCACAACTATATTACTTATTTACCATAATCCAAATTACAAATCCAAATAACTTATTAACAATTAAACACTAAACATCACTAAGCATAGCATTTATTCATCACAATAGATCATATGAACCATGAAGAACATCCATTTGTAACATAAAGAATAACTGATTACTTTCATTTCAATTAACAAGTACATCACTATTTACATAAATCCTTACATTCATGAGATACATCAACTCAGTGCTTCAATTACAATATATACAATAATGATTCCTCGATACAAGTGAGGAGTGCTCAACATGATACATGAAACATGATAAAGATACATTACATTTACAAGTACAATGATCAAAATCCCAAGAGATGACGCCGAGTAGAAGTCAACGGATCAAGAGGAATCACCACAGCACGAACAAGAAAGGAACCCACATACAAAGATCAAAACCACACAATACAACAGTGACACAACTTCTAGAGGCACAACAACATCAAGTGAAAATATCAACTAAGTGAATGCAAGGTTGTAGTGGGGAGAGTGTCATCGCATGGTTTTGGCATGGGTTGTCTTGAAAGTCTAGACGTTGGCCTTCCTGACAGCCTAGATGCTGGCACCCATCTATGGTTGTCCTGATAGCCTTTCACTAGGCGTCGGCCCCATAGGGTGACACATGCAGGACCAATCATCCTTTCATGGCGACAAGGATATTGGTCTTGCCGACCAGGCCTTCCCAACCCAACCTTGGCCTAAATGAGTGCTACAGGCTTGGGTGAGGCATACAATCCTTTTTGTTAAGTGATATTCTACCCATTCCCCTTAGTTAATTAATTAGGTTTTCCCTTGATTAGGAAACTTCCACCTGGGTTGTCCTAGATGCCACTCTATGCGTCGACCCCCATTGGAAGCCACTCCCCCTTCTACAACTAGAAAAGCCAACAAAGATGACAGGGCATCCAATATGCACAATCTCATAATAGCAAAAACACACATCACGGCGAGGCATGGACCATCCTGCATGAAGAATCAACCATGAAGCAAGCAACAATACATGGCCAGCCCTCTTTCAATATCAAACAGAAATCATCATATCTCAAATTCCAAGGATCAACGTAAACATCAAAGCAATAACAATTCCCAAGCCTCTGGAAGACTTCCAACGAGTACCTCCCACAAAGACTTACACAATTAAATTAAGAAAAAGTCACAACACACCAACCCATAAACATACGAAACATGGGGTATATGATTAACTTACTAAGCATTCAATCCCTGTTAACTAGATACTCTTCAAAATTAATCTCTTTTCTTATACCCTAACCTCAACTATTTCTTTACATATTTGTCCACTCCCTGAATCACTTATTCACTCGTTTCATCCATTTAATTAGAATTTACAAAGAAACAATAAGATACTATTACAAGAAAGCATGACACTTAGATGTGAATACTTAACACACTCATACATACATACTCACACACACTCACACATATATATATAAATATATATTTGTCTATTGGTCAATGTAACGCTAATACAAATTAATAAACTAAATTATAACCATGATTACGTAATATGTATATCAAACATTTATTTTAAATATTATAGTAACCTATCGTATATGTATATATTAAAATTAAGCATCTTAACACTATAATCTATCTTCAAATAAATAATTTCTTCATTTACTTAAATACGAATAACAAGTTCTGCCCTATCCATACTTACCTTTTTATTCCATTCCCTTCTTCTACATGATCGCTTAATAGTTATAACAGTAAAGTTCCCCCATAGAATTTATCAAATATACATATACATAAGTATTTGTATTTATATATGTACCATTACCGTAGTTACTCAGACTCATACAGAACAAGGTAATAAACCACGTGCCAAGTATATATATCCATAAACAGCTAGACTCAACACTCATTAAAAATTCGATTCTTAATAGTGACAATCCATGCGTATTGCGCCCTTACTGACATCACATGCTATACAAGAAATAAGACTATTTACAGTTTAAACAACGGTAATCACCAGATGACTAGATAAAAGGGATTAAGATCGACGAGCCTCAAGGGTAACTACATATATCATGAAGATAAAGATAACACATCGATAACTCAGAGTATTGACCGTAATCCAATCCTCCTTCCATGCGGAAGATAGAGGAGATATCTCAGATTTCAAAATATGTACCCAGTTCTATCTACAGGTTGAGGCGCACTATGCGCTGAATAAAATCCAATATCACAATGCAACAAGGCATGCAAGATAAAGATTTATATGACTACCTTCAAAATTCTACCAGCTTGGTGGCGAGTTTACAGAGGTGCATATTTAGTTTTCAATTGTTGCAACTGTGTTAGATTGACAAAAGAATCAGAGAGGTTATCTAAACCTTTAAAAATCTCTTCTTATGTTCAAGCACTTCAACTATGATAGGTTGACTATGGAATCAGGAAGGTTATTTAAAATTGTGACCATATTTTATTTTAAGTGTTGCAGTTGTGATAGATTGTCGGCAGAATCAAGAGGATATGTAAAGCTTTAAACTTCCTGATATGTTCAAGTGTCGCAGCTGAGACAGGCTTGGCTTAAGGGCCTTCATAAAACAAAATTGTTCATCACTCCTTGTTGACACTGTGGTTGTTAAGGATAAGGGGCCCGAAAATGCAACTGGGAATTGATGATGAATACGAGGGAGACAAGAGGTTCAAATGGATATATCATAGTTTGGCAACGGTGGTTTGTATCTTTTAAGGCAAACATAAATATCTGATCTCTGTCGAATCGAGAGGAATACAAAGAGCGGCGGGTTTAACAGAGGTAGAATTGTTATTTTCCTTGTTTAGAACCATTGATCTAAATTGTATGTTAATTGCAGACTCGATTCACTAAAATACAGAGTCTATGGCTCAAGAAGCACATACATAAGGATTAAGGAAAAAGGTACCCGATATAGAAGAGGTTTAAGCACATAACGGCGTACGAAATGTTCCATTTATCTAATGGTTGTTCTCCTCTAAAAATCTACTTTATACAAAGGGGTGAGACTACAAAAACATTGTTTGTCATTGAAATTAAACCAGTTCAACTTCAACAAGTTGACGCCTGCTAACACGGCCTCCTACGAACCAAATACAAAATGCTTAAAGAAAATAAGACTAGCTGCAGCTACAAGAAAGAAGACTTTATTCCAGGTTTTCTTCGACAAGTCAAAACTACTATAAAGAGGCGTCGCCCTACCGAGATTCTATCTTTTTCTTGAATTTTAAAATGAAATAGAGAGCGCACTGAGAGCATAAATATCTCAGGCAAAAAATAAATACAGAGATAGGCAAAAAACTGTGTTCAAATGCGAGTATACAGACAAAACAGTGGCTTGAAAACAAGAAATATGCAACTATAGTTTTCAATTCTCATATTTTCCGAAAATCCACTCCAAACTTTCTTAATTCAAGTCTATTTAAGTTTAAGGCAAAAGAATAGCATTGTTTCCAATAATTAATTCTTTTCAGAATGGAATGAGAGTGGAAAGGTAAAGGAAGAATCTGGTAAGATTCACGATTCTAAACTGAGAGAAAATGTCGGGTTCAATACTTCTGTTATAGCTTCTAGCTCTTCTGAGTTCTTCACCACTATCAGCACTATAAAACTCCCATTACCTCCAAAACAAAATACAGAGCTTCACAAATTCCAGAAGTTTTCAATCCCCCCAAGGAATGCAAAGAGAAATTTTTCCAGAAAACTCCTCTAGAAACATTCACGGCAAAAACAGAAAACCCCAAAAACCAAAAACAAGAATTCATTTCTTTTCTTCCGGGAGCAATAAAACAAATTGCCCCTCTCAAGATAACTCCACTTTCTCCCCAACTAAACTCCCATAACTAATTTCATTCCACTCAATCCCATTTTCCCTCTTTCCAACTTTCAATTAATTTTACACACAAAAGGCTATTTATTTATTAACATATTTATATCATTATCACTTTATTCACCACTTGACAACTTATTATATTTTATAATTTATTACCATGCCCTTTTTTTAAAAAAAAATTACATACAAAAGATTAACGAATATAACATTCGATTTAATAATTTGAATCTTACTTATAATATATTTATACCATCCTAATAATTTTATATTTTATTTTAAATATTCTATTCTAAACTATAAGTTTAATTTATTAAAATCAGATAATAACTTAGTTAGTTCTATTTAATCAAGGCAAAATCAATTAATTAATCATGATGAACACATAACCAAGCTATACCTAACCTCAGAAACAAACAATGACAACACACAACGGCGATGCAAATGGTGGGGCATTACATATGAAGAGATATGAAAATCAACTCAAAGACATTATGTTGGTAAGAGTCTTATAGAAAGGTAGAAATGAGGAATAGCAGTGAAGACCCGGGTGTTAGGAATTGTTTTCTTCAAGGGCAGTAAGCAAAGATATATTGAGGTCACTATCAAATGAAGACAAGAGAGGTTGGAAAACAAAGGAACAAGGTTTAGAAAGTACAGTGACATCTCCTAATAGTTAATATAGAAGTGCAGATCAGACCTTCTGCTAGTAGCATTATTAATCATGAGTTGATGATTGTCGAAAGGTTGGATGAAAATGTTATTGACAGTAACATAGGCAACTTATATTGACAGAAGTCAGAAAGAGTCTAGCTTGTCTTAAGATTTCTCATAAGGCCTTGCAAGATATTCAAGGGTATTGAAACAAAAATTGAAGCTTCAGAGGATGCAAGTGGAACTTATGAAGAATTTTTTACATGAGTTAAACGTTTCAATAAGGTAAGTTTCACAAGATTGCAGGTTGTACAGGAATAGGGCAGGTTTGTATAGTGATTGTTAATTGTGCACATGATATTCAGCAATAATACAGACATTACCAATTTTTAGAAGTTCATCTTCAGGGGGAACTGATTCAAAGCTTGTTTCTATATCTTTTCATTCACAACTCTCTTGCATATTTAATTTGTTGCTATATTGCTCTACTTGCAGCTGGTTATTGTGTTGGATCATTTTTTAGCTTCTCAGTTGTTTATCTTCATGGAATTTCACGTTTTCTTCTTTCATTCTTTGTCATTGAGGCAAAAAGGAGGAGAGATGATATGTTTTTTGCCATCAAGGACAAAGGGGCAGTTTGTTGGCTCTCAATTGTTTTTGGTTTTTCCTTGATGTCAAAAGTGGTTTGTTGATATTGATCACATTTACATTGATTGATATTTGATATGCAGTTACATTGGTTGGTGCTATGATATGCAGTTACAAGATTTTGGATTTGTATATGATGATGCTGACAGTGTTTATCATTTTGTTAGGATGATTTTCAGTTTGATTCTTCCAGGTGATTGGTATTTTGGTATCCCAGGTATATGGTTGTTGGTGATTGATATGATATATATGATATATGGTTCATATGGTATACATGATGAGATTTTTTTTATTTGTTTAGCATCAACAAATTGGCTAATTTCCATGGTTGGCACAATATACACTTGATCATTGAACAAATACATTTGAGGTATACATTTGTTTATACATTGGTGCATTTTTCATTTGGGAAAACAAATCAAATGATATGTGTGACACATATTATGTTTGCATAAAAATGCAAGTTTACAAGAGTTTGCATAGAAATGCAGATTACAAGTCTTAGGTCACTTGTATGTATTCTCTCCATTGGTTATATGCTAAGGTGATAAGTGTTGGTATGAACTCAGCCATATTTTGATGAAGAAAAAATTTATATTGTTAGCATACACTACGTTTGATGGATTTGCTTATTGGAAATTTTGATCACATTTAAAAGGAATATGAAATATCAGGTCTCATTGCAATTCATACCTTTTGGCTTGATTAGAAGACACTTTGAAAGTTGTCAAATTGAAATTGACTTTATAGAAGTCACTTGAACAATCATTCAAGAAAGTGTTCATATTAGTAGTCATGGTGACTAGGTGATCAACATTTTTTTATTGAATCCATTTTAATGAGTATCGAGCTTTAACCAAAGTCACATTATCATGTGAAGGTTAGAGAATACATGAGGTATCGGCATTTTGTTTTATTTGGAATTTTGATCACAATAAAACATGTGACATCGGGTATCATTGTGGTAATAATATCATTTTGTGTGACTCTATGGTATCAGGTTTGTTGATAACAATCACATTTTATATTGTGGTGACTAGCTATTAGTTTTGACAGCTACTTGTGACTGGTAAATGACACTGACAACCATCATGGACATTGACAACTCATTTGGATTAATGATTTAATATTTTTATGATGTTGATGGTTTTGATAAAGTCTTTGGCAGTGGATTCTAAGGAATTATAATTTTTTTTCTGGATCTCAAATGATTATGTTGTTTTGCAAAGTCTTGAAAATCTCTTGTAGCTCGATTAGGGAAAATACATTATTGTTGTTTCACTTTTGAAGCCCTAGCCACCATGGTTATTCTGGTGACTGCAATGGTTTTTAGATTTTCAGCTAGTATGATGTGGATATGGAAGTTCATCTCACTGTATGAGCTTGGATGAAGATGGTCAGGCATATGGATGTTGGTCAAGGAAACAATAGTGAAAGACTAGCAACTATTAGCTGGACGGTTATGAAACTATTTGACAGATTTTTAAGGTTTGTTTTTGGTTGGTTTTTCACCGTAAACATGTATTGCATTTCTATTACTTACGGGATTTGAAACAATTGATTAAGCAGGTTTTCAGTGAATAAAATTGATTTGGAAAATACTATTGTTAATATTTTTTTGTTAAAGGGCTTAATCTTTGTTGATTGTGTTTAAACCTATTAGGGTTTCTAGATGGCAATATTCAACTGTAACTGAATGATTTCTTGGTGGTGATATTTGTAACTTTTTGTTGAAAGGGTTTGATTTTTAAATAAGGATTATTTAGGTTTTTCCATTTAAACCCTAAACCGAGTTGGTTTACAGTTACATAAACTACTTTAAGAGGTTATTCACAGTTCCTTTAAAAGATGGCTTTTAGGCATTTTTCTAGGTTACCTGAAAGAGGAATATGATGTTTTAGATATACTATACATAATTTGTATTGCATTGAAGATCTTTATATTGATACTCAGATTATTGTACTTAAGGAAGATGTTGTCATTCTCATACAACATTCTTCAATGTGCTTATTGAAATTTTTTATAGTCTTCTATTGAAATTCTAGGACTGCATATTGCACTTCTAGGGTCCTGATAGAATATTGTAATTGTGTTGCATTGTAAAGGATTTGGTGCTCCTGTATCTTATGAAGTTGGTGCTTCTGAATTTTGTGGAGTTGTTGCTCCTGAACTTTGTGGAGTTGGTGCTCCTAAACTTTGTAGAGTTGGTGCTCTAAGTGAATAAAGAGAAATATTTTTTGAGTGGTTTTTATTCACCAAGAAGGTTTTCCACTTAGGACATATATTGTGTTATGTGATGAGTCTTGGTGTGATTTTTTTTCATTTCTATCTGATTTTCATAAGTTATCATATGCATTAATGTATATTATCAGTTCTTATTTCTGCAATGTTAATGTGATTTATTGTTACAAGTGCTTTCACAGTCATATGTTGCAAACTTGTTTTTAAAATCTCTATTTAACCAAACATGTTTTGCATGTTGTGATGAAAAGCATTTAGTCTATCACATCACATGTTCTTCCATTGTTTCATAGTTCAAGAGTGTTACGTTTCAATTTGGACCACAATATACTAAATTTCTTTGTTGTTTCAATGGTTGTCATGTGTCATTTAGTGGCACAGTTGTTGCAGTGTCTCATAAATTTGCATTGAAATATGGTGGTCTTAAAGTGATTCAATGATGTTGGTCTTCATTTACACTGTCTTATGAGTTGCACCTATTTTTTCATCATGCTTTGATTTTTAAATAATGTTAGTCACATCTTTTGCAAGTGCAAGATATCTCACACAAATCATATAGGCATAAGTTGTCTAATGGACTGAGTTAATGTTGTCATATCTTTGTTTACCCCTTTTCATGAATGCTCTCAAAGTGATTACTTTGCTCTGTTATCAATCGAAAGGTTATATGAACTAAAAGTCTTTGTCAAAGTTTAAAATGTTTAAATTTTTGGTTTGTCTATCAGACACTAATTCACCTCCCCTCTCAGTGTTTTTCCATACTCCAACAGTTCTGCCCCCCCTTGAGAGATCGATAGGAAAAGATAATTCTCGGGTTGAGATCATGACAAGGTGACAGTAGTTCTACTGAATAATGGACAAAAAATAAATTCTAGGAAGCCTCAATTTTGATTGGGACTGATAGCCAATTTGAAAAAATTGAGTTGTGGGACGAACTCCTAGGTTTTGCTAGGAATATGTGCTCATTTGGGTGAGTTTCAACCTCATTTTCACACTTTGTTTTGAGAGTCTCTAGAACCCTTTAGGATTCCAACCTTTGAGACCTTGTGGAGACCCCACTATTATGGCACACATTGTTTAAGTGTAAGGTCCAACCTTTTGTGCATTGATTTCAACTCCTGATTCAGTTGATAATTCGATTATCTTGTTGGATAGTTGATTTAATTTGAGGATTTAGGTTGTTTTATTTGAATTGAGCTTGCAAGGAAATGGCATAGGGAATCTCAAGGTATGTGGCCTAGGTGAGTTATATTTTGAACCTAACATAAAGAGAGTGGAAACCAATTATATACTTAAAAAAATGGACAATGTGGAGTGCAATATTATAGTATGTTAAATTGTAGTTGATGTTTTGTATGTCAACTTATTGTATAAAGATATATAATGGAAGTATGGGTCCTCTCACTCCATGAAGTGTATGCAAATTAATAATTTCAAGTACATAAAGGATACTAATGGTTGATTGTTGTGTGTAGTGTTTAATATGGTCTAAACAATTATATACCCTTGTAGAAGGAAATTGGAATTTGGACTAACATTACACTATTCTTGTTAATAGTTGATTTTCTTTAAGATGTTATTTGTGTTAACCTAAGTAAGGCTCGTGTTCACCTTGATTTGTAAGACATGGATGCAATAAATGGTCCTAGAATTCTAACTAATTGTTATCTCAAATGAATTCCATATCTTCGATTATTGCTCATGTGCGGTTAACATTCTAATTGGATAATTTTCTATATGGGAATGTCCTGATTATCATTATGTATCTAAGTGGGAACAATGAAACTTAATCAAAATTGAAGGATATTGATATGTTTTGCAAACAAATGTTATAAATGTGAGTAATATATTATGTCAAATTAAATTTGTATCACGTAGAAGGTTAGTACTATTCAAGTTGTTTTCTAAAAGTTAAAAGTACAAATAAAGGTGGACATAATGTTGGATACCTAAGTGACTTGTGAATAAAATTATTGGAATATGGGGTTTGATTTGATTTCAAATAATTATGTTTTATTAAGTTCATAAATTTAAAGAGAATCATAAAGTGCTAACATTCAATGGGAAGTTTGAGTATATTAACCTTCAGGACTTGGGGTATAATAATGCATGTGGCAACCAGCAAGCATGACTAGGGTACACAAATTCAGTGTTTGTTAAATTAATAATTGTGCAAGTTATGAATATTTTAATTTATTTTATTTTTAAGGACTGACCATTGCATTGAGATATCAAGTAAATACATGAGTCAATGGAGAACGAGAGAATCCAAAAAGGCCCTAGTCACCCTACTTCACATGTTGAAGTAATATGTTTGGTTGTGTCACTATTCAGCCCAAGTTGGTTATTGTGTGTGTATGTCAAATAATTTGAGTGTCTTAAATTAATTGTGTTTTAGCCTTATGTTTTAAAATGTGTTTTGGTGTCTTAAGAAGGTGGGTTAAAAGTGAAAACTCGTATGCAAGGATACATTCCATTTTTAGGAGGTGAAAAAAGAGAAAATTTAAGTTATTTGACCAAATTTGAAACCCCAAAAGGGATACCTAGGGTTACGGAAACTAAAGAAAGGGATATAATGGGATTTAGATGTGTTGGGAAGGGGATTTTTCTGGTTGGAGTTTTGGAGAAGAAGAGAATAATGGAAGAGAGGATTTTGCTTACCTATCTATGGAAGTTTTTTCCATCTTGAAAGGTAAGTCTATATTTGTTTACCTTCATAACCTTAGTATAGTTTGTTGGGAGTGATGTTGTAAGTGGGTGTGTGTGATATGGGTGATAAAATGATGCGGTCATTTTTATTTATAGAAAAACTTGTGAATCCTTGTGCATTGTTGTATTGTGTTGGTGTTTTGTTTTTTGTTCTTTTATTGTATATGACCTGCAACTTTGGACATAAATTATTGGGGAGTGAAAAGTATGTTTATGTAGGTTCTTTAGTATTGTGGAAATTCTTAAGTAAGGGCCCCTTTGGATTCTCTTAGCTAGGGGGTATGGTGATAGAAATTATGGCTTGATGACCCATTATGGTTGGGTGGTTAGCATTTCCCTCTTTGACTGGTTGTTACAAGTATGTAAGTTGTATTTGGAGAGTTCTTCCCTGAGCATTTCCTTCAAACTATGAGTGTTGGGGTGTTCAATGTCAAATGATGCATATATTTAGACCACTTATTGTATAAATAAACAAATTTGTATGTTGTCATCATAAATAAACATATGGTCTTCTATCTTGTATTGAAAAAATCTAGAGTTATATGCATACTGAGTGTGTATCTATAATAGCTTAGGGTTGAGACATGTATGATGGATATCATAAGGGACCTTGAATAAACACATTTTAATTTTCTATATCTTGTTCTAAGGACATACAAATGGATTAACCTTTTTTTAAAATAAAATAAAAAATCAAATCCACTATTCTCTAGTAAAAAAGCATTGTAGTTCAATCTTGATGAGATTTTGTATATGTTTTTACAAGAGGTACCCTGCAAACAGAAATTGTATGTGCATATATGAGTTAGATACCTGTAGAAATTTCATTTGCACTTAATAATAAATAATAAATTATATAAATACAATTGAATGGAAAAGAGAAAACAAAAAAAATTAATTTAATTTAATGAGTTGTTTTTTTTGAAAATAAAATAATAATAATAAAAAAGGAAAATTGGTATGGAGAGGGGGGTGTAGCCCTCCCAAAACCCAATGGTCCCTTACTGGTATCGACCTTTCACTTCTCCAATTTGGTGAGGGTTACAGAGCATGTTTATTAAAATGAAAATTGCGATTAGATCCTAAAAATGAGCACACTCAGGTTTTAACATTACGGCTTTCTTTTTCCTATGTAGTGGAGTGCACAGGGCTAGCCAAACCCTTGCTACTAGGTATGCCCAGCTAATGGGACAATGGCCCTGGAGTCACGTCCAAGAAGTGGCCACGCCCAGGGGAGGTCGTGGCTCCCAAGGGACTTGGAAATGGAGGGAAGGAGGGTGCAAATGACTCTAGTGAAGCTTTAAACCTGCAACAAAACTAGTAAACATTAATCCATAATCCCCTCACTCCTTTTATGGCATCCTTGAACATTTGGTCTATAAACCATGCTCAAAACAAAACAAAACTCAAAACCTTGTTCCTTATCTGTGTCGCCCATGTCTTAGCACTGCAATTTCACTTTCATCATTTCAATTTCGCCCTAAATTTTTAGTAAATGTGATGGAACCCTTATCAGAGTAGTGCCTAGCAGAGTAAGGGAAAAAGGGTAGGATACAAATAAAATGATAGGGTTTCCTTTGAGGATAAAGTCACAACCCGAGTTTTAGGGCAACTTATTTTATTATTTTAACCAACAATGTGGGAAAGCAGGAGTTGGCTAACTCCTAGAAAAAAAGCACCTATGTATATACAAAAATGCATGAAAAAAATGCATAACAACATACATGGAAACATACATAACATGACACGATGTCGTAGTGTGGGGCCCGCCAGACAGGTGATTACGGAGAAAAGCGGTAGCGGAAGCAAACGACCGGCGATTGTTAGGTGCGAGTTAACGGCACTGTCAGCTGGGTTTTCCCACCCGTCAGCAGGGGAAAAAGGCGGGAAAGTTTTCTTTCTCGACACGGGAAAAGTGGAAGGGAAATTGACGTGGGCGGAAATAGATCCTTTTTAGTTTCGAGGAAGAAAGGAGAAAATATTATTTGTTTCCAGTCTACACATTGAAAGGGAAAGCTGAAGGTCTGAGTGCATGTGGACGACGAAGACTTGGAGGATAATACTGACGAAATTGAGGTTGTAAGCTAAAGTGTGGAGTGCACGTGGAGGAGTTGGAGGAGAATACCGACGAAATTTGAGGTGAGGGGTAATTGGGTTATAGGTAGAGGTTTTTACAAGATTTTTTAATATCAAATTTACGAAACCCAATGTGGAGTTATTTAAATGTAAGAATGTCTTCAAAATCACACATTCCATTGTTTTGTTTAAATTCCAGTTGATTGAAAAAAAAGTACACAAAATAAATGTGAGGTGAATACCAACGAAATTTGAGGTGAGTGGTAATTGGGTTACAGGTAGAGGGTTTTACAAGATTTTTTAATATGAAATTTGGGAAACCCAATGTGGAGTTATTTAAATGTATGATTGTCTTCAAATTAACACATTCCATTCTTCTGTTTTAATTTCAGTCGATTAAAAAAAGAAGTGCAGAATATAATTGTGAATGAGAAACACACTGGTGGGTTTCAGTTATGTGAATCTCCTTGTTTAAATGGAAAGGGTTGTCTCATGGTGGGTTGTTTGCTTCTTAACACACACGGTTTTGCAACATGGAATGTTACAAAATAGTATGAATTTCTTCCAATTCACACATTCCATTGTTGTGTTTTAATTTCAGTCGATTGAAAAACAAAGTGCACAAAATAATTGTGAATAGGAAACACAGTGTTGGGTTTCAGTTATTTGAATCTCCTTGTTCAAATGTAAAGGGTTGTCTCATGGTGAGTTTCTTGCTTCTTAACACCCATGGTTGTGCAATGTGGAATGTTACAAAATAGTATGAATGTCTTCAAATCAACACATTCCATTCTTGTGTTTTAATTTCAGTCGATTGACAAAAAAAGTGCACAAAATAATTGTGAATGGGAAACACATTGTTGGGTTTCAGTTATGTGAATCTCCTTATTTAAATGGAAAGGGTTGTCTCATGGTCGGTTGCTTGCTTCTTAACACCCATGGTTTTGCAATGTGGAATGTTACAAAAAAGTATGAATGCCTTCAAATTAACACATTTCATTCATGTATTTTAATTTCAGTTGATTAAAAAAAAAAGTGCACAAAATAATTGTGAATGGGAAACACAGTGTTGGGTTTCAGTTATGTGAATCTCCTTGTTTAAATGTAAAGGGTTATCTCATGGTGGGTTGCTTGCTTCTTAACATCCACGGTTTTGCAACATGGAATGTTACAAAACAGTATGAATTTCTTTGAATTCACACATTCCATTCTTGTGTTTTAATTTCAGTTGATTGAAAAAAAAAGTGCACAAAATAATTGTGAATGGGAAACACAGTGATGGGTTTTAGTTATTTGAATCTCTTTGTTTAAATGTAAAGGGTTGTCTCATGGTGGTTTGCTTGCTTCTTAACACCCGCGGTTTTGCAACATAGAATGTTACAAAATAGTATGAATGTCTTCCAATTTACACATTACATTGTTGTGTTTTAATTTTAGTCGATTGAAAAAGAAGTACACAAAATAATTGTGAATGGGAAACACACTACTGGGTTTCAGTTATGTGAATCTCCTTGTATAGATTTAAAGGGTTGTCTCATGGTGGATTTCTTGCTTCTTAACACTCACGGTTGTGCAACGTGGAAAGTTACAAAACAGTATGAATGTCTTCAAATTAGCACATTCCATTCTTGTGTTTTATTTTTAGTTGATTGAAAAAAAAAGTGCACAAAATAATTGTGAATGGGAAACACACTGTTGGGTTTCAGTTATGTGAATCTCCTTATTTAAATGGAAAGGGTTATCTCATGGTGGGTTTCTTGCTTCTTAACACCCACGGTTTTGCAACATGGAATGTTACAAAACAGTATGAATGTCTTCCAATTCACATATTCCATTATTGTGCTTTAATTTCAGTCGATTGAAAAAAGAAGTGCACAAAATAATTGTGAATGGGAAGCACAGTGTTGGGTTTTAGTTATTTGAATATCTTTGTTTAAATGTAAAGGGTTATCTCATGATGGGTTGCTTTCTTCTTAACATCCACGGTTACAAAACAGTATCAATGTCTTCCAATTCAGACATTCCATTGTTGTGTTTTAATTTCAGTGGATTGAAAAACGAAGTGCAAAAAATAATTGTGAATGGGAAACACAGTGTTGGATTTTAGTTATTTGAATCTCCTTTTTTAAATGTAAAGGGTTGTCTCATGGTGGGTTGCTTGCTTCTTAACAACCACGGTTTTGCAACATGGAATGTTACAAAATAGTATGAATGTCTTTCAGTTAACACATTCCATTGTTGTGTTTTATTTTTAGTCGATTGAAAAAACAAAGTGCACAAAATAATTGTGAATGGGAAACACAGTGTTGGGTTTCAGTTATGTGAATCTCCTTGTATAAATGTAAAGGGTTATCTCATGGTGGGTTGCTTTCTTCTTAACACCCACGGTTTTACAACATGGAATGTTACAAAACAGTAAGAATGTCTTCCATTTCACACATTCCATTGTTTTGTTTTAATTTCATTCGATTGAAAAAAGAAGTGCACAAAATAATTGTGAATGGGAAACACAGTGTTGGGTTTCAGTTATTTGAATCTCCTTGTTTAAATTTAAAGGGTTGTCTCGTGGTGGGCTGCTTGCTTAGACTTAACATCCACGATTTTGCAACATAGAATGTTACAAAACATTATGAATGTCTTCCAATTCACACATTCCATTCTTTTGTTTTAATTTCAGTCGATTGAAAAAAGAAGTGCACAAAATAATTGTAAATGGGAAACACGGTGTTGGGTTTCAGTTATTTCAATCTCCCTATTTAAATGTAAAGGGTTGTCATGGTGGGTTGCTTGTTTCTTAACATCCACGGTTTTGTAACATGGAATGTTTCAAAATAGTATGAATTTTTTCCAATTCACAGATTCCATTGTTGTGTTTTAATTTCAGTCGATTGAAAAAAGAAGTGCACAAAATAATTGTGAATGGGAAACACAGTGTTGGGTTTCAGTTATTTGAATATCCTTGTTTAAATGTAAAGGGTTGTCTCATGGTGGGTTGTTTGCTTCTTAACACCCACGGTTTTGCAACATGGAATGTTACAAAATAGTATGAATTTCTTCCAATTCACACATTCCATTGTTGTGTTTTATTTTTAGTTGATTGAAAAAAAAGGTGCATAAAATAATTGTGAATGGGAAACACAGTGTTGAGTTTTAGTTATTTGAATCTCCTTGTTTAAATGTAAAGGGTTGTCTCATGGTGGGTTGCTTGCTTCTTAACACCCATGGTTGTGCAACTTAGAATGTTACAAAATGGTATGAATGTCTTCAAATTAACACATTCCATTCTTGTGTTTTAATTTCAGTCGATTGAAAAAAAAAGTGCACAAAATAATTGTGAATGGGAAACACACTGCTGGGTTAGAGTTATGTGAATCTCCTTGTTTAAATGGAAAGGGTTGTGTCATGGTGGGTTGCTTGCTTCTTAACACCCATCATTTTACAACATGGAATGTTACAAAAATGTATGAATGTCTTCCAATTCACACATTCCATTGTTGTGTTTAAATTTTAGTCAATTGAAAAAAGAAGTGCACAAAATAATTGTAAATGGGAAACACAGTGTTGGGTTTCAGTTATTTGAATCTCCCTGTTTAAATGTAAATGGTTGTCTCATGTTAGGTTGTTTTCTTCTTAGCGCCCACGGTTTTACAACATGGAATGTTACAAAACAGTATGAATGTCTTCCAATTCACACATTTTGTTGTTGTGTTTTAGTTTCAATCGATTGAAAAAAAAAAAGGTGCACAAAATAATTGTTAATGGGAAACACAGTGTTGGGTTTCAATTATTTAAATATCCTTGTTTAAATGTAAATGGTTGTCTCATGGTGGGTTAATTAATTCTTAACCCACGGTTTTGCAACATGGAATGTTACAAAACAGTATGAATGTCTTCCAATTAACACATTCCATTGTTGTGTTTTATTTTCAGTCGATTGGAAAAAAAAAGTGTACAAAATACTTGTAAATGGGAAACACAATGTTGGGTTTTAGTTATGTGAATCTCCTTGTATAAATGTAAAGGGTTATCTCATGGTGGATTGCTTTCTTCTTAACACCCACGGTTTTACAACATGGAATGTTACAAAACAATAAGAATGTCTTCCAATTCACACATTCCATTGTTGTGTTTTAATTTCAGTCGATTGAAAAAAGAAGTGCACAAAATAATTGTGAATGGGAAACACAATGTTGGGTTTCAATTATTCAAATCTCCTTGTTTAAATGTAAAGGGTTTTCTCGTGGTGGGTTGCTTGCTTCTTAACATCCACAGTTTTGCAACATGGAATGTTACAAAACAGTATGAATGTCTTCCAATTCACACATTCCATTGTTGTGTTTTAATTTCAGTCAATTGAAAAAAGAAGTGTACAAAATAATTGTAAATGGGAAACATAGTGTTGGGTTTTAGTTATTTCAATCTCCCTATTTAAATGTAAAGGGTTGTCTCATGGTGGGTTGCTTGCTTCTTAACACCCACAGTTTTGCAACATGGAATGTTACAAAACAATATGAATGTCATCCAATTCACACATTTCATTGTTGTGTTCTAATTTTAGTTGATTGAAAAAAGTATTGCACAAAATAATTGTGAATGGGAAACACAGTGCTCGGTTTCAGTTATTTGAATCTCCTTGTTTAAATGTGAAGGGTTGTCTCATGGTGGGTTACTTTCTTCTTAACACCCATAGTTTTGCAGCATGGAATGTTACAAAACAATATGAATTTATTCCAATTCACACATTCCATTGTTGTGTTTTATTTTTAGTCGATTGAAAAAAAAATGCACAAAATAATTATGAATGGGAAACACACTGTTGGGTTTCAGTTATGTGAATCTCCTTGTAAAAATGTAAAGGGTTGTCTCATGGTGGGTTTCTTGTTTCTTAACACCCACGGTTATGGAACGTGGAATGTTACAAAACAGTATGAATATCTTCAAATTAACACATTCCATTTTTGTGTTTTAATTTCAGTCGATTGAAAAAAGAAGTGCACAAAATAATTGTGAATGGGAAACACAGTGTTGGGTTTCAGTTATGTGAATCTCCTTGTTTAAATGGAAAGGGTTGTGTCATGGTGGGTTCTTTTCTTCTTAACACCCACAGTTTTCCAACATGGAATGTTACAAAACAGTACGAATGTCTTCCAATTCACAGATTCCATTGTTGTGTTTTAATTTTAGTCAATTGAAAAAAGAAGTGCACAAATAATTGTAAATGGGAAACACAGTGTTGGGTTTCAGTTATTTGAATCTCCTTGTTTAAATGTAAAGGGTTGTCTCATGCTAGGTTGCTTGCTTCTTAGCACCCACATTTTTGCAACATGGAATGTTACAAAATAGTAAGAATTTCTTCCAATTCATACATTTCATTGTGTTTTAATTTCAGTCGATTGAAAAAAAAAAGTGCACAAAATAATTGTGAATGGGAAACACAGTGTTGGGTTTCAGTTATTTGAATCTCCTTGTTTAAATGTAAAGGGTTGTCTCATGGTGGGTTTCTTGATTCTTAACACCCACGGTTTTGCAACATGGAATGTTACACAATAGTATGAATGTCTTCCAATTAACACATTCCATTGTTGTGTTTTATTTTCAATCGATTGAAAAAAAAAAGTGCACAAAATAATTGTGAATGGGAAACACAGTGTTGGGTTTCAGTTATGTGAATCTCCTTGTATAAATGTAAAGTGTTATCTCATGGTGGGTTTCTTGCTTCTTAACACCCATGGTTTTGCAACATGGAATGTTACAAAACAGTAAAAATGTCTTCCAATTCACACATTCCATTGTTGTGTTTTAATTTCAGTCAATTGAAAAAAGAAGTACACAAAATAATTGTGAATGGGAAACACGGTGTTGGGTTTCAGTTATTTGAATCTCCTTGTTCAAATGTAAAGGGTTGTCTCGTGGTGGGTTGCTTGCTTCTTAACATCCATGGTTTTGCAACATGGGATGTTACAGAACAGTATGAATTTCTTCCAATTCTCACATTCCATTCTTGTGTTTTAATTTCAATCGATTGAAAAAAGAAGTGCACAAAATAATTGTAAATGGGAAACACAATGTTGGGTTTCAGTTATTTCAATCTCCCTATTTAAATGTAAAGGGTTGTGTCATGGTGGGTTGCTTGCTTCTTAACATCCATGGTTTTGCAGCATGGAATGTTACAAAACAGTATGAATGTCTTCCAATTCACACATTCCATTGTTGTGTTTTAATTTCAGTCGATTGAAAAAAGAAGTACAAAAAATAATTGCAAATGGGGAACACAGTGTTGGGTTTCAGTTATAAGTACATTTTATTTGTACGTTTGGAGTAGTTGCTTCATTATCATCCCTTAGGACAGTAACACCCATTTTTTGGATAGAGTTTTGAATGTCTTCAATACTTGTCTGTAGCTTTGCAGCCGCTCTTTGGTTAGCTTGGAGAGTGTCTTTCTCATTAGAGAATGCAGAGGTTTTCTGTTTGATAAGTTATTTACAAAAATTGTCTACCATTTCACACATGGCTTTCATGTCTCCAGGCAACTGTTTCTTTTTTTTTGGAATGAAATCATTTTCTTGTTTACACAATACAAATGTAATGAAAGGAACATCTTCAAAATATAAAACAAGTCACAGCTAGACTAGAAATTGCATTTGAACTTTCTCTAATTAATAAACTATAGGCATGTTGGAAAACACTGTGGGTTGTACTTTCGATATGTTTGCTTGTTGTAAGCTAAAGGGTGGAATTTTTTACTTTTGTGCTTGATGTTCTTTTGTTGGTCATGTTTAGTTTTATGTTCACAGATGTTTGACTTCATTGACTGATTTTTTTATCACCAAATGCAATGATCGTGTTTTTTTTCTTTTCACATTGTTGGAAACCATAGAAGTAATTACATTTTATTATTCACGTTAGGCTTATAGGCTACATAAAAAGTTGCAGGTTGGACTTCCCATCCGGTTGTTCAACCTGCACTTTTTTAGTTCATGCATTGTCATATACGCTTTTGTTGGTCATGCTAACTCACCCCATATGGAAGGGTCAATATCACAACATGCCTGCTTAGGTAAAACAGGTTTGTACACCCCATATACTACATGACGTCTTATTCTTCTTTCATGTGAGGTTGTGATTTTACATGTGATCTTTATGTCCACTTCGAGGTTCCAATAGACACTGTGTTTTCCAACATGCATTGGTTGACATCATGGTTGATAGGAAAATTTGCACATGTATGAATTTCTTCATTCACTCCATTACTGATTCATGATTTTTTCAACAAATGCAAAAAAAAATTATTCTTTTGGCATTGTTGGCACCAATGGATGCACATTTATTTACATACAAGGTTCTAAAAGGTTTTGGTTGCCCTATAACCTTTCCTCTCCATTAACACATACACATGCACCACAACCAAGGTATCTTCCCTAATACATATGTTCTTGGAACTGTAGAATTAATTACATAGTGTTATGCACATTACACTCATATGCCACATACAAAGTTGCAGGTTGAACCACTCATCATGTGGTTCAACCTTCACTTCCTTTTTTCATGAATTTCTAGATGAGCCTTTGTTGCACATGTTAAGACCCCCTAAACAGAAGGTTGAATATCACAACATGCCTCCTTAGGTAAGAGAGGTTTGTACACCCCATATTCTCTGAAATATTTGTTATATTTACATGCGGGGTTGCGGTCTTTATGTCAGCATGGAGGTTCATCTACACGTTGTGTTTTCCAACCTGCATTCGCTTACATCATGGTTGATAGAAAATTTTACACCTTTATACCTTTCCTCATACACTCCATTATTGATTCATATTTTTTTCAATAGATGCAAGAAACATGTTATCATTTTGGTGTTGCTCGCAGCAATGGATGCACTTATTCTTTTTACATACAAGGTTGTCATCAAAGGTTTTTCTTGCCCTCTAACCCTTCCTCTCCTTTAACACTTACACACGCAGCACAACCAACGTATATTCCCATGATAATACATCTCTTGTTGCCATTGTATAATTAATTACATATTGTGATGCATGTTACACTCCTACGCCACATACAAAGTTCTATGTTGAACCACTGAATGTGTGGTTCCACCTTCACTTGTTTATTTTGTTAATTGCTAGACGTGCTTTTGCTCCTCATGTTAAGTAACATGAAATGGAAGGCTGAATATCACAACATGCTTCCTCAAGTAAAAGAGGTTTGTACACCCCATATTCTCTAAAATCTTTGTTATATTTACATGCGGGGTTGCGGTCTTTATGATAGCGTGGAGGTTCATCTACACGCTATGTTTTCCAACCTACATTCGCTTACATCATGGTTCATAGAAAATTTTACACCTTTATACCTTTCCTCATACACTCCATTACTAATTCATCTTTTTTTCAACAAATGCAAGAAACATGTTATCATTTTGGCATTGCTCGCAGCAATGGATGTACTTATTCTTTTTACATACAGGGTTGTCATCAAAGGTTTTGCTTGCCCTCTAACCCTTCATCTCCTTTATAACTTACACACATAGCACAACCAATGTATCTTCCCATGATAATACATCTGTTGTTGCTATTGTATAAGTAATTACATATTGTGATGCATGTTACACTCCTACGCCACATATGAAGTTCTAGGTTGAACCACTAATCGTGTGGTTCAACCTTCACTTGTTTATTTCATTAATTGCTAGATGTGATTTTTCTCCTCATGTTAAGTCATGCAAAATGGAAGGCTGAATATCACAACATGCCTCCTCAGGTAAAAGAGGTTTGTACACCCCATACTCTCTAAAATCTTTTTTATATTTACTTGCGGGGTTGCAATCTTTATGTTAGCATGGAGGCTCGTCTACACGCTGTGTTTTCCAGCCTGCAATCACTTACATCATGGTTCATAGAAAATTTTGTAGTTTTATGCCTTTCCTCATACTCTCCATTACTAATTCATTTTTTTTAATAGATGCAAGAAACATGTTATCATTTTGGCGTTGCTCGCAGCAATGGATGAACTTTTTTTTATTTTCTCTTCCATACCAGGATGTCATCAAAGGTTTTACTTGCCATTTTTTGTTGTCCTTGTATATGTCCACCTGTACATTGAGATGGACTGTCTAATTTCCAACATGCGTTTGTGTTATATTTTATGCATAGTTTGATTGAATCTATCACCTTTAATTTTCCTCAGTTGAAGCTGGCAACCTCGTATTGGTTTCACGCAGGTGACAGCTATGCAAGCACATTTTATCTATGTTTAATGAATGGTTTATTTCTTTTTCTTCACACAATCCACACTAATGTTAAATATTCGTCCAATTCTATCATTTCATAGAATGGGGAGAGGTTTGAAATGGAAGAAGCAAGACGAATTCAAGGTGCAAGATGTACAAAATGGAGGCTCTCCTTTTTTATCTTCTGATTTGGAATGGATTGATATTTCCATCAACAAGGATAAGGTCCCTGACCTTGTTGCAGGAATTCCTCTTATGAGACTTGATCATTTCATTCATGGTGAAATGTTTGTTGAAGGTTTCGAAACCAAATTTTTGTATAAGAAAATAAGAGAACCTACCACCTCCTATCCCGTTGACGACAAAACTTATGGAAAAACAATTTCCTATCAGAGGTTTGTATCTTTCAACATTCATATCTATGGTCGAATGATATTTTACTCTCCTTGGTTCAACATGATGAGATGATCCCTTTCTCACAACTACTAGTGTCAATATGGTCCTAAAGACAACAAAGGCCAGCCTCCACCAGAGAAGAAACCACATAAGATGTTTATACAAATGTGAGGTTGTCAATACCACTTCATGGTGAAGGTTATGAATGGAAAACCCGATGTTGCCTATATTATCTACAAAGAAATGTTCCATGTTAATAAAAATAGTCAATGTTTCCATGGCATTCATGACACAAGTGGAGAGAAGCGTTCTATGTTTTCCGCTAATCTATTTGTGGAGTGAAAAAGCTATATTGAAAGCCTTTTTCTCATGGACATCAGTGTCAATGCTATGATGGATAGACACATCAGTGATCCTGTCTTATGTGGCATGATGTCCAAGAGAGATCAATTCCTTACAAGAAAGGATGTTATGAATGCCTAGCGAAAGGTGTGTTCTACTCACGCACAGAAACACAAAGTCGACTCGACAAGTATGCTACTGTGGAGTGGAGAGGAATTTGACAACTTCTTCTACTTTCAATGGCCCGATGGGAAGAATACACCTTTTTTTTATCAGGATTCAGACTCCATGGATGTTGGATAGGATGGTTACCCACTTGAAAAATCCAATCATCTCGATGGATTCCACATTTGCAACTAACAAATATGGAGTGAGGCCTTACAAACATTAACAAATAGTTCTTCATGTTTTCAATTATCTTGCTAGCTATAAACTTGACAATGCTCACACTGAGTTGTTCTCTCTACATTATCCATTGTATATTGTCCTCGCTTTCGACGAGCAACAGAGTGGTGTGTCGGTTGTGTGGGTAGTCTCCTCACAAAACAAGATTGAGGACATCTCTGTGTGGCTACGTGTATTGCATGATTGTGGAAGAACAACCAGACCCGACTGGAGAATCAATGCATTCTTGACCGATGATGCAACTGTAGAAATCCAAGCCATACGGTATGTGCATCCCTTTCTTCATTTCTCTACCTTTCTCATTTGGTATTCATTTTCAATGCCACTATCTCATGTAGTTGAGTGGTAAACAATATTGTTTGTATTGTCTATTAGTGTTGTCTTTCAATGTCATGTGCTTTTATGCCTTTGGCATGTCAAAAGGGCTTGGCTAAAGAATGTATATAAGTATGAAGACAAGGAAAGGGCAATGGACATCTTTTGCAACCTTGGTGCTATCATGATGGCAATCGGTGACACCGAAGATTGCGTCACTTAGCTATTGAACTCTTTCTTTCAAGAGTTCAATGATCAGCCCCCATTCTTAGAGTACTTCAACAAGACTTGGTGCGAAGGAGAAGGTCGAATTGGTGAGTTGACAATTTTTGTCACCTCGCAGGATTCGTACCATTCAAATTCTTTGATGTCACCTCTAATACATTGTGGTTTACTTGACTATTGGATGTTTTTTTCGCAGCCATGTGGGCAAAAAAATGCAAACTATTCCCACATGCCAACCAAGATACGAATGTTGCCATTGAGTTGTACCATTGCGCACTCAAAACTCGGTACTTGTGTGATCATTCAAAAAAATGCACAAGGAGAATGGACTATTTGTATTACACACTTGTGTATAAAATGGAACCATTTTGTAGGAGAAAGGAAAAGTTGCAGCATTATAATTTTTTGACGAACCAAAAGTGTTTAAATATGTGATCTAGTGTGGAGCGGGCCAAGGCAATTTTGGACGATGGTTGTATTCCCGATGAAATAGATTTTGTACAGTACTGGGTGAAAAGTCAAAGTAGGCAAATGCACTACCTTGTTCAAAAATTTTGGGAGCACCTTTTTTTTTGTGACTGCCCTTGGGGTTTGCAAGGGAACACTTGCAAACATGTGCTCAAGGTTGTTGAATTGATGAAAAGATCATCTTCCATTGAAGGGGTCATCTATGGTAAGTGAATTTCAATTTTAATTGCATTACGTTATGGGTGTCAATTGTGTTTTTCATTGTCTACTGCATAATACAAATTTCTTTTGTGTGGTCATTTAGACGAAGGAGGTGAACCAATTGATATAGGGATGGATTTGAATGAGACATTGTCACAGGAGGCCGTAGAGGAAAATAATCCTAATTTTCTCACCCCTACGCAAGCTCCTTCTATCACTCATGTATATGATGAACATGTGGTGACAATGTCTCTTTGGAATGACACAAATGAACTCTTGAAGAAAGTGATGTGTACACTGCTACAATCTCTACAACAGGTGCAATCATACGCAGAATGAGTGAATAGGTTTCTAGAGAACCTACGACAATCAAATGCATTTCCATTTGAATTCATTTTGGATCCTAATGAAGGTGCAACTAGCACCGTTCGCATGCGTCCATGGTTTAGTGCAAGAAAGGATCGTCGTCAACGTCGAACCCGGCATACAAATCATTCTACACAACATTCAGATCACCAAACCCCTGTGGATGACTCCTTTCCCTTGTCCACGAACAATAGTTTGAATCAAAATGTGAATATGCAATGTCAGACTTTAGGTGCAACTGCTATGGATGTGGCAGAGGATACAACATCTAATATGGGTGACTATGACAAAACCTATTTCAATTTATATATTGTAATATGAAATTGTATTGCAGATTTTTTTTTTCCAGTATGTGCTTGTACCACGTTATAAACTTTCTAATTTATTTTTGGGCTATTTTTGTTCACTTCGGCATTCCAATCTAGGGAAAGGAGTCATCCCCAGTGACTGTCTTTCGCGAGTGTAAACCCAATGGAAGGTATGGTTCAAATTTAATAACTTTGCTTACATAAGTCAAATTTTTGGTATGACGTTATGCAATACCATGCTCTAAGAAGTGTATTTTTTGAATCATGCAGGGGAAGCGAACCATTCAATGTTTGGTTGCTCATCTTTAGAGAATACACAAGTTTTCCAATGAAAAAGGATGCGTACAAATTGGGAATTGAGGAAAGTGCATTCAATGGGGCTCAAAGTTTGTTCCTAAAGCATGGGAAAACATTTCTAAACATGTTTCATTCAGTGGAAAAGCATGGGAAGGTTTGGAATACAGTATTCTATTAAACCCTCATTTGTTAAATCTTTTTTTGTGCATAAAAGAAGGGTTTAGTAGATCAACGTTTTCTTGACTATTCCCAAAAGTAGATGATACCTAAGTTTTTAGACTTATTAAAGGACTATTTTAATTCGTTAAGTGTTTTGATGAGGCAGCATTAACCAGTTACCAAAACTAACACATCCACAATTACTTTTGGAAGATACGGTTCCCAACACACTTTTTCACTAAACCCTCATTTTGAACCATTTTCATGAGGTTTTTATGGAATTAAATGATCCCAAGCTTCCCAAACTCTAAACACTCTTCAAACACGACAAATTAAGCCTGAAAAAACTTAATTTTACCTTCAACTTTGTTTCCCCCAGGTTTGATAGACATTCCCTTAGTAAAAGTGATGTTTTAGGTTAGGGTTTCATCAAAAAGGTGAGGGAAGCGATATCCATTCTTCTTTTAAGCATGTACAGGACTCAATAAAGGTGTTTGACTTGGTTTGAAGGTTTGAGAAAGAGTGGAATATAGTTTTCCAAGTTACCCTCATGTGAATGGCTTCAAAGAAGGGTTTCCTGAATAGGCATTTGGGGAAGACAGTTTCTACAAACCAAGGGTGGATTTGGTGGTTAAGAGTTTCAGATAGTTAAGTTGACAAATTTGACTTTGCTGACCTTCAATGAAAAACATTTTTTTCTTACAGCTTGCATAAAATAAGAAGTAACTGACAATGCATCCTGTTTTCCATCCTGCAACTGTGATGCGCATTTTTTTTCCTAACGTATGAACAAATATTGAAATGGACTATTTTGTTGAAGGTAAGGGTTGTCATAAAAGAAGAAGGTGAACTTCAAAACATTGTTCTCTTATATTCTGCTTAAAAGAAGAAGTCAGTCACCTCCCAGTGTGTTCTCCATCATCCAATTGTTATGTGCTTTTTCTGATCAAAACATATGAAGAAATATTGAAATGGAATGTTTTCCGAAAGTAAGGGTTATCATCTATGAAGAAGGTAAACTTCATAACATTGTTTTGTTACAGTCTGCATAAAATCAGCAATGTCTCACAACCCAGTGTGTTTTCCACATTTGAAACTATTATGTGCATTTTATGTTTGAAACATATGAAGAGATAGTGAAATGGAATGTTTAGTGAAAGTAAGGTTGTCATGTATCAGCATACTATTTTTAGTTATGAAATGGGAAGCAATGCTTTTAGTTAGAAAGATGCATAAGTGCAATGAATATAGTCAGCGATATGAATAAAAGCTACAAAAATATTTTTTGTACAATTCATTACTTTGACTCATCTGATTGCAACAAATAGAATGCTGACATTATTTTCCATGTTGGAAAAGATATTGTTTGTACACAGTGTGTGTGTTTCTAATTAGATAATGTTGTTGTATGTGCTGAAATTTTCATTGTCTTTCCTTTCAGGCATTGTTCTTCCTACTATTCGACTTGTTTGTTGCCATATGCCCATTTGAGATACTGCACATGCTGCCTCGTTTAGTTCCAAAGAATAGGTACAATCTCTTCAATGCTAACATTATCTATATCTTCCACTTTTCTTGCTTATTTTTCACTGTTTCCATTACATTGACAATGTATTTCTAATTAGAGAATGCAGGTGTACCTTCTGACAAAGTTGTTTTGTCTTTCATTTCAGGAATTTGAGTACCTCATGTTGAAGTTCTATAGAAGATGTCCCACAGTTCACGAGCATGGGTGGCCAGTTGGTTGACCAACTACCACCCCTATCTCCCATGCAATATTCTTGCTCAAATTGAGGAATTGAGCCTCCCGTACAGGTTGCGGGAAAATACGTTAACGAGAATTAATAGAAAGGGCCCAAACCACACATATTTGCACTATGATAATTATACTCACTTCTTCAACAACTTCTTTGGTGTATGGGCACATATGGGCATGGAACTTAAATATTACAATCTAGAAATAGATATTGTCAATTTATGTGATTAGCCAATGTCTCTTTACCATGAAATTTGAGACCTTTTCCTAGCTAGTTGCATCTGGAAGGTGTGCATTAGACCAACAGTTATCATACACAAGCACAATCTTACAGACCAGCTGAGCATGAGGTTTATGAGATTCCTCAAGGGGGAATCTATAATTAGTAATCACATAGGTCCTCTAGAGGAATGGTTGGTAGCCGTGTTCAAATTCAACCACATTGTCAGGTTTGAGATCCACCATGTCAGGCCCTCCTTCAGGTTGCTACATGTGAATTACGAGGTGCCATCATTGTATGTTGTAAATTCCACCTTGACAATCAGAGTGCGGAAAATTCTTTCGGATGCTGAGAACACAGAGATTATACCCGTTCGTAAATGGTTGACATAGTTCTCAGTGTTAGTAGTATTAAATGTGGATTGTAATTTTCTTCAAATTGTATAATATTGTAATTTTCTTCAATAGTTCTTTGTATTTGAAGAAGAATTGAGAGGTGAGGGACAACCCTCTGTGTTTTTCATCCTATAACCTTTTTTTTCTTTTTTCTTTTTTTTGTGGAAATTTTGCTGCAAGCAAGGCCAGTTATAAAATATGAAGGCGAACTTCACTACAAGATTTGAAAAGTCTGGGAAAACCCTTTGTGTTATCCATCCTCCACCTTTTATTTTTTGTGCATCTCGTGTTTGAAATGTATAATGGTATTTAAAGGAAATTTTTACTGCGAGTAAGGGTTGTTATAAACTAAAGTGTTGTATTTCAAGAAGAATTGAGATGCGACGGACCACCCTCTATGTTTTCCACCGTGCAACATTTTTTTTTTGTGTGCAACTTTTGCTGAAAGCAAGGGTAGTTATAAAATATGAAGGCAAACTTTAATACAATGTCTTCTTACAGTGTGCATAACACTACTTTTCACTATAAAGAAGATTTGAAAAGTGTGTGACAACCCTGTGTGTTTTCCATCCTACAGCTATTATGTAAAATTTGTGTTTGCAACATATGAAAAGATATTCAAATGGAGTGTTTTGGTGAGAGTAAGGGGTCTCAGAAAACTAGAACGTGAACTTCAAAACATTCGTTTGTTATAGCCTGTACAAAAAATAGGAAGTGAGCCACAACCCACTGTGTTTTCCATGATGCAACTATTATGTAAAGTTTGTCTTTGACACATATCAGTAGTTATTGAAGAAGAGTGTTTTGCTAAAAGTAAGGGTTGTCAAGGAACAATGGTGTCAACTTAAAAACATTCCTTTCTTACACCCTACATAAAATAAGAAGTGAGCCACAACACACTGTGTTTTCCACGATGCAAATTATATGTAAATTTTTTGTTCAAAACATAAGAGCAAATATTGAAGAAGAGTGTTTTACTGAAAGTAAGGGTTGTCAACAAATAGGAAGGTGAACTTCAAACCATTCTTTGCTTAGATTTTTCATCAAATAAGAAGTGAATCACAACCCACTATGTTTTCCAACATGCGACTAATATGTGCATTGTGTGTTCCAAACATATGAACAAATATTGAAATGGAAAGTTTGGTGAAAGCAAGGGTTGTCATCAAAAAAGAAGAACTTGAAAGAATTGTTTTCTTAAAGTCTGCATAAAAGAACGCGGTCATTCAAGAAGAATTTAGAAGACAGTCACAACCCAGTGTGTTTTCCATAATGCAACTGTTATGTGCATTTTTCTATTGGAAAGCTATGAACAGATATTGAAATCGAATATTTGTTGAAAGGGGTCTTAAAAAATATGAAGGTCATGAAATCTGCAAGAACATAGTCTTATATTTTATTTAATTAAGAGCAATAAACACTTTTGACCCAGATCTATGAACCGGTGAGGTCACAAATGGGGGATGACATAATCAGACAATGGAACTCTTGGCAGAAGAATGTAGTCTTGAAACATACCAAAGTATTGTAATTCCACACGATAATACATAAAAAAATAAGAGGATCACATATAATGGAATTCAACACCATAATTATTCAATAAGTAGATGATCAAATATAATGTAATTCCACACCATAATTGTTCAATAATTACATGATCAAAGATATTGACATGTGCTTACATTTGTAAGTAAGATGACATACATAAGTAAGTATTCATATCGAAGTAACTGACATAGGATAGTGTCTTTTCCAACACTACCAGCAATGCAAGCATTTAATTTGTTCCTATCACATGGAAAAAGGAAATGACATTTGTACTCAACCAACTAGTTATAAAAATTTAAAGTGGACTTGATTACATTATGGGAGCCTATAAAATATTAAAAATTTCATGAAATATGAAAGTGGACATAAATGCATTTATGCAACATCATAAATAATTACTAATCAGAAAGAAATAATTAATAGGGGGTAGTGTGTTTTCCAAAACTACAATCACTACAAGCGCTTTATGTGTTCCAATCACATGGAAAAAGGAAATATGGCATTTCCACTCTACCTAATAGTCGTTCTAAAAATTGAAAGTGGACTTCATTTCTTTTTGGGAGCGTAGGAAATGAAGACTTGTTGAGAAGAAAATAACAAATAGGGGACAGTGTGTTTTCCAAAACTGCAACCAATACAAGCATTTTATTTGTTACAATGACATGAAAAGGGGAAAAACCCCAGCTGAACTCTACCAAAACCTTCATGTAAAAATTCAAACCGGAATTCACTTTATTTTTGGAGCGTGCGAAATAAAAACTTTGTGTAAGGAAAATAGTTAGAGGGGACAGTGTGTTTTCCAACAATGCAAGGAATGCAAGCATTTTACTTGTTCCAATCACATGGAAAACGGAAATCTTCCATCTCCACCCTTGACTTTCTCTAAAAATTCAAAGTGGACTTCATTGCATTATTGGTCGTAATGAAAGAAATACTTATCATAACAAAATAACTGACAGGGGATAGTGTGCTTTCCAAGACTACAAACACTACTACCATTTTATTTGTTCCAATCACATGGAAAAAGGAAATATGCACAGTCAACAAAATACTTGTTCTAAAAATTGAAAGTGGAATTCATAAAATTATTCATCATAACGAAACAATTACAGAGCTATGAAAATTTTGATATGAAATGGATAACAATTATGTGTTCCAATATATGTCCAGCATATAATGTTCCAATATATGCGTTCCAATTATTTTATGAAATTAGTATATATGTTCAACATAGTTGTTCAATAATCAAATAATTAGAGAGACCCATGAAAAGTCTCCTTAACATAGTATTCAAACATATTAAAATGGTGTATCTCTACACTACAACTGTTCAATAATCAAATTATGAAACTGACAATGCAGAAAATGTATTCGAAGCCTGTCTCATCCATTCCTACGCTGTCTATTCTTTGCAATGGAGTTCATGCCTGCGTAATATATGGCATGTTTCTTAGGGTCCTTGTGTATTTCGAGAGGGGTGATTTCAATTCCATGAACCCTCGTAGATGATGAACGTGAAACAACATATTTCTTCATAGGCTGTGATTTATCCTTGGCAGGTTTAACACCTTCACCCTATAGCAAAAAATTAATGAGAATTAACATATGCATGGAAACAATATACGTAGTATGATATATATATACAGCAACATATCATTTATGTATACCTTTGGAACAAAATGCTTCATCTCAGAGAGCTTCTATATGACGAAGTCGCCCACGCACTCTTCAACGGTCTCTGCGCCAGGACGTGGAAAAGGCATGTAGCGTTCACCAGCAATGGCCTCAACAATGTTGACTCTGACACAATTTTTTGGGTGTTGAAAGCAGTGGGTCTGAGTGTTTCTGGCAACAACATGTACAATTCCTTTGGCAACCCATTTACGTAGCCTTCAAAGGTTGACGTGATCATTGACCTTAAAAGTTATGCCCTTGAACTCTATCATATGTTCATCCACCGGATTTTCCTGCAATGGAAACATCATTGATGTGAAGCATAATTGAAGGCACATTCAAAGATTCATAAAGAAATAAGAATAGAAGCATGGAAGTGTGTTGGGTCTGATACCAATATAGATGGCATGTTGTAGCTCTCCCCATCCCCATGTCCATCTTTATTTCCATCACCCCCTTGCAGGCCAGCCCTCTCCTCATCCTCGTGTCTATCTTTATTACCCTCTGCCAGTTGCAAGCCAGTGTTCTCCCATCCCCGTGTCCATCTTTATTACCCTCTCCCACTTACAAGCCAGTGCTCTCCCTATCCCTGTTTCCATCTTTATTACCCTCTCCCACTTGCAAACTAGTGTTGTCCCTGTCCCCATGTCTATCTTTATTTCCATCTCCCCCTTGCAGGCTAGCGCTCTCCTCATCCCCGTGTCCATCTTTATTACCCTCTCCCACTTGCAAGGTAGTGCTCTCCTCGTCCCCATGTTTGTCATTGTTTCCATCTCCCTCTTGCAGGCCAGCACTCTCCTCGGCCCCATGTCCATCTTTATCACCCTCTCCCACTTGCAAGCCAGTGCTCTCCCTATCCCCATGTCCATCTGTGTTACCTAGTTCTACATGCAATCCAATGTTCTTCCCATCCTGATGTCCATCTGTGTTACCCTCTCCCACTTGGATGCCAGTGCTCTCCCCATCCCCATGTCCATCTTTATTTCCTTGCCCCACTTGCAGGCCAAGGGTCTCCCCATCCGCATGTCCATCTCTATTAACCTCTCCCATTTCAATTGCAACAACATGGCCAATTAGGGCAAGGCCAGCACTTCATTGTTCATCCTTTCCCTATAATAGCAAGAATTCAAAGGTCATTTCAAATTGAGTTGCATGCAAACAATTCATTAAAATAATCAAAACAAACATTAAATAAAAGAATTGGAATTCACCATTTCTTCTAGTTCATCCATGTCAAGGTACCTTGACACTTTTGACCGTATACACTCCTTCTTCTTCTTCTTCTCAACATTATTAGATGATAGGTTGGGAGGAACAACATCATCCTGTTCTTCCATGGCATCCATTTCATCTTCCCTTGAACTCGGTTGGAGGGCAAGACTTCATTGTTCATCGTTGGCCTATAATAGCAAGAATTGAAACGTCATATCACATTCAGATGCATGCAACGAATTCATTGAAATAATGAAATAAAACATTAAATAGAAGATTTTGAAATCATCGTTTCTTCTTGTGAGGGCATGAGGAATCTTTAGACCATATACACTCCTTTTTCTTCCTCTAAACATTGGTAGACGAGGGGTTGGGAGGAACAACATCATCTTCTTCTTCCATGTCCTTGGCTTCGTCATCAAAATCAATAGTATCATGTTGGAGGGCAGGACTCAGTTGTTCATTACTCACCTATAATAGTAGGAATCGAAATGCCACATGAAATTCAAATGCATGCAACGAATTCATTGAAATAATCAAAACAAACATTAAATAGAGAATTTAGAAATCATTGTTTCTTCTCGTTTCTTCTTGTGAGGGCGTGAGGAATCTTTAGACCGTATACGGTCCTTCTTCTTCTTCTTCTCAATGGTATATGGCGGGTTGGGATGAACAACATCATCTTGTTCTTCCATGGCGTGCACTTCATCTTTGCAATCACGAGTATCCTCTTCGAGGGCAGGAGTCCATTGTTCATCATTGCCCTGTAATAGCAGGATTTGAAACATCACATCAGATTCAGATGCAAACAACCAATTCATTGAAATAATCAAAACAAACATGAAATAGAATATTTGGAAATCATTGTTTGTTCTCGCTTCTTCTTGCGAGGGCGGAAGGAAACTTTAAACTATATAGGGTCCTTCTTCTTCTTTTGAATGTTATAGGGCAGGTTGGGAGGAACATCATCTTGTTCATCCATGGCCTCCACTTCGTCTTCCAACTCAAGAGTATCCTCTTCGAGTGCAGGACTCCATTGTTCATCGTTCCCCTGTAATAGCAGGAATTGAAACATCAAATCAAATTCAAATGCATGCAAGGAATTCATTGAAATAATGAAAAAAATCATCAAATAGAAGATATTGAAATCACCATTTGTACTCATTTCTTCTTGTGAGGGCGTGAGAAAAATTTAAACCGTACATGCTTCTTCTTCTTCTCAATGTTAGATAGGGGGTGGGAGGAACAACATCAACTTGTGCTTCTGTGGGCAATGCTTCATCTTCCACAACAACAAATACCTACTTGAGGGCAGTAGTTCGTTATTCATTGTTGTTGTGTAATTGGAGGAATTGAAAGGTCGCATCAAACTCAGATGCATGCAACCAATTCATTCAAATAATCAAAACAAACATTAGATTAAACAGAAGATTTTGAGATCACCATTTGTTGTCATTTCTTTTACACAGGCTACCTTGAAACTTTCGACCGTGCACAATGCTTCTTGTAAATGTTAGATGCAGGGTTGGGAGGGACAGCATTGTCTTCGCCTTCTGTGGGCATAGCTTCCTCTAGGGAATGAACACTACTCTGCTCAGGGGAAGAAACTGCTTCTCAACCATCACCCTATCATGTCATGTAAGTTAATGTTAACTGAACCTTGTATGCATCAGAACAAAAAATATGAAGCAAGGAAAATTCAGAATTAATAGTTCAGTTCGACATTACCATTCCTTCCTATCTCTTTCTCTCCTGCAATTGTAATATTTTTTGCCTTCTCTCCTCCTTCCTCTTTTCACTATTGTATAACACCATTTTCCTCTTCACCTCATCCTTTCCTTGTTGAGGAAGTTGAAGGAAGCTATGTTTCCCATATTTTGCATAGAAACGTCTAATAACACACTTATGTTGCAAATGTTGTCGTATATTCATTTGGTACTCTGTATTTTCCACCTTCTTTAGAAGGTACTCTTTCAATTTATCAGGGGGAGGAACAGGTTGTTTTGGTTCCCCCCCCAATGCAGTTCAACCACGCTTTGGTGTCTTAAGGGTAGGAAGGCGATGATGCTGAAACCTATGCATGTTGAACACTCTCCAATCATAATACTTTCTCGTACATTCTTCTACAATACAAGAATATATGTATCTACCATTCACCACTTCTCTTTTGTATTCAAGAGCAACCTGCACAAAAAATTTGGAAAACAAAATTGCTTAATACATTTGATATTCAAACAAATTGAATGCGCAACATATACACACAGCGAAATGATGCAATAATTTAATTATTATATCTACCTTCCCGTCCACCACATCACCCTGTGCTTCATTGGGTCCCTCTCCATCCTTCGGGTCTCCCTTTGCACACTTTGCATGCTTTACCTTGCGGTCGTGGACTATGGCATGAGTGTGATGGTTTCCTTGATTATTTTCTTGAATCAAAGGAACGATATACTTCCCAAATCAACATATTTGTAACAGACATGATATTTTGTAACTAAAATTGTAAAGCATTATGATTGACGCATAGGAAGGAAAGGGCAATTAGAAGTTCACATTCAATTACTGAAGACGTCGTTGCCTTAGGGTTCACCATTTTCCTCAAATGAGGGTACTTCCTCCATACCGTCATTATTGCCTCCTGATTAAAACATTCCCACTTTCCAGTCAACATTTTAACCACTTATGAGAGATTAAAATTATACATTTGATTGCATCTTGTAATTACCAGATCTTACCTACACGTTTCGAGAATGTGACCGCCCGAAGAAGATGTGCCACTACACACCCTTTTAGGTGTGTTGTCCACGTCAATGACATTGTTTGGTGTAGGTAGCAATTTCCCCTTTACTCCTCGCATCCTTGGTTTCCTGTAAACTGTAAAATTGTTGCAAGTCAGTTATGGACAGTTAAAGTTCCAAAAAAAATTGCACCATTTGCAGAATCAAGCATATCTATTTTCAATGAAAAGAAGAATTTAAAATGCACAACCCACACTGTTGTAAAACGCTATACAAGTAACCCACTGTGTTTTACAACATGTAATTATTTTTTCCATTTATTTTTTTCAATCACATGAAGATAGTGAATTGTAATTTATACCATAACTAAGAGTTGTAATTTTTGGACGTTCCTTTTTTACATTCATACAGTCTAAATAAGAAAATCTTTTCAAGACATTCAAACTGTTATCTAAATTTTTAGGTTGGAAAACACAGGTGTTATAAACCATGCAACCCACAAACTGTTATAAAACCCTTTACAAGAAACAACCCTATTGGTTACTCCCCCACCTCAATTTGGTTAACAGGGTTTTCCCTTGCTTCTCTATTCTTCTTGAAAGACAACACTTTTTGTTATGCGAACTGTAACAAAACATTGTATTGAAGTTCACATTTTATAACAACCCATTACATGCAACAAACATTCAATTTGAATATCGTAATATGTTTCAAATAGAAGATGCACAAAAAATTTGCAAGATGGAAAACACACGGGGTTGTCCCACATTTTTCAAATCTTCTTCAAAGATAACAGTTAGTGTTATGCAAACCATAAGAAGACAATGTATTGAAGTTTTCCTTCATATTTTATAACTGCCCTTGCTCCCAGCAAAAGTTGCACACAAAAAAAAGTTGCACGATGGAAAACACAGAGGGTTGTCCCTCGCTTCTCAATTCTTCTTGAAAGACAACACTCTCTACTATGCAGACTGTAAGAACACAGTGTATTGAAGTTCACCTCCATATTTTATAACAACCCTTACTTGTAGCAAACATTCCATTTCAATACCGTTATACATTTCGAACACAACATGCACAACAAAAAGTTATAGGATGGAAAACACACAGGGTTGTCCCCCCCCCCCGCCAGCACGACAACATTTCATGACAACTGGGCAACTTTCAAGCATACCTTTCTCAATACCAAAACATGCACTTCTCTCCATCATACATGGATGACACCTTCCATCAACATGGAGCTGACTGGATGAGATTGTAGAAGAGGTGGTCATGTGTGCTGGAGAGAAGAGATTGATTTGAAAATATTGCAAAGTAGCTCCAAAGAGGCCCAGTTGTCATGAAATGTTGACATGTATTTTATCTAACGCTTGTATCGGGCATGGAGAGGCCAACGTTTTCATAGAATGCCAACAATGTGTAATTGCATGTTGGAAAACACTGGGTGTTATTATACCTGCAAATCAATTACCATTTACAAACCCTTCACAAGCAACATCCCAATTCGTTAATCACCCCTTAGTTGAATTTGGATGCTTTTATATATCCTACACCTGCAACTCCACCCCGTGTTGTGAAACCTTCAAATTCCAATGTGTAGAATGAAAGAACTCACAACACAGTGTTTTCCAACTGCCAATTATTTTCCACATTATGTCGTCCCATCATAGGGTTTTTGTATGTTATGATTCCTCTGACATGCATTCTTCTAGGGAAAATAGCGACGTCCAATTGCAAGGAAGAAGCTAATCTCCCTACAAAATATAGTAAAATCAAGCTATTGTCCTTGAAAAAATATGTGTTTGAAATGATAACATAATTAGACATAAATGATATGAATTTTCCACAATCCATATTGATTATTGCTAGTTGATTTGTGGATTTGATTCTGTAAGATTCTTGCATCAACGTTTCTGATCACACTCTGTGATCCAACATCATGATGAAGAAGACAGCATCATTCATCGTGATGTTGGATCACGGAGTCTAATCTGAAACGCTCATGCAAATATCCTTACACAATTGAATCCACAAATCAACTAGCAATGATAAGAAGACATGTCTTATCCATGAAGAAGGGCAATACATTATCATGTGTAAGCCATGTCGCAAGGAGATCAACTTCTGCAATTGGGAACAGGCTATTCTCCCTACAAAAATGCATGTCACATGCATCATAACAGTCATCTTGTTTTCAAAATAATTGTTCGGCATGGACAAAAAGCCCAAAACATGTAATTGAAAACCATTATCTTCAAATAGAAAAAAGCCCAAACGAGGTCCCATTTTCCACAGCTACGTTTTGCAGGTTGGTAGCGAGCAATGGGAAATATGGAATTTTGCAATTGCCTAATGAAATAACTGACAACCCATTGTGGAAATATGCGTGAAATTACTGAATAATGTTTAAAGAAATCAGAAACCATGCACAATATCTAACAGTTTTTTTTGGTATGCTCCAAGAATGTAATAAAGTCGACTTTCAAATTTCACTTTGCTAGAGTGGAAATCTCATTCCACTTTCTTCATCTAATTGGAACAAAATACCATGATGGAAAAGGTGGCCGGACAGACAAATAGCACTGACGGAAAGACTTGACGGTCAGACGTTCACTCTGTGGCCTATTCCGTAGCTGAGAAAACATGTCAGCACCAGCAGGTTTTCAAAATCATATTTTGGAATGGAGAAAAACTCAGAAAAAAAATGGCATTTGAAAGCATTATTTGCAAATAGCGAAAGCAGGTGCCAAGAATTTAATGAAGTCCAATTTCAAATTTTGGAACAACTCTATGGTACAGAAGAAATGTCATTTTGGTTTCTTTATCTGATTGGAACAAATAAAATGCTTGACTTATTTGTAGTCTTGCAAAACAAACTGTCTTCTCACTTGCACAGGGTTTTAGAATAGTATATGCATTGCTTGTTTCTTAACACCTAGGGTTTTCCAACATACATTCTTACTAAACAGAAACAATGCCTTCAAGATATTTTGTAATATAGACAGTCTCAATGTATTTAAAATCCCTTTCAAAATTTATAAGGACTTTTAATTTGGGCATAAATTGCATTTAAATTTCATATGACTGAAAAAAGAAGTGCACAAAATAATTGCAATTGGAAAAACACAGTATTGGGTTTCAGTTATTTGAATCTCCTTGTTCAAATGTAAAGGGTTGTCTCATGGTGGGTGGCTTGATTCTTAACACCCACTGTTTTGCAACATGGAATAGTACAAGACAGTATGAATGTCTTCGAAATCACTCATTCCATTATTGTGTTTAAATTTTAGTTGATTGAAAAAAAAAAGTGCACAAAATAATTGTAAATGGGAAACACAGTGTTGGGTTTCAGTAATATGAATCTCCCTATTTAAATGTAAAGGGTTGTCTCATGGTGGGTTGCTTGTTTCTTAACACCCACAGTTACGCAACATGGAATGTTACAAAATAGTATGAAAGTCTTCCAAATCACACCTTCCATTGTTGTGTTTAAGTTTCAAGTATATAACAAATTGCATGCTTCATAACACACTGCATTTTTCAACCTCCACATCACAAGATAACGAAACCCTTTCTGGTTTTTAAACCAGTATATCTAGGTGTGCATTACAAAAAGCAAGAACACCAATTTCTTGCCATTATTGGCAATAATGAATAAACTCGTTGAAAGTGATGAACGTTGTGAAGTGGATGTTGGGAAACACAATGTGTTTTGAAGCCTGCCTTTACTTATACCCAACCTTTGTCTTGTAATGCAAATATACAAATGTATAGATAGTTTTGTATTCTATAAAATAGCACATCTCTCATTTAAGGGGGACTCTATTCACCCAAAACACATAGTGTGATTCATAGTACGCACTTCATTCGGTTTTGCAACAATTCATGTTGGAAAATCGTAGGTATTAAGAAACAAGCAACCCAAATAGTGTTGTAAAACCCTTTGCAACACTATTGGATAGTATTTGTCACCTCAATTTGGTCGATATTCTCCTCCAAGTCGTCCATGCGCACTCAGACCTTCAGCTTTCCCTTTCAACAAGCAAACTGGAAACAAATAATATTTTCTCCTTTCTTCCTCAAAACAGAAAAGGCTTCGTTTCTGCCCACGTCACTTTCCCTTCCACTTTTCTCGCGCCACAAAAAAGAGACTTGTTGAGAAAGAAAACCTGCTCGCCTTTTCCCTCTCGTAACAGGAAGGAAAACCCAGTTGACGACACCGTTAACTCCTATCTAACCATCGCCCGAACGTTTCCTCTCATCTATCGGTTTTGTCACTTTTTCTTTCCATGTATGTTGTTATTCTAATAGCTCTTTTACAATTTGTCTATTTTGCTATAATATTTAGTGCCAAGTAATGTAGGCCAAAATTTCAATTAAGTCTATGGCGTTATACCCGTTTTGCATAGGTTATTGCTACCCATTGGCTTTACGAGTTCTATTTAATACAGTGCAGAGAACTATTTCAAGTAATGACTTGTTATATTTTCACATCTTTTGTGGTGTGGTGGTCAGATCGAAACATACCGATAAAGAGCAGAAATAGCATATACAAATAGCATTGTACAAAATTGCCATCAGATGTTCAAAATGAACCATTTATAACTTACTAAATATTCTAGACAAATAGAGAAATTGTAAGAAGAACTATTACAAAAACACTTAAGAACCACAAAAAAATGACAGGTGATGGAAAACTAACATTAAATAGAACTTTTAAATATGGAGAAATATTCAACTTGAGAGACAGAAAGGAGATTTAAATTAGGACAGCATCATACGATGGACTCTCAAGAGCACGTATATTCACCATTTCATAAAATAGGAAATACTCAGAAAATCCTCTGTTGTTGCTCACATTTCAAAGTGAAGAATGCACTTCAAGTGAAGAACCCAGTTCAAGTGAAGAAATTGCTATTACACCTTGTCTAGATACTGATACAATTTTAGGTAACCATGAATATGGTCCAAACTCAAAATCTCTACATTCATTTCCCTTGAACTGGGTTCTTCCTTGAACTGGGTTCTTCACTTTGAATTTTGTTTGTAAGTAATTTCACATACTTACATGTCCACATATAAATGCTTTTGGTGAAATATTTCAAATTGGTGCAAAACACTTAAAAATCACATGAAAATAGTAGTTGATTGAAAACCCCAACATTTCACAATTTCAAACAAATCAGAACTTGTAAATGCATAATAAATTTTGGAAATTTAACTATCCACTACACTTGCGATTCAAGCTATGGAAGCCAAAATCACCTGTATTTAATGCAGAAGGTTCACATCTCCTCAAGCGTCCTTCTCAATCCACCTGCCTGTGTTTTGTTCATTTTTCTTTCCTCCCCTTTATCAACCACCTGGAATAAAGACAAGTGTTAGCAATATATTAAATTGGAAAATTAAATACATTTGGTTCTACAAATAATTTTTTTATTCCAAATTTCACCAATATACAATTTATATGTTCTGTTGAGTGCAAAATGCCAGCTTGCACAGACAATAAACAAACATATTAAACTGTACATTGCAAATTTAATTTCCAATTTAACCTATCACTAACACTAGTGAATATATCAGCAATCATATCTGTCATTTTGCCATCCTGCTAGAACTGTGAAGCAATGAACGTTCATTCTGTGCAAGCAATTCATTTGTTCCAATCAGGAGAAAGCTAACTCGTAAACAAAAATCAAATCAGGAGAAAGCTAACTTGTAAACAAAAAGCACCTATGTATATAACACAAGATCAAAGTGGCATTTCATTTTCCTCATTTGATTCGCCAAAATAAATTCTCACATTATTTGCAATGTTGGAAAACCCACTATCTCCATATAAGGTTTTCAGAAACAAGCAACCCTTATAGTGTTTGTACAACCCTCTACAACTAAGAGGAGACAGTGTGTTTTCCAACTGTGCAAATAATGGGAGCAATTCATTTGTTCCAATTAGGAGAAAGCTAACTCATCAACAAAAAGAACCTATTTATGTAACATGACATCAAAATGGAATTTCATTTTCCTCATCTGATTCAACCAAGCAAATGCTCACATTATCTGCATAGTTGGAAAACAAAATGTCTCGATATAAGGTGTTAAGAAACAAGCAACCCATATAGTGTTGTAAAACCCTCTGCAAGAGAGAGGAGACAGTGTTTTTTCTAACTGTGCAAATAATGCAAGCAATTCGTTTGTTCCAATCAGGAGAAAGCTAACTTGTAAATAAAAATCACCTATGTACATGTAACACGAGATCAAAGTGGCATTTCATTTTCCTTATCTAATTCGCCAAAATAAATGCTCACATTATTTGCAGTGTTGAAAAACCCACTGTCTTCATATAAGGTGTTCAGAAACAAGCAACCCTTATAGTGTTTGTAAAACCCTCTACAACTAAGAGGAGGCAGTGTGTTTTCCAACTGTGCAAATAATGGGAGCAATTCATTTGTTCCAATCAAGAGAAAGCTAACTCATCAACAAAAAGCACCTATTTATGTAACATGACATCAAAATGGCATTTCATTTTCCTCATCTGATTCGACCAAACAAATGCTCACATTATCTACATAGTTGGAAAACATAGTGTCTCGATATTAGGTGTTAAGAAACAAGCAACCCATATAGTGTTGTAAAACCCTCTGCAAGAGAGAGGAGACAGTGTGTTTTCCAACTGTGCAAATAATGCGAGAAATTCATTTGTTCCAATCAGGAGAAAGCTAACTCGTAAACAAAAAACATCTATGTATGTAACACGAGATCAAAGTGGCATTTCATTTTCCTCATTTGATTCGATGAAATAAATGCTCACATTATTTGCAGTGTTGGAAAACCTACTGTCTCCATATAAGGTGTTCAGAAACAAGCAACCCTTATACTATTTGTAAAACCCTCTACAACTAAGAGGAGACAGTGTGTTTTCCAACTGTGCAAACAATGAGAGCAATTCATTTGTTCCAATCAGGAGAAAGCTAACTCATCAACAAAAAGCACCTATTTATGTAACATGAGATCAAAATGGAATTTCATTTTCCTCATCTGATTCGACCAAATAAATGCTCACATTATCTGCACAGTTGGAAAACACATTGTCTCGATATAAGGTGTTAAGAAACAAGCAACCCATATTGTGTTGTAAAAACCTCTGCAAGAGAGAGGAGAGTGTGTTTTCCAACTGTGCAAATAATGCGATAAATTCATTTGTTCTAATCAGGAGAAAGCTAACTCATAAACAAAAAGCACCTATGTATGTAACATGAGATAAAAATGGCATTTCATTTTCCTCATCTGATTTGACCAAATAAATGCTCACATTATTTGCAGTGTTAGAAAACACACTGTCTCCATATAAGGTGTTAAGAAACAAAAAACCCATATAGTGTTATAAAACCCTCTGCAACTGAGAGGAGACAGTTTCTTTTCAAACTATGCAATCATCTAATTCGACCGAATAAATGGTCACATTATTTGCAGTGTTGGAAAACACACTGTCTCCATCCTTGACCACAAGTCCCTCCCCAACTAGCAAACTGCAAAATCAAAATGTGCAAAATGCCTATGCACCACATCGACCAATGCATTTTAGGGGTTTCTAGTGGTTCAACCGCCTACAACTCCACTTTCCTCACCGGAGCTTCCCTCCCACCCGCCAAACTCGAGAAATGAAAAATGTGGACAATGGCAATGTTACATGCATTTTTTCTATCTTTTTAACTTTAGACAAAAAAGCAAGGTCTATGTATGTAACATGACATCAAAATGGCATTTCTCTTTCCTCATATGATTTGACCAAATAAATGGTCACATTATTTGCATACTTGGAAAACACACTGTCTCCATATATTGTGTTGTAAAACCCTCTGCAACAGACAGGAGATAGTGTGTTTTCCAACTATGCAAATAATGGGACCAATTCATTTGTTCCAATCAGGAGAAAGCTAACTCATAAACAAATAGCACCTATTTATGTAACATGACATCAAAATGGTATTTTCATTTTCCTCATCTGATTCGACCAAATAAGTGCTCACATTATTTGTAGTATTGGAAAACACACTGTCTCCATATATAGTGTTAAGAAACAAGCAACCCATATAGTGTTCTACAACCCTCTGCAATTGAGAGGACACAGTGTGTTTTCCAACTCCGCAAATAATGCAAGCAATTTATTTGCTCCAATCAGATGAAGAAAGCGAAATCACATTTGGACTATCGCATAGAGTTGTTCAAAAATCTGAAACTGAACTTCATTACATTCTTGCAGCATAGGAGTCGGCTAAATACTAGACAAAAAGCACCTATGTACATACAAAAACACATGAAAAACATACATAACATGACGAGACATCGTAGTACGGGGCCCGCTAGACGGCGATCATGAAGAAAAGCGGCAGCGGGAGCAAACGTCTGGCAATGGTAAGGTGGGAGTTAACGGCACCATCAGCTGGGTTTTCCCACCTGTCGCCGAGGGGAAAAGGCGAGCAGGTTTTCTTTCTCAGCAAGTCTCTTTTCTGTGGCATGGGAAAAGTGGAAGGGAATGACGTGGGCCTTTTTTGTTTCAAGAAAGAAAGGTGAAAATACTATCTCTTTCATGGTATTGGGCCTTTTCTGTTTCAAGAAAGAAAGGTGCAAATACTATTTTCTAGCAATGAATAGCCATTCATTTCTTTAGTTTTCATGGAAGAATGGAAAAATGGCACATACACAAAGCGGATATACATACCTTACAGAGCTGCAAACACCTGCAACTCTTCTCGTTGCTATCCACTAAAACGTCACTGTCCAAAAATGGAGAAAATGGGACCTTGTCTGGGCTTTTTGATATTTGCAAATAATGGTTTCGAATGCCACATTTTTGGCTTTTTGGCCATCCACACTGAACAAATATTTTGAAAACCCGCCAATGCTGACATGCTTTCCCGACCATGATTGCAGGTATGGGGCCTTTTTTGTTTGCAGAAAGAAAGGTGAAAATACTATTTGTTTCCAGTCTGCACGTTGAAAGGGAAAGCTGAAGGTTTGAGTGCAAGTGGACAAGTTGGAGGAGAAAACCAACCAAATTGAGGTTACAAGTACTATCCAATAGTGTTGTAGAGGGTTTTACAACACTATTTGGGTTGCTTGTTTCTTAACAACTAGGCTTTTCCAACATAAATTGTTGCAAAACATAATGAAGTGTGTAGTATGAATCACACTATGTGTCGAGGGTTAATAGAGTCCACCTTAAATGATAGATGTGCTATTTGACACTGAAACCCAACACTGTGTTTCCCATTTATAATTATTTTGTGCACTTTTTTTTTTCAATCGACTGAAATTAAAACACAACAATGGAATGTGTGATCTTGAAGACATTCATACTGTCTTGTAATATTCCATGTTGCAAAACCATAGGTGTTAAGAATCAAGCAACCCACCATGAGAAAACCCTTTACATTTAAACAAGGACATTGAAATAACTGAAACCGAACATTTTGTTTTCCAAATTGCAATTATTTTGTGCACTTTTTTTTTAACCATGCGAAATTTAAATGAAATTTATGCCCAAATTAAAAGTCCTTATACAATTTTGAAAGGGATTTTCAATACATTCAGACTGTCTATATTACAAAAGCTCTTCAAGACATTGTTTATGTTTAGTGAGTATGCATGTTGGAAAACCCTACTTGTTAAGAAATAAGCAATGCATATACTATTCTAAAACCCTATGCAAGTGAGAAGACACAGTGTGTTTTCCAACACTACAAATAATGCGAGCATTTTTTTTTGTTCCAATCAGATAAAGAAACCAAAATGACATTTCGACTGTATCAAAGAGTTGTTCCAAAATTTGAAAGTGGATTGCATTACATTCTTGGAGTAACGAAATAAAACTCTTCATAACAAACTAACTGAAATCGGATAGTGTGTTTTCCAATACTCCAAACCATCTATAACAACATTGTGCCTTGCAAGTATCATAATACCTACCATTTTCCAATTTCATTACATTATTGGCACCTCGTTTTGCTATTTGTAAAAAATGGTTTCGAATACCACATTTTTTTGGGTTTTTGTCCATTCCAAAATATGATTTTGAAAACCCATTGGTCCTGACATGTTTTCTCGGCAACGGGACAAGCCACGGCAGGTCAGAGTTAACATCCAACAATCAAGACTTTCCATCAGTGCAATTTGTCCATCTGGCCTTCTTTTCCGTCCAGGCGTTTTATTCCAATCACATGAACAAACTGAAAAGACACTTGGACTGTACCAGCAAACCAGACCAAACATCCACGAAAGGTAGGCAATAGTTAACTGACATAAGACAGTGTGTTTTCCAACACAGCAAACAATGTATAACACTGTGTCTTCCAAGTATCCTAATACCTGTTGTTTTCAAATTTCATTACATTCCTACTATCAAAATCACAAAAGGTTCTCCATACAATCACAAAACATACCAAATAGAGTTCAGGGGTGAGTAACCAATTGGGTTGTTACTTCTAAAGGCCCTTACAACACTCAGAGTTTTATGAAACACCGTGTTTTCCAAAACGACAGTGTATAAAATGGCAGCAAAAATGGGATGTCATATGGGCTTTTTTCTATTTGAAAATTATTATTTCGAACACCACGTTTTCCACTTTTTTCTCCATTCTGAATAAAAATGTGAACTATGGCGAACATAGGACAGTGTGTTTTCCAACATAGCAAACAATCTGCCTTGCAGGTTTCATAATAACAGTTGTTTTCAAATTTCATTACATTCCTACTATCAAAATCACAAACGATTCTCCACACAATCACAAAACATACCAAATTGAGGTCAAGTGTGAGTAACCAATTGGGTTGTTACTTCTAAAGGGTTTTACAATAGTCTGAGTTTTAGGAGACAATGTGTTTTCCAAAACGACAGCATATAAAATGGCTCCAAAAATGGGATGTCGTGTGGGCTTTTTGGTATTTGCGAATTATGATTTCGAATGCCACATTTTGCGCTTTTTTATCCATTCTGAATAAGAATGTGAACAATAGCGACATTTTGGGTTTTATGTGGTTTTCAAAATATAGCATTTCATTGCAGAACCCACGGATTCTACTTTCTATAAACATTAGTCACTAATTTCACTCATTTTCCCACAATGGGTTGTTGCTTAATTCTTTCGACAATGGAAAATTCAAAAACCAGCATATGCGGAGGAAACGAAACAAAAACTTTAAAAACCCTTGACACAAAAAAACATTATCAGACCTACATTTGAACTAAATAGACCTTTTCCCAACGAAAACCCTGCAACATTCAAAATAAAAATGTGAAGAATGGCGACGTTTTGGGCTTTATGTGATTTTCACAATAGTTTGTGGTTTCTGTAAACCTTATTGAATTATTTTGAAACATACAATGGTTTGTGGTCTCTCTAAACCTTATTCAGTTATTTCACTCATATTTCCACAATGGGTTGTCATCTATTTCATTCTGCAAGCGCAAATTTTCAAAACCAGCTGATGGGAGGAAACGAAATTAAAAAAAGCTCAACAGAAAATCACAAAACGAAAACCCTGCAACGAATAGCCATTCGTTTCTTCAGTATTCATGGCAAAATGGCAAAATGGCACATACACAGAGTGGATATACATACCTTAAGGAGCTCCGAATGCCTACAAGTCTTCCCGTTGCTATTCACCAAAACGTCACTATCCAAAAATGGCGAAAATGCGACCTCGTCTAGGCTTTTTGATATTTGCAAATAATGGTTTCGAATGCCACGTTTTTGGCTTTTTGTCCATCCACACCGAACAATTATTTTGAAAACCCGTCAGTGCTCACGTTTTCTCGGCAACGGGATGTGGGACACGTTAACGTTCGGCTGTCAAGTCTTTCCGCCGGCTCTGTTTTCTGTCCGTCCGTCAAGTCTTTCCGCCGGCCACCTTTTTCTGCCACGGGACAAAATCACCATGCTTATGGGGGGTACTCCATACTCATGCAAATGTTATATACATAGGTGCTTTTTGTCCAGGAGTTAGCTTTCTCTAAGAAAGCATGGGAGCCGGCTAACTCCTAGACAAAACGCACCTATGTACATACAAAAACGCATAAAAACATACACAAAACCATACATAGAAACATACATAACATGAAGGATGGTGTAGTGTGGGGCCCAACGCAAATTGACAGAAGGCAAAGCAGATGTAAACGGACGTTATTCTGCAAGTGGATATAGACGGAGGACGGACGTGCGGAAAATTTTAAAAAATGCGAGAATTTTTCAAACGCCACCAGCGCGCCAGCTGCGTCCATTTCATCAATGATAGCATCCAAATTGAGGGTATGGAAACTTACCTGGTTCAACGCTCTCTCTCCATATCCCCTGCAGATTTTCCCTACGCATTTCCCTCTTAAGTCTTCTATGCCAAGGATTAAAACATAGAAACCTTCAGTCACAAGAAACTCACAGGCAGGGCGAAAGAAGAATCATCATGGAGCGCCAGATTCCTGAAAGCCGTGTGGGGTTTTCTCATTCCTTCAAATATCAGGGTCCCAAGTCTGAGTATATTCGATATGGAAGCTCGGATACTCAGCCTCCCAACGCTTGAGAGAGAGAAATCATGATCTTGATCCATCATAGATTTCATATCTCCATGTAAACCTTTTTATCTAACTTCCTCATTGCCTGACTTGTTATTTGAGAACTTGAAGATAGTCCGGAGGCTATGACAGGGTGAAATTTTCTAATACAACCCCAAGCAAAATAGAGAACTGGGCTTCGACTCCCTTCAGCATTTCGACTCACGGGTATTATAAGATTTGATCATCTCACAATTTGGTTTGACGAAGGACAAAGATTGATTTTATCCCAATGCTTGACCGAGGGTACAAATCCAAAATCCTAATGAACAAATGAAATATCATGGAATACAACTTCATTTTCACTGGTTGTTACAGAGACTGAAACCACGACTCTCAGTTTATAAAATGAAATTGGAGATACATAACATAACAACCAGTGCATCGAATATTATCACAGAGTTTCAACCACAATCTGAAGTGTGGACGAATATAATCACCTAGGTTTATTATTTTTGATGCAATACTAGACAGGATTTTAAATACATTCAAGCGAAATCTCCCAAAATATTTGTATTGAATCCCTGAGTCCATCCATACATGCAATTCCGTACCATGGCAGCTCAAAGTTTTCAATCGTTGCAAGTATTAAAAACCTTCGACACTCTGCAGCTAATCACATTCCACAATCGTGAATCGCTCCAGATGACGTTGATGTGCAAGGCTCAACAACAATTTCAACACTTGAAGCCCTGTTAGATCCAACATGAAATATTTTGCTTTCAAACAATAGGCTCTTGCTGAAATCTTCTGCTTTCAAACAATAGGTCCCATCTTAAAAATGAATCTACACATTGGAGATAGTAGGCTCCTGCTGAAGTCTCTATTATACTGGCGGATTTGCTTCTGGTCTCAATCTTCTGATCTCAAACAATAGGTGGGTTTTCTGCTTTCACCCGAACTTTTCATACCATATCATGCTTTTCTCAAATGATTTAGGTTTAGGAAGAAGTTTTAATAGAGACAAGGCATAAGATTTAGCAAGACCGCATTTCTTGAGGAATGATATCAAATAGTTCATGGGCTTGTCTGTGTTTCCACATTTTGCATAAATGTCTACTAACTGCTCTGTGATGAAACCCATGTATTATATAAGCTGCAATAATCATTTTCCATGAAGGTTCTTTTGTTTTTTCATGTGGTCAAACGCCTTACAAGCATCGGCCTTATTTCCACGCTTCACATACATGTTAATAAGTTTAAAAGTTGTGCACGTAGCAAAATAAAATCACCTCTGAGAAATGATTGTGTGCATTATTTTTCCTTGTGAAAGGGAATTCATGAGAGAACAGGTCTACAATAATTGAAGATAGGTAGAGTAACTAGTGTTCAGGTGGGCTTGTTTGTAGTAAACAGTTTGCACAGTGCCTTCTTCAATAGTGAAAACAATATGAGTTTGAGACACTCCACCAATTATGTTTTTGTCATGATGTCCTCTTTGTTTTATGGACATTCACACCCTATTCAAAGCTTCTGTGAGGCAAGCAAAGGTTATGGAAATTGGCTTTTCTACAAAACATTGCATTTCCAAAGATTACAATCTTTGAGGTATTTTTACTGTCAAATATGCCTTCATATTTTCCTAAGATCGTTTGACAGAGTATTTTCACTTTTATCATCTAGTAACAAAATTCTTTTATCCTTGAGTTTATGGGTGTTCATACTTGTTTCAAAATTTCTTTTTCAATGAAAAATTAACAAAATTATTACATAGTATTCCCTTGGACAATTAACAATGTTCTACAACAAGTTTAGTTTTTTTAATTGAATTATATGGGTGCCTTATTTTAATTGAATTAGATCTATTTAAGATTATGTTTCTTAAAAATTAATAAAGAGTAATTTAAAAAATGATTTCATAAATATTAAATAAGTTTAATTCAAAATTAATGAATAAATATATTATAATTAGTCATATTTCTTTCTTCTTGTTTCAAAATTTCTTTTTCAATGAAAAATTAACAAAATTATTACATATTTTGTATTCCCTTGGACAATTAACAATGTTCTACAACAAGTTTAGTTTTTTTAATTGAATTATATGGGTGCCTTATTTTAATTGAATTAGATCTATTTAAGATTATGTTTCTTAAAAATTAATAAAGAGTAATTTAAAAAATGATTTCATAAATATTAAATAAGTTTAATTCAAAATTAATGAATAAATATATTATAATTAGTCATATTTCTTTCTTCATATTTATGGTTTTAAATGTGTGTTAAGTTAATAAATGAGATATAGTTAATTAGTATACTTTCTTAATCCACAAGACAATATGGATATAAATTTTACAAATAATTTAGAGTCTAAAATTAGAAACATTCTCACTTTCTAAATGAAGGTTGATTTTTCTATTATTTTGGTTACAAATGAAAACATAAGGGGAAGCTAATAATTGCCTCACATACTAAGTTGATTTCAACAATAATGTTTTTAATGGAAATAAAGATGTAATATGGAAAATGAATTAAGGGTACTAAGAATTTTATAGAGCATAAAATTATATCTAAAGATGAGGTCTATTTATGTAATTCATGCAAGATAGTATTATCTTTAAAATAGATATATTTTAAAACCTAACTATGCATGCGCCTATGTTTAGTCTAGCTAACATCTAATATATAGAGCAAAAAATGAATAGAGAATGGTAGGCATAATGTATGAATAAACTATCCTTGATTGTTGAAAGAGTTATTATGTCAATGATCTATAAATTAATATTATAAAGGTTATTGTGTAGTTGAGTAAAGGGTAAAGAACACAATGTGAATTGAGTGAGACTTAGATTTATGCACATACATTCGTATTTAAAAGTTCTTATCTTTTGATCTAGCATGTTATCAAAGTATATTAGTAGATCTTCATATAAAAAGAATATAGATATCTCATGACACCTTATGATGTCCAAAATTTAAGATAAGGATCTTATCTTGTGAAATAAGTTCATTTGATAAATTCAATTGTAGGTTTGAATTAATTTTTTTATGAAGTTTTATAGATCTATTTAGCACTTAAGATAAATTATTGGGTACCTAGATAACAACATGTTGAGTATTGATTTAGAACCTATACCTTATGTATGTGGTTGATTCCTAAAGTGGGAAGATGATATGATAAATTTATGGATTTAATTGTGTAAGGATTAAATTTGATCATAAATTATTATTAGGTTAGAGATTTATAATTGTGTTATACTTATCTTTTTGTAAAATATACCTAATTTGTTAACTTGGACTCAAGAAAATGATACCCCTAAAAAATGACTCATTCTTTAAAAGGATAGGATTAATGGAACCTTGATGGATGAAAATTATGAATATAGAGGTTGATTTTATAAGACTTAATTTTGATGAGGAGAAAGTCTTATGTAATTTGATAATTTGAAGCTTAATTGTATGTGTTAATTTCTATCTCCTATAAATTCCTCACAAATGTTACTTAGAGTAAAAATTGTGTTTCAATTTCCTCGTAGATGGAAAAATAAATGCACAAAATAATCACAGGTTGGAAAACACAATGGGTTGTGAGTGATTGCATTCTTCTTGTTCTAAGCTCAAGGGTGGAGAGCTTGAGGAGGATTTATAGGTGTGGGATACATAAAACTAATCAAATTGACCTAAGGGGTGACTAACCAATTGGGTTGTTATGTGTAGAGGGATTTATAGCAATATGTGGGCTACAAGTTTCATAACACCTAGTGTTTTCCAACCTACAATTGTTTTAATGAAAACCTTTTTTTTATTTAGAGAGTATGAATGTAATGAAAAGAATTTTCAAATTTTACCAAAACTGTTACTTAGAGTAAAAATTGTGTTTCAATTTTTTCATATAATGGAAAATGAAATGCACAAAATAATCGCAGGTTGGAAAACATAGTGGGTTGTGAGTGATTGCATTTTGGTTTTTTTAAGCTCAAGGGTGGAGAGCTTGAGGAGGATTTCTAGGTGGGGGATACATAAAACTAATCAAATTGACCCGGAGGGGTGATTAACCAATTGGGTTTGTTACATTTAGAGGGTGTTACAATAATATGTAAGTTGCAGATTTCATAACACCCAATGTTTTCCAACCTGCAATTATTGTAATGAAAAACCTTTTCTTATTTAGATGAGATATGAATGTACTATGAAAGACACATTTTTCCTCAACAATACACCCCCTGCTATTCCTTTTCATGATCTTGTAACTTATTTTTCATATCTTTTACTTGAAGCTTTAGATAAATTTTTTAAAATGTGTTGATGATCAACTTGTAGATGCAAAAGAAATAGTTGAAAGTGTTGAAACTATAGAAAAACAGCATAAGACTAAAATTGACCACTTTTATTTGAAGTAACTTTAGATCAATTTCTCCCTCATCAACTAGGACAAACACATCCCTTGAAGATTTTTTGTGCTTAGATTCACTTTTTCATTTTCCTTAAATCATCATCTATTTCTAATTGTATTTATTATGTGAATTTTAAGTTCAAGAATCTCGACTCATTTGTTCAACCACTTATAGCATCATCTCTCACTTTATTTGCTTGCACAAATTCATATGCATCAATTGGATTGTTACATGTAGAGGGTATTACAACAGTATATGTGTTGCAGGTTTCATAACACCTAGTGTTTTCTAACTTGCAATTAGTGTAATGAAAACCTTATATTATTTAGAGTATGAATATAATGAAAAACATCTTCAAAATTTAGGTTTTACTAGTACCTTATGTTATTTCTACAATTGTGAATTTTTATATGGATTTGGATAATTCTAAATATACTGATATTTAGTCTTGTATATATTTCTAAATATACTTCTCCTTTGTACTAGTTCTTTATCGATACCATCACTGCTTATAAAAGCTCTTTTCATGATCAATGACTCACCTCTCTCTAATTTATTTATTGGGATTTGTCATTTGCTTGACTCTTCATAAGCATTGTAACTCTTGTGCAACCTTTATGCCTTCTACCAATACTCCATTTTCTTTGGAAACATTCAAATACTCTATGTCCTTCCATTCCACATCTAAAATAAGATCATATGAAGGATGTTTCACTACATCTACCATATCATCCTACATCTATCTAATATTCATCTATTCTTTTATTTTATTATGAACTAGTACTTCTTTCTTCAATTTCTCATTATAAGGTCTTTCAACACCATATTTATGTGTCTCTTTGGATTAATCCATCATCATCGTTGCATTAATCCATTAGGTTAAACCTTAAACCCTAAACCTAACATCCATCACCATTGCATTAATCCATTAGGTTCATTTTAGGCTAATATAAATTTATTAAACTAAGCATATTTTGTCCATCATAGTCCTTTCATTATCCATGCATCTTTCCATCTTAATCATTATATATCTCCCATCCCATTAAATAAATAATCTTGAATCCAAAAGCTTTCTTTTGGATGGAAATGATTCTTGTGCCTATTCAACCATATTATTTTGATCTAAATACATTTTCATAAGGAACCAAAGGTATTTTATTTTCTTTTGGGGATCACTACCATACAAAAATATTCATTCATTTTTCTAGTCTAATGACAAGAAAATGAAATAAGGTAATAAATATAAAGATAAAGAAATAGACAATACCTTTTACTTTAAATAACCTTGCTCCTTAAAGTTAAAATAGAGTGCACCCTTGCTCTATTTGATATGGTATCTCAGATGCTTGATTGAATACTACTAATGGAATGTGGATTTCTTTTTAAACCAACATAATCTTGGTATAGTTGGATGATTTTTAATAGAAAAATGGTAGCACACACCTACTAGAAAATGTATTGATGAAAATGAAGGGT